>JANAVB010006396.1:4327620-4377620 GCA_029216955.1 Iris pallida | reverse complement strand
AATCCGACCGTCCTCTGGTGCTCGGCCTTCACTTGTTGGCACACCAAACACTTGGCCACAAAATGAGCTATCTCCCGCTTTATTCCGTGCCACCAATAATACTGCCGCAAGTCCTGGTATATCTTAGTTCCTCCGGGATGTATAGAGTAAGCTGAACTGTGTGCTTCTGCTATCAACTTCTGCAGCAACTCTCCATTAGGAACATAAATACGATCACCACATCGTAATGTCCCATCGGGATGAATCCTCAATCCTGTCTGCTCTCATGCCTCAGTCCTCTCTCGAAGCCGTCGAAATCTAGCATTTGTAGGTAATGTCGCCTTGATCCTCTCCACTAGCGATGATTGCATTTGGAGGTTGGCTAACATGCCATCCGCTCCAGGCAATACTACCTCAATACCAAGCTGTTGTAAGTCTCTAAACTCCTTCTGTGTAGTCAAGAAGTGTGCCATGGGCTTACGGCTCAATGTGTCTGCCACAACATTAGCCTTGCCCGGATGATAATGTAGCTCAATCTCGTAATCCTTTATCACTACCAAAATAAGTCATAATGGCGACGAAATTAGCGACTCCAGATAAATACGTCGCTAAGTTTTGTGCTTTTAGCGACGTTTTATATATACGTCGCTGAACGTCACTATCAGCGACGTTTGAGCGACAGTTAGCGACACAAATTATGTTTTGGGCAACTGATGTCGCATTCTAGTTACAAAACATCACTGTTTTTTTATTCAGTGACATTTTGCGACGCCAATTTTACGACGTCGCCAGGTTTTAATAAATAGCGACGGTTAGCGACGTCTTTAACTACGTCGCTAAAACACTTCATATAGGGTTCTGGCCCGATCGATTTTTCATTTTTTCATCCAAAATTTTCTAATCTCTCGTTCTTCCCCTTACCCTTGCCCGCGGCGACACCCTGCCCGACGACCCCATTCCTCCGACGACTCACTCCCTCCGACGACCACCCGACCAGTCTCCTCTGCCGCTGCTCCAGCCCCGGTGACCCCGACCCAACCCCAACGCTGTGTCGGTAAACCCTAACCCTATCTTCCTTTTTCTGATGCGACACAGACACGACCCTTTGACACACACGTGGACACTTTGACACACAAGTGGACACTTTGACACACACTGTGACACTTTGATACTTTGACACTTTGACAACACGTGGACACTTCGACACTATTAGGCCTCGTTTGGTTCACGGAAAGGAAATGTATTCCTTTGTATTTTCTATGGGAATCGGAAAGTAGGATTCTTGTCACATTTTCTTTCCGTTGTTTGGTTGGTGTAGGAAAGGGAAGTAAAAATATAACAATGGTAAAATAAGCATTAATGGTAAAATAAGCAATAACACATGGTTACTTTTGTAATAAATGTTGGAAAAGGAGGAGAAAAAATGAATTCCATGGGTCATGAGTGGAACCATATTCCCTCCAATTTTCTCCCTTGTGAGGAAATTGATTCTCAAGTTTGTGGTTACCAAACAAAGGAAAGGAACAACTTTTCTTTCCTAGTTCCTTAAATCGGTGAACCAAACGAGGCCTTAGGATAATGTATATAGATGAGGACTAGGACAATAAGTATAGGTAACTTCAAGATAGGAATTGTTTTGCCTATGAGTATAGGTAATGGCTTTACCTAGAGTGACTAGGTAATATATAGGTTTAGGAAGCCTATAGGTTTAGGTAATGGGTTGACACATGGGTATGGGAGATACCTATGTTGTAGTGTATGGGGTATTGAGTTTGGGTATTGGTTTTTACTAGAGTTAAGGATAGGCTAGTGTATAGGTAATTAGGTAAATAGGCCATAGTAATGGTTTTACCTATGTGAATAGGATATTGGTAGGGCAAATACATAGGGTATTAGCCTAGTATAGACTAGAATACCTTGGTAAGGCAACGTATGGCCCTAAAAACCTAGGTGTGACCTAGTTTGACCAAGTTTGGCAAGGTATTGACCCAGTTGTCCTAGTGTGACCTAGAAATGACTTGGAGACCTAGAATTGACCTAGTATATCATGTTTATGATTCCAAAACACCAATTGACATTAATATTCTACATTTAGGTCTTCGAGGTACCGTATCGGATATTGTTGACATTTCACACTACCAAAATAAGTCAAATCAACTACGAAATAAGTCAATCCTAGAGTGTATAGAGTGAGCCTCCCTACTTCCTTCCTTCTCGTTCAGGTCATTCAGTCGACTATTCTGCATCATAGGATATCTACCTCAACCTCACCCTAGAGAAGTGTGAAAATATTAATGTTAACCAAGGTTCACAGTAAAGAGAGAGAAAAAAACTACATAGGATACATCATATCTATTACCACTTGTTGTATCATGATTACTTTTACAAGTGTTTAAACGATGTGCATGTATCTATCTTACAGAATTATCCTCAAATGGATATGGAGCTGAATTACTATCTGCGGAATCGTTCGTGGATGTACAACCGTCATCCTGATGACATGTACGGTATGCGAAATGAATTCATAGAGGGTGTACACCAGTTCCTGCAGTTTGCCAAGGCGTTCCCTCAGTACATGGACGGTACCAAAATTAAGTGTCCGTATGTGAGATGTCATAACTTGAAATATCATCCAGAAGTGGATGTCACGTATCATTTATACTCGAAGGGTTTTACGCCGAATTACTATCAGTGGAGCGAGCACGGAAAACTTGTGTCTTTAGCATCAGAGTACGAGCCTTATGTGGATGTCCACAACAACGCTCCTTACGACGATGGGTTGGTGAACATGATTTTTGACGCGGTCGGGCCTAGTTTCGATCCGGATGATCATGATGCACCTGAGGAGGCACCGAACCCCGATGTTGCACAGTTCATGTAGTTGCTGGAGAATACAAGGACTCCATTATATCCTAGTTGTGAGGATCATTCACCGTTGGAGGTGGTTACAAGATTGTTGAGCATCAAGTCCGATATTAATATGTCGCAAGATTGCTACAACCGTCTTATAGAGTTGCTTATAGAAATATTGCCTGAGGGTGTGAAGTTGCCTAAAGACTTCTACCGGTCTAAGAGGATGGTTAGATCGCTCTGGATGGGATACGAAAAAATCGATGCCTGTCGCAACGGGTGCATGTTGTACTACAAAGACGATAAGGATGAAGACACCTGCAAATTTTCTGGTATAGACTTTGGTTATTTGATTGTAGACTTTGTTATTTGGTGTAGACTTGGTTATTTGGATACTTGTTGGTTGTGCCTATTATATTTGTTGGATCCTAATCTATTTGTTGGATTCCATTCTATTTGTTGCCTGCTACATTGTGTTATACTGTTGTTTATGTTATTATTCGTTTCAATTGGATGTTAATGTACTTCTGTGGTTTACGTTTAGAAGTCAATCTAGGCCAAAGTCAACTCTTGGTCAACTCTGGTCAACCCTAGAAGTCAAACTAGGTCAACTATGGTCAAACTTGGTCCAACAAGTCTAAATTAGGTCAAACAAGTCATTCTAGGTCTAAACAAGTCTAGGTTATGTTAACTAGGTTTAATAATCGTTCTAAGTCCTAACAAGTCTATATTAGTCTGATCAAGGCTAAACTAGCCTATGCTAGTATATCAAGCCCATACAACCTATACAATACAAAGTCAAAACCAACATCACACAACCTATTATTGCATCTAGGCCTAAACATGGAAATCACATATTATATACATATATATATCATATAGGCTACCTATATGTATACCACACATACATATATATAATATATATATAATGGTACACACACATAATATATAATATATATGATACCTACATATATACATAATATACTTAGATGCATATTACATACACATACATATTTATATACATTACATTATATATATATACATAGGAAGATAGAAAGATAGAGAGTTAGAAAGAGTGAGGTAAAGGGAGAGTGACAAGTGTGTGATAGAGAGTGTGTGTGTGTGTGTAGGAGTGACTGAAACCTGTGTATGTAGGGACTGAAACCTGTATACAGTGAGGGAAAACAGTGTGTGTGTGATTGTGTGTCATTCACATGGGTGTGTGTGTATATGGCCTGTGTTCAGCAAAACAGGAAATGTGGACTGTTGGTTATGGTGTGTATTATTGAGTGTTCATTCCTGTTGGTTATATGGTGTGTGTGTGTGTGTGTATATGGTGTGTGTTATTGAGTGTTCATTCCTGTTATTGAGTGTTCATTCCTGTGCAGACCAAATCTCAGGTTTACATATTCTATATTTTGAAAAACATTCCAATATTGGTTTTGGTTATCTTTTTAAACTGCAGGGAGAAAAGGACATTCTGTATTTTATTATTTTTATTTTTTTTGCAGATTTAGCGACGTTTACCAACGTCCACCGACGTACGTTTGCGTTGGTAAACGTCGGTAAATCTGTAAAATTTTTCAGGGTACCGACATTTACCGACGTCCTTATACGTCAGAGAACGTCGGTAAACGTCGGTGAACGTCGGTAATAATCCCAGGAATTACCGACATTTAGTAACATTTTAAACGACGGTAAACATCGGTAAATTCTCAGAATTTTATCGACGTGTAGCGACTTTAAACACGTCGCTAAACCACCGACGATACGACGGTAGACGTCGGTAATATATCGACGTATATATACGTCGGTAAACGTCGGTAATCCACCGACGACACGACGGTAGACGTCGGTAATATACCGACGTATACATACGTCGGTAAACGTCGGCACTTGCGACGTTTAGCGACGTTTTAAAGATCAGCGACTTACGTTTTCGCGACAAGTCCAAAACGTCGGTGACTGCGTCGGTAAATATTTTTAGCGACGAAATTTTTCGTTTTAGCGACGTCTTTAGGCGTCGCTAAAACAACTTATTCTGGTAGTGCATCAACTCCAACCAACGTCGATGTCGCATATTCAACTCTTTCTGTGTGAACACGTACTTGAGACTCTTATGATCAGTGTAGATGTCAACCTTCTCGCCGTAGAATTAGTGTCTCCATAGCTTCAAAGCAAAGATAACCGCTACGAGCTCTAGATCATGGGTTGGATAATTCTTCTCGTGTACCCTCAACTGTCTCGATGTATATGCTACTACATGACCATGCTGCATCAATACGCATCCTAATCCCTTTCCGGATGCATCACTGTATATCACAAATTCTCTCGGTCCTGATGGTAGTATCAAGATGGGTGCAGTGGTCAAGCGCTTCTTTAACTCGTCAAAAGCGGCTTGACACTCATTTGTCCATACAAACTCCTGATCCTTGTAAGTTATTCGGGTCATAGGTCCCGCTACTCGAGAGAAATCTTCTACGAACCTTCGGTAATATCTCGCAAGTCCAAGAAAACTTTTTACCTCAGAAGTCGATGTAGGAGTGGGCCATGCCTTGACTGCTATGGTCTTCTCAGGATCTACCGATATGCTGTCTCCAGTAACAATATGCCCAAGAAATGAAACCTCCTTGAGAAGAAATCACACTTGCTAAGCTTTGCAAAAAGTTGCTCATTCCTCAAGATTTCTAAAACTGTCCGTAGATGCTGCTCATGCTCCTCTTGGCTCTTCGAGTATTTCAAGATATCATCTATAAAGACGACTACAAATTTGTCCAAGTACTGATGAAAGATCTTGTTCATTAAGTTCATGAAGGCTGCGGAAGCGTTTGTCAAACCGAAAGACATGACCAAGAACTCGTAGTGTCCATACCTCGATCGAAACACCGTCTTCGTAAAGTCTTCCTTTCGAACCTTCAGTTGGTGATAGCCCGATCGTAAGTCAATCTTGGAGAATGCTTTTGTTCCACTCAGTTTGTTGAATAGATCATCTATGCACGGCAAGGGGTACTTATTCTTCACCGTCACTGCATTCAAGGCTCTGTAGTCGATGCACATGCACATTGTCCCGTCTTTCTTAGGCACAAAAAGAACGGGTGCTCCCCATGGTGACGCACTAGCACGAATAGAGCCTTTCTCTAATAAGTCGTCAATCTGCGTCTTTATCTCTACCAACTCCTTGGGTGCTAGTCGATATACTCGAGACAAAATAGGCGCGGCTCTGAGAATAAGCTCAATAGAAAACTCAATGTCTTAGTCAGGTGGCAGTAATGGCAATTCCTCGGGGAATACATCCTCGAACTCGGCGATAACAGGGTGATGAGGGGTGTCCTGCATCATCATGTGAGTCCCCAATGCAGGTGCATCGCTGCTCAAGGCTTCTTCCTTGGTGAACTCAAATTTTGCCGCATTCGGTGGTCTAAAGACAACACTGCCCTTATGGCAGTCTATGAGAGTGAAATGCTGGCTCAACCAGTCTATTCTGAGAACCACATCGAATGTCGGCATAGAAAATACAAAAAGTTGTGCCTTCATCTCTCTACCACTTATCACTACAGAACAATCTCTACAAACACCACTAACAGGTACAACTCCTCCTCCAGTAAGGATTCTAATATTTTTAGGTAAGGACGACATGGATATGCTGTGTCTAGTGACAAAGCTAGTAGCTATGAATGAATGGGTGGCTCCAGTGTCAAACAATGTGATGGCAGGAAATGATGCAACTTGTAAAACCACCTAAATTTCTACTATGAAATTTTTTTTCTTTAAATAAATTTGGTATAAAAAAATTTTACTTTGTATTTTACGTCGCATAGTCGTATTGTACGTCGCGTACGAATTTGTCGTATTGAACATCGCGTATGAGCTCGTATTTTCTTATGGCTCGTCGAGTGTGAATATGTGCGAGGTACCTATTTTTGTAAAACATTTTTATTAGAGCTTTTATTTAGAAGAATTTTAGTTTTCAAAATAATACATGATAAATATTTTAAATTGCTTAAAGTTATAAAAAGAGTCACATTGTAATTTCCAAAACTTTATTTTATGTTACATTACAGATGGTTATCGTTCAAATATAGTAGTAAATTAGAAAACCATATTTTGTGAATATTCTATTGCATACGATTATATGAAATTAATTCACATATATAGCTTAATTTTTAAAATTTATTTTTATTATCATTTTAAACTTTATGAAAAAAATATTATAAATGTATCACTTGTGATTAGAATCAAAAATTTGATTTTATTAATAATTTTAAATATTTTTTGAATTAAATATAAGATTATCTAGTTTATATCTTGGAAAGATATTATTGATTTGATTTAAATTAAGAAGCGGTATTATCTAATTGGGAATTTAAACAATTTCAGTCCTTATCCAAATAGAAAGCTTCCACCTCCTATATAAGGAGAGATTCATTGCTCTCCTTTTCTCCATAAATTTCTACAAACTCCAGCAAATTTCATAAACAACCCACAGCAATTGTGTACCGTGTCTGTGTCTCGTATCCTCCATCTCTTTCCACTATCCACCTTTACAATTACAATTTTGTCTTATGTCCGACATCCCCGGACACCCACTCATCTTTGTGTCCATGTCGCGTGTGTCCTGTCGCACAGGACAGGACATCCCGACACATACACTCAGGACACTACAACCGACCCTAACCCTAAATTTTCCTAGCCGCCTCTGTCGGCCACCTCCCACGCTGTCGCCTAAGCCTGTCCTTCACCATCACCATCGTGTCCAACTCCGACAGAACTCCCCAACCTCCTCGACGCCACCAGCACCGTCACGACCACCTCCTGATCACCATCACCACCACCAAACCTTCATCCATCACTGCCACCAAAACCTCATCCACTACCACCAATACGCGGGTCTCCGACAAATCAGCCAGCGGCCGCGCCTCAGAAAACCACCATCACCACTACCTCAAAATCCCAAATCGCAAACAACTAAATCCTAAAACTGACTCACCTCCGACCGTGCCCTAAAGTCGATGCTCCCTGTCGTTGGTCGTCGCCGGCGCCCAAACTCGAGCGTGACCTACGGCTTCCCTCGACCCAACCGGACTCCGCCGAAGCCCGCGTCGGCTGTGAGCCCTCCGCTTCTCCATATATTGGGATCCGCATCAGCCGCCCCATCTGTGGTGTGCCGCCCAGTGTCCGCGAGCAGAGACCCCCGTCAAGCAGATACCGTCTGTCACCCTAGCCCCCTGTGCCGCTCCGAGACCCGTGGCCGTACCTCCGTCTGACCCCGCAGGTTACGTGCCTGACCCTGTCGCCGGGACAGCGGCCGAAGATGCTGCCGACCATGTGGCTTCGACCGTGCGCGAGCACCTCGCCGGTGAACGCGCCTCCAGCTGCGCGCGCCAGTCGAGCCCTGGCCTTCCCCTCCGACAGCGCCGCCGGGAACCACCGCTCATCGGTGCCCTCCGGTAATCCCCTCCCTCTTCTCTCCCGCTTCTTCCTCTCTTTCCCATCTCTCTCTCACTGTGTTGAATTGAGGGAAGAGAACAGTATAGTTTTTTAAGAAGTTTTTATTATTATTATTATTATTATTATTATCATTATACAAATTTTAGTTATCATTATAAATCTGAATATCATTATTTTTATTTTATTAGTTTACTTATTATTATGATTATTTTTATAAGGTAGATAGTTTCCAAATTATATATGTTTATAAACTTTGGCTTGTCCATAGTTCTTGGTCTAAAACCCCAAAATAATTTATAGAAATTTTTTTGTATTATTCTAAAATAATTTAACTAAATATTTCTTCTATCAAAAATATAAATTTGACAAACTTAGCATTTTTTGCTTAAAGAAATTTTTATATTTTTATAATATTTACCTAAAAAAATTTCTACTAGTAAATATAGTTCAAGTATTTTTCCTACAAATCCTTTTTACTAAGGAAAACATATTTTTAAAGTAGTAGAAAATTTTTCTAAAATTAATATATGTATCTACCTCCTCAAATATCATCTTTGATCACGACTGACCGCGCCTTTCTATTCCTCGACAAATTTGGACCCTTGCACCACAACCATGGCTATTGGACCATAAGACTTGACGGATCATCGCATCCTACCAGACGACACACCAGGCAAGATACCTTGCCATATTTACTGCTTACATTTAGTTGTATCTTATTATTCTGTTATTATTTTTTGTACTTTTATTTTTAGTTATTTATTTTTCTTCTTGCTTGTGGACCTAGAGTTAAGAGACTACCATCAATAGAGTGCATGTCATTAACTTTGTCACGAAGGTAACACAAGTTGTGTGTGAGTGGTGAGTAATATGTTGAGGTCACTTGCGTGTTGGCTGATCCTCCGTGCGCATGCGTAGAAATAACTGTCAATTGATGCATGTTAGAGGACTTGACAGTTATTAGGTATAAAATAGTATTGTGGAAGCAACATTTGTTGGTGCGTCGTGGTTACGATGCACGTATAGTATCATTGGAGGGAGAGAAGAGTTACTAGCGTAGGGGCTACATTTACTTTTACACACTTTATGGGTTGATAGTGACTCGGATGAGCGCTACTTGCTGTCCGGCCGATAGTGTCTCGCATGAGCGCTACTTGACGGCCACTCTTTATTACTTGTGTGATCCTACAGCCACTGCATAGAATGTTGTCCTCAAAGTGCATATCACATAAACGGTTAAGGACCCAGTTGTGTTATAGTTTTTTAGTATTTACATTTGCAGTTATAATGGCATGTTCTTCCTATATCTTGTTACGTCCCTCTGAGGACCTGGTGATTTCTCCAGGTGTGTTTGTAATTTTCGCAGGTGCTCTAGCCAAGGCCATAGTTTACATCCTTCCTTTGCAATGGCTACTCTTGGACTCGTCACTTGCTCTGCTCGACAAATTCTTTCTTTGTATATTTCTCTTGTTTAAATTTGTTGGTAGTGGATATGTCTCCGCCCAACGTCTTGTACAAATAACGATTAGAGTTAATTATATCATAATTCCTTCATATATGTGAATGAGATTTAGTTTGTCATGGCTTTCTATATTTTACAGCTTATGTATACATACGAGCATTTCATATACTCGTATGTATGCAGCTGGCATGTCTACGTATCTAGTCCAACGTATTTTGGGACTGGGGCGTTACATGTTTTTGTGGTGGCCCATGCTGGTCGATTTTGTCACTTCGGTTACGTAACTGTACCGATGTGAACCTGCATATAGGAATAGAGTTTAGGATCTCATCCACAAGCTTGACCTCCTTCCTTGTTTCAAGTTTCGAACTTTCGTTACCATCCTTGATTTGCATCTTGCTTGACTCCTTCTACCATAAATTCTTAGTTTCGTGTTTAGTAAGATGAATACACTAGTATATTCCCATAGGTTAAACACATGGCTAGAAGGATTACATTGACAGTTAGTATGCATTAGAGTCATATTTAATCTATAAAGGCATTATATTTTGAATGTTAGTTAATTCCAAGTTAGGAAGTAGCAATATTACAAACTTCGAAGGATGGATACAATTTTATTTTTAGGCTACAAGTGGCAAGAGATTCGTGTGAACATCTAAATGATTGAAAAAACAAAATTTATTCCTAACTTTAGAAATTTTAGGATATTTATGAGTCATGGGAGTTATATATTTTGATAGATATGAAATCGACTTTGAGAAAGATTTTTATTTTTTTAAAATTTTGTAATATGATCTATGATTTATAAATTGGGTTATATTTTGAGTTAAATTTTGATTATGGAAAAAAAAAGGGAAAATCTTAAGGTTTAAATTGAGTCGTACGATTTTCGATTAATAAGATTGCTAATTTTGAGTTTTAAGTTTGAGGTGATGATAGTAAAATTTTGGTTTAAAATGTTTGAGGAAAAATTTCAAATTTTGAATTGTGTCCTATGATTGATGATTTATAAAACTATTTAGATTTTGAGTTTAAAAGTTGTGATTATGGATACCGAAAAAAATATATATATTTGGTAAAAAAATTATGGTTCATGAAATCTTGAGTTTAAAGGTTGGATTGATAATATAATTGTGAAAAGTTAGTAGTGATATGAAAAAGGTTAATTTGAGATTGTTGGGCGGTACTCACGAAAGGACCAATAGATTCTATAAGATGGAGAAAACAAAAAAATTTATTTTGAAGGTTTTAGAAATACTTATGATATACTGGAGAAAAAAAGTATATTCAATTTGCAAAATACAAGGGTTATTTCGAGGTTGACTAGAGATTTAAATTTTGATTAAATTTAACAGCCTTAGATGACTAGAAATTTGATGGAGTATCTTGAGAATCTTATTGAGAAACTTTTGAGGAGCTTGAAATTTAGATTAGATCATATATTAGTAGATGATCAAGAAGCAAGCAAGGTCACCCTAATGAGTTACAAGTATTCAACATTAAGTTTCCATACCACCTATGATTAAGATATGGCATATACACAAGTATAGTTAGTCATTGACCAAACTGTATAACTATATCTTTATCTTGACTTACTCGACCTTCCTCCAAATCTAGATCTTTTATCGTGACTACCTAATTGTTTGAAACTTAGAAATGAATAGAATCGTTCCCTTGACCATACCCTTATCTAAGAGATTATCTTCTCTCTAAAACTGTGTCCCTAAATTATTATACGAGATTTCCTTAGTTATCTTTATCTCGTGCTTTAACCTTTTATTTTTGTGTATTAATCAATAACTCATGAACTCCCACTTTCTATTTTTGATTATTTTGTGTCCCCTATCGTGACTTTGATATTTGGGACACAATATTAAACTTTTCCTTCCCACAAATTTCACATGTAAGACCTAGGCGAGCTCACCTTCATGTAGGTATATCACGTGCCACTAAAAAATGCCCCCTTGTACTCTATTTTTATGATACGTCTTTCAAGTCAAAATGGCTAGCTATAAACCCTACCATAATACTATGATCCTTTCTGACTTCGGTTAGAGATCAAATCTTGACTTAAGTCTTTCGACCCGATATATGATTGTGATCTACTTAATTCCTTAAATGCTTAGCTTATGCTTTATATTGATTGCTTTCACGTGCCTTTTATTTTCGTACCTTATCTTAATTTGCTTAGACCCATAAATTTTTTATTTTCGTGCAATAATCCATATTTATTATCCAAACCCTTATCATGACCGTTGAACCTAACTATATTCTCCTCCCGATTATTTTCTTCTCTCTTCAAGGATCTTATTTTTACTACACTGTTATTCATGCAAACCTTATTTCGTATATGTGAAGATGGAAAGTTTATCATGACACCCTTCGGTTAAAGAATGAGTTAGAGTTGGAAAGCCATAAAAAAGATTAGTATAGATAAATAAAATGAGTGTATAATTTGGAGAAATGAGTTGAAAAGTGGTATTAGATGGAACTAAGGAAAATGACATTTAGTTTTTATGTTCAAGTAATAATATGCTTGAGATTGACAAAAAGGTTACGATTAATCAAACATACTAGAGAGGAATTTTATGTTTAGTGCTTAAGGAATTTTGTTAGATTATAAATAAATGTGAATGTCCTACTAGGAAGAACTTGATTTGGCCATCGACTGAATGGATTGAAGGTTATTAAAAAAAAGTGATGAAATTATAGCTTGAGGACATATAGACCTATATGGAGATATTGGAGAAGAAGAATCAAAAGTTTTGGACTTATTGAAATTTCTGTCGTGAGATATGGGAATTTAATAATTTGCCTATTAAAGGTCATATTAAGGTAAGATTGATTCTACTCTTGACTAAAGTGAGAATGAAAAAAAAAATTATGAGAAAAATTTTGCATAAGAAGAATTTGCTTGAAGAAAAACATAAGTTTGCACTTATCAAAGAATTTGCGATATAACATCATATTAAAGTAACCTTGACAATATTTTCTAATAAATTGATTTATTGAGCCTAACGTTTCATGAAGGGTAAAGCTCGAGAGAATATATAAATATGTTGAGATGGAGACTGCATATTAAAGTTTCATGACTTACTAGATTTCTAATTATGAGATATCGCGTATGAAAAATATTTTAAGGTATCAATTATTTTTGTGAGTTAAATAAAACATCATTTGACGGTCGATATATACATCAGTACGCTTCAAGAATTTACGTAGTGTTTGAGAGTATTTTCGAATAAAGGAAAGGAAGTACTGCTTTAAGAAAATTGAAGGAAAACGCTAACGTTGAAGAATCTTGGATTATGATGAATATTCTAGTGGGTTACGATTCAAAACTGAGATCGAAGAAGTTATTGTCTATTTATAAGGTTGCATGCCTATAGGGAAAGGGTATCGTTGATTGATTTAAAAACCTTGATAGTTTGTCATGCATTAACTATCTTCTAACCGCTTAAAATATTCACTGAATATCGTTTCTTCTCTCATCCGATGAATTAAATCGTGGTTTCCATATGACAAAACTCTCTGTAACTCTTCAACCCTACCTATCCTAATTTTTCCTAAATTTCGAGTACGAAATTCTTTTAAGTTGGATAGGATGTAAAACCCCCTAAATTTCTACTATGAAATTTTTTTCTTTAAATAAATTTGGTATAAATTTTTTTACTTTGTATTGTATGTCTCATAGTCGTATTGTACGTCGCGTACGAATTTGTCGTACTGAACGTCGCGTATGAGCTCGTATTTTCGTATGGCTTGTCGAGTGCGAATATGTGCGAGGTACATATTTTTGAAAAATATTTTTATTAGAGATTTTATTTAGAAGAATTTTCTTTTTCAAAATAATACGTGATAAATATTTTAAATTACTTAAAGTTATAAAAAGCGTCACATTGCAATTTCCAAAACTTTATTTTATGTTACATTATAGATGGTTATCGTTCAAATATAGAAGTAAATTAGAAAACTATATTTTGCGAATATTCTATTGCATACGATTACATAAAATTAATTCATGTATATAGCTTAATTTTCAAAATTTATTTTTATTATCATTTTAAACTTTATGAAAAAAATATTATAAATGTATCAATTGTGATTAGAATAAAAAATTTGATTTTATTGATAATTTTAAATAGTTTTTGAATTAAATATAAGATTATCTAGTTTATATCTTGGAAAGGTATTATTGATTTGATTTAAATTAAGAAGCGGTATTATCTAATTGGGATTTTAAACAATTCCAGTCCTTATCCAAATAGAGAGCTTCCACCTCCTATATAATGAGAGATTCATTGCTCTCTTTTCTCCATAAATTTCCACAAACTCCAGCAAATTTCACAAACAATCCACAGCCATTGTGCACCATGTATGTGTCCCGTGTCCTCCATCTTTTTCCACTATCCACCTTTACAATTACAATTTTGTCTTATGTCTAACATCCCCGGACACCCTCTCATCTTTGTATTCGTGTCGCGTGTGTCCTATCGCACAGGACAGGACACCCCGACACATACAATCAGGACACTACAACCGACCCTAACCCTAAATTTTCCTAGTCGTCTCTGTCGACCACCTCCCTCACTGTCGCCAAAGCCTGTCCTTCACCGTCACCACCGTGTCCAACTCCGACAGAACTGTCCAACCTCCTCGATGCCACCAGTACCGTCACGACCACCTCCTGATCACCATCACCGCCACCAAAACCTCATCCATCACCGCCACCAAAACCTCATCCATCACCGCCACCAAAACCTCATCCACCACCGCCTACAGCCGCCACCGCCAACCCGCGGGTCTCCGGCAAATCAGCTAGCGGCCCCGCCTCAGAAAACCCCTATCACCACCACCTGAAAATCTTAAATTGCAAACAACCAAATCCTAAAACTGACTCACCTCCGACCGTGCCCTAAAGTCGGTGCTCCCTGTCGTTGGTCGTCGCCGGCGCCCAAACTCGAGCGTGACCTGCAGCTTCCCTCGACCCAACCGAACTCTGCCGAAGCCCGCGCCGGCTGTGAGCCCTCCACTTCTCCATATATTGGGATCCGCATCAGCCGCCCCATCTGCGTTACGCCGCCCGGTGTCCGCGAGCAGAGACCCCCGTCCGGCGGATACCGTCTGTCGCCCTAGCCCCCTGCGCGGCACCGAGACCCGTGGCCGCACCTCCGCCTGACCCCGCAGGTTACGCGCCCGACCCTGTCGCCGAGACAGCAGTCGGAGACGCCACCCGACCATGTGACGTCGACCGTACGCGAGCACCTCGTCGGTGAACGCGCCTCCGGCTGCGCGTGCCAGTCGAGCCCTGGCTTCCCCCTCCGGTAGCGCCGTCGGGAACCACCGCCCATCGACGCCCTCCTGTCACGCCCCAGAACCAGAATACTGGAAAGCGGGGGACAAACACAGCCTGCTACGTACATTGAAGTAAAACCCACCTCGCAATACGGTCACGGCTCTCTAGATGCATGAGGGTTTACTACAAGCCATCAGTCTCTTAAGGTCAAGAACAAGACTAGTGTCTCAATCTCAAGCAAGCAAGTTATTGTAACAAGATGGTAGATCATCAGACATACAAAGTAAGGCGTCCCATATATTACATATTCAGATGATCATGAAGCTAGTCATACAAAATGTGAAGACTAGTAAGAGTTTAAGTCATACATGATCAACCTTAGGATTTGTCAATCATGTTACAGCCCGTAGGCAGACAGTAAGTAAAGTTGCAAACGAGCTAACACTTGCTCGACGACTAAACGCCTCAAAAGAATATTTTTACAATAGAGTGGGAGAGCAAAATAAAACCCACTCGTTGCCAGGATTTCGTCTAGTGGTCACCATCTGGCAGGAAGGCTAGGAGATCCTCGGAAGCTGCTCCGAAATATGGCCAAAGAAAATCAGCTGGGTCAGACCCCAGAAAGAGCAAGTGCCACAAAGGAGGCTTCACTAAAGAACTAAAACCAGCATATCAGCACATAAAATTATAGGTAAAAATAACATAAGACATGAGTAGAGATAACAGGGTGATAAACAATAAGATAACTAAAGGACTATTTCGGTAACCAAGTTACAAGCCGTAAACCAAACAAGGACCGGGGTTGTAACCCTTCACCTGAACAGAACTTAGCCTCTAACCAATTATCGATAGAGGTAAGCATACACAAGCATGTCCAGAGATAGCCCTGTACTGGGTCTAGACAAGACTAGACAAGATGGGACTCCATTCAACATTCACGGCCAAGCTAGAGTACGGCTTGATAGTTAACTAGCTAGGGTTATCACAAGCCAAGTTACTAACAAGATGCAATGAGATATTCCTACGGCCACAAGCCCTACAGACTATCCAGGTTATCCAGGCGCAAGGTTTATGTTAAGTGTTGTCTTAACTTGTTAGGTGACTTGGATGCAACACATGACAGTATGCATAGTAATCGTTTCATGTAGTGCCCCACATAACAGTGAGCTGGAAATGTGCCCTACTCGTCGGCAGGCTACAAGTCCATCAAAGAAGACGCCCAGATAACGGAATTGCCTGTAGCCGGAATACCTCTCTATATGATCTACTTGATCAATCTAGTCATTAACCAAGTCAGATTCAGTATGAATCCCTGACCGTGGTAACCAGGGA
This sequence comes from Iris pallida, assembly GCA_029216955.1. Classification (NCBI taxonomy): domain Eukaryota; kingdom Viridiplantae; phylum Streptophyta; class Magnoliopsida; order Asparagales; family Iridaceae; genus Iris; species Iris pallida. Next base: position 4,361,253 of record JANAVB010006396.1, on the reverse strand, counting down.
TACATATCCTAGACATGATGCGAGACAAGACTGGTAGCTTTTACAAGCACATATAATACAGTCACCCACGATGTTCAAGAAGAGAATTTACATAGCGTATCAAGTTAGCCATCGCAACAGCGTTCATGGGTTACATGTCAAGGTTACTTGTCATGTTCTTGTCTGGAGTGCACTACGACGGGCCACTACCATGTCATGTTACTTATACTTGTTACTTGTTAGGGACGCGCCACGACGGGCCGCCATCATGATTCATTACATGTCATTGATCATTTCGTGTTCACACATCACGGTTATGATCATAGTAGATCATCATGTAAGCAAAAGAGACATATCCTGAGTGCGCCCAACGGGCCAACGATGTAAGAAAGACAACATAGCTAAGTTCATGAAATGAAATAAAGCCAAGGGACATGGCAGCATATAGAGGAAAGTACATGTCATAAAAAAAGAGAAAATGCCAAATCATTGCTAAGTCGTGCCACAGCTTGCACAAGTCGTGCCACGATTATCTATTTAGCAAAAACATAGAAAGTCGTGCCACGATTAAACAAAATCGCGCTAATCGTACCAAGTCGTGCCAAGTCGTACTGCGACTTGCACAAGTCATGCCGTGTCGAGTCGTGCCATGCCTAGCCGTGGCACGCACGAGTCATGTCGGGTCATGAAGATCAATAGCGAGAAAATCGCATAAAATCACAAGTTGTAAAAAGATGCGACAGGCCGAAACATGCAAAAACCAAAACATGAGGATCATGGGCATCCTTGTGCCCAAGTGAAGGGGACTTATGCACCCACATGGGGGTTCCTATGCGCCCATATGAGGGAGGCTATGCACCCAAACATGGGTGCCTACATGGCCAAGGCACTTGCATGGCCAAGTGCCAAGGAATGGAGAAGGGGTTTGTGCATTACGGGTGAAGGCCATGTGCCATACCCAAGACATACAGCCACACTGGCTTCATGTATGCGCCCACTAGAAGGGGAATACACTCTATACGCCCAATCATGGGTGCCTTATGCGCCCAAGCATGGGTTGGACCCTTGTGGCCAAAGGCTAAGAGTGAATGGATGCAAGGAGAGAAGTCGTGAAGGCTTATGCACCAACACAAGACTATGCTCCCACATGTGGCACCCTATGCGCCCATATGGAGGCATGTGTACCCACATAAGGGGGGAAATTCTTTGGGCACACGACAGGTCCATGCGCGACCAAGCAGTGCACTGTTCGTCTTTCCGACGAATCCGGGAAGAACGAACCATGGCCAAAAACTTCAAAACTCCACCATTTCTCCATCCGAAGTCCAAATTCGGACTTTCTTAGGTGAAAATGTGGTAGAACGAAATTCTCTACCACATGAAACCATCAAAACATGCAAATGAAGAAGTTAAATGGATCAAAACTTCAAGTTTCCAAAAAATGAAATTTTTTAGATCTACAAAAATCCATGCTTCAAAATAAAAAAATTCATGTTCTAAAGTGGAAGAGAATCATGCTAGGAAACCATTGGAACCATCCAAATGGGTTCTTGAGTGAGAGCATGGTGCACTTACCTATAGAGGGGGAGAGGTTTTTAATGGAGGAGGAGAAGAAGAAGAAGTTATGAGGAATTATGAGGAGAGAGAAAAGTAGGTGGCTTTATAAAGGGGGATGGTGGTAGGTAGGGGGGTAACATATTGAACCAAATTAAACCAAGCCAACCAAAATAAACCAAGTTAAACCATAATGAACCTAAATAAGATTAAATCAAAATCAGCTAGCAAGACAAGACAAGTAAAAATGCTGGACAGGATCCCGTACACGTATACTAAAAATACGTATACGGAAAACGGAGGTGAAAACTCCACCCACCTTAAAAGAATTCCATCCTCGGAATTTAATTAAGAGGCTAGAGATGTCGAACAAGCTATACTAGTCACAGGCAAGTTATAACTTAACAATCTATCAAGCAATCATTCATGCAAGTAAGGAAGTTGAAGGCATAAGGCATATGAAGACATTATACCTTACGAGTCAAACAGGTCGGGATATCGCGATCGGATATCATCCTCACGCTCCTACGTTGACTCACCCAAAGAGTGATGACCCCAAGCAATACGGACTAACTTGATAGTCTTGTTCTTGAGTATCTTCTCTCTTCGATCCAATATGGATACGGGTCTCTCCTCATACGAAAGGTTGGTACCAACAACCAATTTTGAATAATCAAGGACATGACTCGAATCCGGGATATATCGTCGTAATTGGGATATATGGAAGACATCATGTACCTCACCTAACGACGATGGAAGAAAGAGACGATAGGAAACATCACCTACTCGCTCGAAGATGTCGAACGGTCCTATATACCTAGGACTAAGCTTTCCTCGTATGCCGAAACGAATGACGCCATGGGTAGGTGAGATCCTAAGGAATATATGGTCGCCGACAGAAAAATCAAGGAGACGCCGATGGGAATCGGCCCAATGACGCTGGCGATCTTGTGCAACTCGAAGATGATCTTTGACTTGTTTGACCACCTTGATAGTCCGTATCACCATCTCTGGACCAAGCATTTGCCTCTCATCGATATCATCCCAAGCCAAGGGAGATCTGTACTTTCTGCCGTATAAGGCTTCAAAGGGTGCCATCTTGATATTGGCCTGGAAACTGTTGTTGTAGGAGAACTCCACGAGATGCAGGTGATCTTCCCACGAACCACTGAAGTCGAGTGTACATGATCGTAGCATATCTTCAAGAGTCTGGATCGTGCGTTCTGACTGACCATCAGTCTGCGGATGGTAGGATGAATTGAACTTGAGGCGAGTCCCCAAACTCTCTTAAAGACTCTACCAAAAATGCGAGGTGAATCTCAAATCTCTGTCGGATACAATACTGACTGGTACTCCATACAATCTAACTATCTGCCTGAGGTACATTTCTACAAGTTGATCCATCGACTGACCGATTCTGAAAGGGATGAAATGAGCTACCTTCGTGAGTCTGTCGACTATAATCCAGATAGCATCTCTCCCAGCTGGGGATCTAGGTAATCCAGTTACAAAATCCATGGTAATGTGCTCCTATTTCTATTCTGGGATCGGTAAAGGTTGAAGAAGTCCAGCTGGTTTTTGAAGCTCGATTTTAACTTGCTGACAAACCAAACAACGAGAGACAAATCGGGCTATCTCTCTCTTCATGCCATTCCACCAAAAATGCTAACGGATATCTCGATAGATCTTCGTACCACCGGGGTGAATCGAATACTGAGAACTGTAAGCTTCTGCCATGATCTCCTGTCTGATATCTCTACTGGGTACACAAAGATGCCTTCCATGTCAGAGTGTACCATCTTCATGAATACATAGTGTTTGCCATTGATTGTAAAAGTACAGAACAATTATCGGAGGACTGAACTTAGACTCACAATACAAACTCGCTTGTATAAAGAAAGCCTAGGGACGAAAACCTAGGTACAGCAATCTAAGTACAATTGTTTATTTTAGATTCTGGGGGGTGACGATAGAGGCTCGGGAAGGCGACGGCAGCCCTGCCTTACTCCTTGGACGATCGGTATGAAGCCTTGGCTCCTTGTGAAAAGATGGTTGGCGTTGACGAAGAAGTGCTATTTTTGCTCCTCTGTTGCTCTCCTGGCTTCTCTCTCTCTCTCTGTGTATTCTCTCTCTGACTCTGTATATTTTTTTATTCTTTTGTTGCCCGTGGTGGTTTTTGCAAGGGAATGATGCTGGCTATTTATAGGAGTGGGGTGTGATCATTAGGGTTTGCTAATGATCATTTGTTTGGAATATCGGCGCTCCTTCAATCTATCTGAACCCTTGATCCTGATTACAATAAATCTAGGCCATTAATGCGGATAGCACCGTATCTTGTGAGCAATTAATGCTAACTACTTTAAATCTTCATGATTAATTACGCCAATGTCTGATTGCTCGCCACGTATCCCATTAGCTTGATAATAAAAGATATGCCCTGATCTTAGTAATTATGACGATGATGTCAAATATACTTGTTGGGATTCGGTTAAATCCTTGATTGATCCGATGCCACGTGTCTTGATTGTGGGTCCTGCCAGAGCCGCATAGGATGGGCAACACTTGAACCGCAGGGAGATACTCTTCGTGAGCCGCATAGGACATTGTTTCATCGAGCCGCAGGGAACGAACTCTCAATGAGCCGCATATGCATAGTCTTTGCGAGCCGCATGAGCTAGCGTTGTATTGAGCCGTAGGGACTGAGCTCTTAGTAGCCGCATATGGCTGATTTCTGCTAGTCATATAGGGTGACTTCTCAGTTAACCGCATGGAGCTGTTCTCTATTTAAGCCGTATGAGATTTTGCCACGTGGCAACCTAGGATTTCTGACGGATCGGGTCAGAGATCTTCTTCTTTTCCCGAAGAGTCTGTCATTATGGCAGAGCCATTATGACACTTTATGCCAGAGCTGCCACAGTCGTCAAATCGTGTCAGAGCATTAAATGAGGCCACTACTCAAATGGCCAGCTGTAGGGAAGGATCGCAAGGGGACACGTGGCGTCGATCGAGCCGCATATTCCTGCTGAACCGCATACACTTCCGAGCCGCATGAGACTGAGAGTCCTCTTTGAACCGCATAAGGCAGCTCCTGTATGAGCCGCATGGGCTTCTTCCCCGGAGCCGCATGGACCATTATTCTGATATTTTCCATGCTTCTACAGGACCCCCTTCAAAGTTTCCAAATTGCAAATTTGGAACACTTTGAATAAGAAGCATGGAAAATAGATTTGTTTAGGTGTGGCAATCCAATCAGAGGTAACATGGACGTGATAGGTTTGGGTACTTCCGCTGGAGATTTTATGTGGACTTATCATCCTTGGCGTACCTTGGTTTTAGGTACGGATAATAAGTTGAGAGAGGGAACCATCATATTTACTCAGAGGTGGTATGGACGTGGTAAATATAAGGTTGATGGTAGAGCTTTCCTACTCAGAGGTGATATGGACATGGTAGGAGTGAACTCGAATGAGGATACATAGAACAACTCAGAGGTGCTATCAACATGGAAGTTCCATGCATTGGGTGAAAGAATGCTATGGAACAGCTGGGCTCCGAAAGCATGTGATGATGAGGTAAGATGTGGATGTACTAAGGGACCTAGTACGGCATTTGTGGTCAGCAGAGGACATTTGTGGGCCTATTATCCTTGGCATACCTTGGTTTTAGGTACGGATAATAAGTTTGATAGGGATACCTAGGACAACTCCGTGGTAAGGCAGATATGGAGGTTCTTGGTATCGGGCGAAAGAATGCTATGGAGCAGTGAACAGTTTTTTGTTTTCTTTCACTGTTTTTCTTTTTTTTTGTCAAGGGATGTGATCCCAGATGATGTAGTACTTTGAATTTTGAATAAATGAGCATGTTTCAACTCATCTTCTCTTTCTTGTACTTGTGGTGTTTGTGGAATTGGACCTGCTGGAGGATTATTTGTAGACCTGTTACTCTGGGCGTACCTTGGTTTTAGGTACGAGTAAAAAGTTTGGATGTTTGGAGCAGCCATGGCAAAGTGGTCATGGGTGTTCTTGGTTTTGGGGGAAGGAATGCCGTAGAGCAGCTGGGCTCCCGAGGCATGGTAAGATGGTGGATTTATGCTAAGAAGCTTAGCAAGGGATATTTGTGGACCTATTACCCTTGGCGTACCCTGGTTCAGGATACGGATAATGGGATGAAAGGAAACCAATCACATTTGCTCAGAGGTTATGATGACATGGCAAACGTGAAGGTTTTACCGTGAAATCTTCTTGCTCAGAGGTAATGAGAACATGGCAGGGGAGACTTCACGGAAGCTATTCGTAGTAAATAGCGGATATTTGTGGTCAGCAGAGGACATTTGTGGTAAACAGAGGACATTTGTGGTCAACAGAGGACATTTGTAGACCTATTATCCTTGTCGTACTCCGGTTGTGGGTATAGATAATAGGTTGAAAGAGGACCGGCACACTTGCTCAGAGGTAATATGGACATGGCAAATATGACGATTTCTTCGACGGAGCCTTCCCATTCAGAGGTAATGAGGACATGGCAGGAGTGGGCTCAATGAAGAGTGGGTACATAGAACGACTCAGAGGTAGGAGAACGTGGAAGTTCTATGCGAGGGGGCGGTTTGTTTTTGGTGGAAGTAAAGACGACTCAGAGGTAATGAGGACATGGTCGTTTCAGAAATTGGTGGATCGACTACCCTTTTTGTGCACTGGGAGTGCGGATAGTGGATCATGAGGGAGGATCTCTTCCAGGAAGAAAGTTCAGAGGTATAATCATACGTGACTTACTATCTGCAAGAGTGACCGGAATGTAAGTTCAGAGGCACCAGCCGGTACATAACTTGGTAATTTAGAATATTGAGGGACTGAGAGTTCAGCGGCACCAGCGGGTGCATGGCTCGATAATCTAAAATGTTGTGGGTTCAGTGGTACTAAAGGGTACATGACTCGATGATTTGAAATAGGGTCGATGAGAGTTCAGTGGTACTAAAACGGTACATGACTCGGTGATTTGAAATAGGGTGGATGAGAGTTCAGTGGAACTAAAAGGGTACATGACTCGGTGATTTGAAATAGGGTGGATGAGAGTTCAGTGGTACTAAAGGGGTACATGACTCGATAATCTGGAGAATGATGTTTAAACATAGTATTTCTTCAGGAACTTGCCGTTGACGGGCAACATGAGCAAGTCTCCGTTCTGCTTGGCGAGGCGGTAAGCACCGTTGGAGAACACAGCCTCGATGACAAATGGACCTTCCCATTTTGGCTGGAACTTGCCGGCGGTCTTGTGAGTCATGACCATTGGCCTGCGGACTGCCAGCACAAGATCGCCCACTTGGAATGTTCTGATTTTAACCTTCTTGTTGAAGGCTCCTGAGATGCGTGCTTGGTATAGCTCGATCCTTTGCTGAGCAAGGAGGCGTTTTTCATCTAAGGCCTCCAACTCTTGTAGTCTACGTCGGTAGTTATCATCCGTTGTCAATTAATAGGTGAGGGCGACGCAGAGTGAGGGGATTTGAGTCTCTAATGGGAGGACCGCCTCACTCCCGTATACCAGGAAGAATGGTATATTCCCGGTGGCTGTTCGAACCATGGTGCGGTAAGCCCATAAGCACTCGCCGAGCTTGTCGTTCCAGTCACGTTTGTTGGAGGAGACAAACTTCTTGAGAAGTTTGATGATTGTTTTGTTGAACGCCTCTGCTAACCCATTTGCTGCTGGGTTGTACGGCGTCGAGGCGATATTCTGAATACGGTGCTTATCGCAAAACCGATAGAATGCGTGGCTTGTAAACTGCGGACCATTATCATGGATGATCCTTCGGGGCAGTCCAAAGCGGTAGATGACGTGGTGTTTAAGGAAACTGATCACGTTTGAAGTCTTGACTTCTGCGAGTGGGACAGCTTCCGCCCATTTAGAGAAGTAATCAGTGATCGCAAGTATAAAGCGGTCCTCGGGAGGAAGGTGGGGTGATTGGACCAATGATATCCATTCCCCATGCTTCGAATGGCCAGGACGCCACTGTCGGATGTAAAAATTCAGAGGGTTGGTGGATGAAGTCCACGTGGACTTGACAAGCTTTGTATTTTCTAGCATAATCTATCGCGTCTGCCACCATTGTGGGCCAATAGTAGCCCATTCGGCGAAGGCGGTCTTGCAGTTTAGGGCCGGGCTGGTGGGCCCCGCAAACACCGTCATGGGCTTCTCGCACGGCTTCTTTGGCTTCTGCGTTTGACAGACACCGAAGCAGTAATCCGTCGTAGGAGCGGCGATACAGCATTTTCGTCTCTATATCGTAGAAGAATCTGAGGGAACGCCTTCTGATGGAAGTAGCTTCCTTTGGGTTCTCAGGCAGGATGTCGTAGACGACGAAGTCGATGAATGGTTGTCTCCAATCTGGGGCGTCATCGATCGTCTGTGCGGAATAACTTGCGACGAATTGCACATTGTTTTTGGGATAGACCAGTTCATGGCCTATCACTTCCACTGATTGTCGATCATAATTCGGAACTGCTAGGGAAGCGGCGAGACCAGCTAGGGCATCGACTTCAATATTTCAGAGTTTGGGGACGTGCTCGATGAAGAACCCCTCAAATGCTGAGATGATATTGATCGCTATTTGATGATAAGGGATCATGTCTTCATGGCGCACCTCGTACGAACCCCGGATCTGATTGACGATTAGTTGGGAATCGTCGTACGCTTCAAGGTATTCTACCCCTAGCTCTTTTGTAAGTTGGAGGCCAATGACCAGAGCGTTGTACTCGGCCACATTGTTAGAACAGGGTTCAGTGAGGGAATAAGCGCGGTTAATCACCAATCCGGAAGGAGAGATTAGTACTACTCCGACTCCGACGACTATATTGTCTTTAGGTCCGGTCTTCGAAGCGCCGTCAAAGAACATTCGCCATATACTTTTGTGGGAGGTTGTATGCGAGTCGGCGACCTCATCTGGGATCTCTTCGTATATCCTGGAGGACTCCGAACCTGGGTGGGCTGCCAAGAAATCTGCCAGGGCTTGACCTTTGACTGCCTTTTGGGGGACGAAGATCATATGATAAGGGGACAGCAGTATTGCCCATGTAGCGAGGCGAGAGCTGAGTGCCCCTGGTTTAGTCATGAGGACCCTGAGAGGGTTAAATCGTGAGATCACATGTATCGTTTGTCCGATGACATAGTGCCGCATTTTCTGAATGGCGAACACCAGAGCGAGGCATTCCTTCTCCACAGCGGTGTATCAGTGCTCTGGTCCAATCATCATTCGGCTGAGGTAATATATGGCCTGTTTATGGCCTGCATCGTTATTCTGTGCCAGCAGAGCACCGAGGGAGTGTTCTATTGCTCGTACATAGAGCAGAAATGGTTTTCCAGGGACTAGGGCTACCAAGACCGGAGAATTTGACAGATTTTCTTTGATGCTATCGAAAGCACGCTGGCATTCTTCGTCGCATACGAATGAGACTCCTTTCTTCATGAGGTACGTAAATGGCCGGCATCACCCGGAGAGGTTGGAAATGAACCTTCTGATGTAAGCTAGCCTTCCCTGAAGGCCTCTGAGTTCACGGAGATTTCTCGGGGGACCCATCTCCGTGATTGCTTTTGTCTTCTCGGGGTCTACATGGATACCCTTTGCAGTGATGATGAAGCCTAAGAACTTCCCGCTCGATACGCCCAGAAAGGACTTCGTAGGGTTCATCTTCAAATTATGCATCCGCATTAGGTCGAATACCGTCCTTAGATCCTGCAGATGGTCTCCTTTGCTACGGCTCTTGACGGCTATATCATCAACATAACACTCCACCGTCTTGCGTAAGTGGTCTCTGAAGATGATGCTCATAGCTCTTTGATATGTGACGCCAGCATTCTTTAAACCGAAAAGCATGACTGTGTAGCAGTACGTGCCAATCGGTGTTCGGAATGATGTATGCTTTTCGTCGTCGGGAGACATCTTGATTTGGTTGTATCCCAAAAAGCCATCCATGAATGACATGCGCTTAAAGCCGCAGGTATTGTCGATCATGATGTCTGTGATAGGAAGGGGGAATTCATCTTTGGGGCATGCCTCGTTCAGATTGCGGAAGTCGATGCAGATTCGAATTTTCCCATTCTTCTTGAGGACAGGTACTATATTGGTGACCCAATCGGGATGTTGCTCCTCACGAATGAAGCCGCTGGCTTTTAGTTTGTTGACTTCAGCTTCGATCGCATCCATGATGCTTGGGCGGAAGCGTCGCTGTTGTTGTTTGACTGGCTTCGCATCTGGTCGAATATTGAGTTTATGAAGAGCGATGTCAGGATTTAACCCTGGCATGTCTTCATAGCTCTAGGCGAACACATCAATGTACTCCCTGACAAGTTCTAACAGCGACTCCCGTTCTTCGTTGGTTAGGCTTTCACTGATGAAGATCGATTTTGGGGAAGATTCGCTGCCGAGATCCACTTGTATGACCTTATCTTCAGTAGGAGGTTCTCTCAGTTCGAATCGCTTTTCCCATTGCGCGTCTAATTGCTGGGCCCATGGCTCTAGCTCGAGGATTTCGGGGATGTCTTCGTCTTCCTCGTAAGCGTCGGCGAACATCATGTTGACTGACATGACTTGCCTGAACACATCTCCGATGCTGGTATCTGAGTCGGAAGTTGGCGATCCGGTTGAATGCGACTGCCAGTCGCATTCTTCATCTGAACTTTTCGGGGTCGTAGTAGGCGTTACATACCCTAACTCGCATCGAGTTTTGTTATAGTAGTTCCATGGTTTGCCCGCCGGGGCTGGCGGCTTCAAAGGTAATCGTCGCCCAGTGTCATAGTTCAATCCTGGCGTCGTCTCTAGATCATACCCTTGTTTCTGCATGAGATATTTGGATTGAGGGCTATAGAGATACAGAGGCAGTCTCCCGGCATCTGACCCGAGGTTGTCTTCTTCTATAGTGCGGGGATGAGGGTTGTTCGTCCGGCCGAAGATGACTGGATGATCCCCTCCCTTGTGTATTCGGTAGGCATCTTCTACTGGAGTAAGCTGGATTGCGGTGTACACATTTATCACCTGTGTGTGTGTAGGTGAGCGCCTATGCCGTGTTTTATAGCGTACATCGTACATAGCTTATTGAGCTCGATGTTGTTCAAAGTTAACCCTTTATTGATGAAGTAAGGTATCTTTTCTAGGGGGATTACATCATCAGCGGAGGGGACATTAGTGTGGGCGGCCACATACTTGGCTAGTTCCGGTTCTTCTTCGACTACCTCCTGTGTGAACGAAGACTGAGAGGACGACCTAGGAAGCTTGATTGTCAGTGGTCCAGTTGATGGAGCAGAGCGTGGGGTAGTTGGCAGACTGGCGACCCCCAGTTTTGCATTCCATATGGAGCGAGGAGTGGCTGGTTCGCTGGAAGTGTCAGACCTTGCATCGAGGCGACAACCTTTCTTGGGAAGGCGTATTGTCAATGGCCTGTCCGAGGGGTTGAGCTTTCCTGTTTGTGGTTGACTGACTCTTGGTAACCTGATTGTTAGTGGCTCCGTTGTGGGTCTCGGCACTTGGCCGGATCTCGGCAGTCAGATTGTCATCTGCTCCTCTTGCGCCGAGAGGCTGATCGCGTCCTTCCGCAGAGTGGCGGTGAGGGGTACAGACTTGCCCGGTTTGCGAGCTTGGAGGTGGATCGTCAGGGGTCCTTCTGATCCCGTGGCTGTCTCAGTATGAGCTTGTGTGTCTCCTTCATCCAGGTGCCTCTTCGACTTTTCGTATAAGCAGGAGTCCGAGTAATAAAATTCGACCCCCTTGAAGGGATCGATATCAGCAAATTTCGTCCTCACGAAGCCATGCTTATCGACATATTTGAAACATTGGTGCAGCGTGGAAGGCACGATCATGTAATCGTGTATCCAAGGCCGCCCCAAAAGGATGTTGTAAGAAGTATCGGCGTCTATGACGTAGCAGGTGACTTCTGATTGGAGATCGCCAATCTGGCATTTCAGACGGATCTTCCCGATTGGATAGCTCCTGCCCGAATTAAAACTGCTAATGGCGGTGCTTGTAGGTGTCAGGCGATGCATCAGAATGCGAAGATGATGTAGCAGACCCTTTGGAATGATGCTTATGGAAGACCCAGGATCAATATGCATTCAGTCCACCTTTACGTCGCCAATGTATCCAGTGTAGTATAACGGTCGATCGTGCAGGTTAGTTTTGATGAGCATATCCTGCGGAGAGAAGATGATATTGGGCATCGCTCCCGTACACGCACTATCTTGGAGATCTGCAGGTTGGTTATCTCCCGGGAGGTTGACCTGAGCCAAGTACGCGTCGGCGTTTTGGAGTGCATCACTGAAAGCTGTACGGACATCCTTTGAGAGCCTTAGGAGTTCGTATAAGGACAATTTGGCCGGTGTATTGGCCAATTATGCTAAGATGTCAAAGTTGTAGGGCCTCTCCAGCCCCTGAGGTGTCTCCTTTCGGAGGGATTTGTCGAAGCGAGTCTCCTTCGGCTTAGGCTTGTCGGTCGTTGAAGGCTGAGCCGGTCCCGGAGTGTCAGTAGAAGTAGGCGGATGATCATCAGTCGGGTTCTCAGCCACGGGCTGAGATTGTGCTCCAGATCGAGTAACAACGGCCGTGACTTCTTCTTCATTTGTCGAGTGGGTGTGACAGGATCTGACTTTTCTGCTTCTCTTCTTCGTTGTGGGCTGAGTCACCTCGTAGACCAAGTCCGGATGGACCCACATAATTTCTCCTCGCGATGTAGTGAGAGGTACAAGATTGGCAGCTTGATCTCGAGCAGGCAGAAGATTAGCAATTTCCATTGTTGCCAGAGGGATGGGTATATCACCGTCTTGAGTCTCTATTGGCGGGAAGCTGCCGAATTGTACGGATACCATGTTGGCTGCTACGGTTACCTCCTCAAAATCGATGGCTAGAGCGTTCGAATCGATGAGGTTTTGGATGTACCGTTTCAGTTGGTAGCAGTCGTGTGTAGCATGGTGGACGTAACGATGGTAATGGCAGAATTTTGGGTTCTCCAAGTCAGCCGGCCGAGGCTCCCGTCTTGGCGGAGGGAGCTGAATTCTATCTCCTTGTATGAGCATGTCCAAGATAGGCTTGACGTGGCCATCTTCAAAAGAATAAGTGATTTGAGGCCATTGTTTGTCTGTTGGTTGTGACTCGGGCTTCTGGGCCGTGTCGGCCACCATAGCCTGCTTGCCTCTATTGTCCCGATTGTTGGAGGGGCTACCCCCGTTGTCGGTGTTGGTGCTGGAACGCTTGCCCTTGTTCTCTCCCTCTGAGATATGCAACCCCAGCTGGCGGGCCTTTTTCAATCGTTCTTCGGTACTTGTAGCACTGATGATAAAAGCCTTCCAGTCCTTGAATTGACTTTCGCCCATCCAGAGACTAATTGTCGGGAGTAGTCTCTTTTGGCAAATTTCAATCAGGGAAGAATTCGGATTGCCAGATGGTAACTTCATTGCGGTTTGGCGAAACCGCTCAATGTAATTCTTCGTCAGCTCTTTCTCTCCTTGGATGACGTCCATGAGGGTAGACATTGTGACGTCCTGTCCTACCTCATAGAACCTCTCCAAGAACAAGCGTTTGAAGCCAGCAAAGGAGTGGATGCAATTGTCTGGCAGGTTGCGGTACCAGTCGAAGGCGACTCCTTCCAATGCCCCGATGAATAACCGCGTGAGGATAGCGTCATCATGGGGCAAATGGTCGGTGGTGACCTCGAAGTAAGTGATATACCGACTTGCTGAGGTCTTGCCATCATAGGGGTTGATATTGAACGGCTTATATCTTGGTGGGAATGGAACATCCCTCCATTCAGCAGGATATGGTTGCCGAATTCTGAAGTCTTGAGAGTTTTCTCGGGCGTGGAACATGGCTCGGAGCTCTTGAACTTCTCTCCTTACTTCTCGGGTCTCATCTATCGCAGTCGGAGCCGTTACTTCGGGAGGATTATTGCCCTGGTTCGGTGCCACCGAATTTGAATCTACGTTGACTGGGGGACCCGCACTTGTCTGGCCAGGTGTCACTCCCTGCAGAGTAGGAAGCGCCGCTTTGATCTCGTCTATAGACTTGACCAAGGCGTGCAGTATGGCCTCCAAAGTGTCGATGCGTTGGCGATCATTGGAGCCACCTTGACTGTTGTCCGTCATGAATACCGTCCTTACGTGAGGAGTGACGGAAGGGACGGTGGAGGGTGCGCCCTCCGAGTCGTACCCATGCATTGAGAAATTATCGGGGTAGGTGAGAATATTCTATTCGGGTTCGGATTCAGAAGGAACAGTACCCCCAGCTTCGGAGCTTGCTTCATCTTGAAAGTCACGGATGTCCTCGGGGACATCAGCATCTATTGCACCTGATGAGAGAGTTGTTTCTCCGGACTTGTCTCCTTGAAACATCGGATTGTTGTGGATGTTCGGAGGAGTGCTACCCCCAGCTCCCTCGACCGTCATCGGTGATGAATCGCCCATTGCAGCAGATTTTGTCTTCGAATGGGTGTGTTGGTATACTCCGGTGGAGGGCAACCGTTTAGCCGACAATTTCTTGGCTGTAGTGGTTGATATTTTTGGGCTGGAGATGCTTGTCTTCTTCCCTTTCCCCTCGGCGGGGACTTTCTGTACGGAATTGCAGGAGGCAATAGGAGGTGCTTCGTCTTTCGAGCTCGGATGCCGTAATCTTTGGAAGACGGACGGCCGATCTTCCGTCACTGCCGTGTTGTTGCAGCAGCAGTTGACGATGATCTGGGTGCAGTGACGTCCATGTGAGGACTCTTTGCACGCCGAGGCCCCTTCTCTTTCCTTGCGTTTGTGGAGGACAGTCTCACGCAGGTCAGAGAAACCACTTTGTCCGTTTGCCGCTGGGGACTGGACTTGAGCGGTTCGATACAACTTCCCATCAGAGGCCCGCGTGATAATCAGCGGGACGCCCCGATCGTCAGAGGTTGGGGCATCTGTCTGGGCTTGATGAGCCCGTGCTGCCCTGGACTTCTTCTTCTTAGTACCTGTGGGTGCATAATAAGAAGAATCTAAGTTGAATACCACAGAGTTTGGAGAATCATCAGGGTTCGGACCGTACGAGAGACGGTCGAAAACTGATCGAGAGGAGCATGGAGCGGATGCTATGTGGCTGGGATTGGAAACCGTGCAGGCTGTCTGCATGCGGTTGTCTTCTGTCGTCGGCTGAGTTCTCGTGCGGCTAGAAGTCACGACCGTGCAGGCTGGCCGCATGCGGTTGGCATCTGTGGCCGCATGGGTTTTCTGCAAACGATTGACTTTGATAGCCGCATGAGTCTTATCCATGCGGTTGGCAACTGTAGCCGCATAAGTCATGCGGCTGACAGATGTGGCCGCATGAGTTTTCTTCATGCGGTTGGCGGATGTAGCCGCATGGGCTTTCTTCCTGTGGCTAATACCCTTCTGCGACTCGGATCGCGTAGAGTTTCTCTTTGCCCCTGTAAGTCCAGCATCATAGTGTTTTCTTCTGCCGGACTTGGGGACAGCAGAGTTGTCTACGGTTTGAAGTGGGGCCGCAGGAGAGTCCTTCTCGCCGTTTTGAGCAACAGAGGGTATCTCATCGAAGACTTGAGGAGGAGCAAATGATTTTGGCCTCCACTCTTTACGAGCCTTCGTGGTGCGGGTGCGCTTCTGGATCGGGCCAGCGCTGCCTTCAGAGAGCATCTCCTCGAATGCCTGTTGGTCGAAACGGACGACCATCTTCTGTTGTGTGGAGCCAAGTTTGGCTGCATCCGATTGCGTCACCAACTCCTCAGCCGTGGAGAAGTTAGTCCCCAGCAGAGTCGCATCCTATTTCTATTCTGGGATCGGTAAAGGTTGAAGAAGTCCAGCTGGTTTTTGATGCTCGGTTTTAACTTGCTGACAAACCAAACAACGAGAGACAAATCGGGCTATCTCCCTCTTCATGCTATTCCACCAAAAATGCTGACGGATATCTCGATAGATCTTCGTACCACCGGGGTGAATCGAATACTGAGAACTGTAAGCTTCTGCCATGATCTCCTGTCTGATATCTCTACTGGGTACACAAAGATGCCTTCCATGTCAGAGTGTACCATCTTCATGAATACATAGTGTTTGCCATTGATTGTAAAAGTACAGAACAATTATCGGAGGACTGAACTTAGACTCACAATACAAACTCGCTTGTACAAAGAAAGCCTAGGAACGAAAACCTAGGTACAGCAATCTAAGTACAATTATTTATTTTAGATTCTGGGGGGTGACGATAGAGGCTCGGGAAGGCGACGGCAGCCCTGCCTTACTCCTTGGACGATCGGTATGCAGCCTTGGCTCCTTGTGAAAAGATGGTTGGCGTTGACGAAGAAGTGCTCTTTTTGCTCCTCTGTTGCTCTCCTGGCTTCTCTCTCTCTCTCTGTGTATTCTCTCTCTGACTCTGTATATTTTTTTATTCTTTTGTTGCCCGTGGTGGTTTTTACAAGGGAATGATACTGGCTATTTATAGGAGTGGGGTGTGATCATTAGGGTTTGCTAATGATCATTTGTTTGGAATGTCGGCGCTCCTTCAATCTATCTGAACCCTTGATCCTGATTACAATAAATCTAGGCCATTAATGCGGATAGCACCGTATCTTGTGAGCAATTAATGCTAACTGCTTTAAATCTTCATGATTGATTACGCCAATGTCTGATTGCTCGCCACGTGTCCCATTAGCTTGATAATAAATGATATGCCCTGATCTTAGTAATTATGACGATGATGTCAAATATACTTGTTGGGATTCGGTTAAATCCTTGATTGATCCGATGCCACGTGTCTTGATTGTGGGTCCTGCCAGAGCCGCATAGGATGGGCAACACTTGAACCGCAGGAAGATACTCTTCGTGAGCCGCATAGGACAATGTTTCATCGAGCCGTAGGGAACGAACTCTCAATGAGCCGCATATGCATAGTCTTTGCGAGCCATATGAGCTAGCGTTGTATTGAGCCGCAGGGACTGAGCTCTTAGTGGGCCGCATATGGCTGATTTCTGCTAGTCATATAGGGTGACTTCTCAGTTAGCTGCATGGAGCTGTTCTCTATTTAAGCCGCATAAGATTTTGCCACGTGGCAACCTAGGATTTCTGACGGATCGGGTCAGAGATCTTCTTCTTTTCCCGAAGAGTCTGTCATTATGGCAGAGCCATTATGACACTTTATGCCAGAGCCGCCACAGTCGTCAAATCGTGTCAGAGCATTAAATGCGGCCACTACTCAAATGGCCAGCTGTAGGGAAGGATCGCAAGGGGACACGTGGCGTCGATCGAGCCGCATATTCCTGCTGAACCGTATACACTCCTGAGCCGCATGAGACTGAGAGTCCTCTTTGAACCGCATAAGGCAGCTCCTGTATGAGCCGCATGGGCTTCTTCCCCGGAGCCGCATGGACCATTATTCTGATATTTTCCATACTTCTACACATAGCTCTGGTCTCCGCCCTGCTACACATTTTGCCCTAAGCCGCTGAAGCTTAGAATCCACTGACTGAGCTAACTTGATCCTCTCCACTATACTGGACTGAACTTGCATACTGGCCATCAATGCCACACTGGAAAGAAGAACAACTTCAATACCCATCTTCTTAAGATCTGCTAACAACTCAGGTTGTGCTGTTAGAAAATAGACTCTGGCTCTCCTGCTTAATGCATCTGCAACAACGTTGGCCTTCCCAGGATGATACTGCAAGTTGATGTCATAATCCACACGTAGCTCTAGCCATCTTCTCTGACGCATGTTAAGATCCTTCTGGGTGAACACATACTTAAGACTCTTGTGGTCGATGAAAATCTCCACCCGATCTCCATATAGATAATACCTTCTGGGTTGTTCAGTCTATTTAGGACGGTTGTATTCATTGGGGATATAATGTGGGTTATTGATAAGAGTTCTCCCTTGATCATTGTTCTGTCCCTCTTTCATTGTATTAGATACAGATGATAGCCCATATGTCCAGATACATGCCCAAACCCTTTCCTTTATTGTTGGTTCAGCCATCCAAAAGCCTCTACCTGGGCATTGGTTCAATTTTCCATATGAAGGTGTCCTACATATCATTGCTACATGTTACTGTTCTGCATCTTCATGTGCAGCCATGCTACACCACTGTTCTGTCCCAACACACCCTGCAGTATCTGACCTCTTCTTGGAGTAATAGGCATGTAGTAGGGAGTTGGTGTTATTAGACTTTGAGTAGAGTTGAGGTGATGAGGGTAAAGCACATATATATAGCTTGTATATATGTAATGTATTTTGATTTGGTAAGTAGCATGCACTCATTGCAGTATACTGCCTATTGCATTTCCTGTACACCAGTTTGGTTCACTTTTTTTTCAGACCACTGTCCTACATGTAGTTAGTTCAGCTAGATAAAGAGGAGAGCCCAGGTTGATCTAGAGGCATGTTTCAGTCACCATGTAGGTTTTCTTTCACTTTGACTTTACAAGTGGATCCAAATGTCCTGTCCTTTAGCTTATAAATTCAGTCTCCTCAACATCATTCCCTTTTGCCTATATTGATGTTTCAAACCATTCATCTTTAGCCTAAATTCTAAGTATTTGTTTCAGTCCCTTATAAGTTTAGTCTACTTTAACCCTTGGTTGATCAGTCATATATATATATATATAGATGATATACTTAGGATATAAGTGATGGGCTGTTGTTCTTGGGCATATCTATATGTGGCATTTGGGATTGGTGTGCTTAGCTTGTAGGTATTTAGTTATGGGTGACTTGATAGGATTGGGAAGTTAAGAGTTAGTCTATTATAAAGTTTTTCTTTTGCTAATCTCTAGTTGCCAACACCTAGATAGCTAGCAGAGGTAAAATCCTAAGAAGTTGACCAGCTGATGACCAAGTACTTGGATGTTGAGAAATTGACTAGTGATTGACCCTTGACTATGTTTGACCTAGAAGGGGTGCGATCATCTTAATTTCGAGGACGAAATTTTTCTAAGGGGGGTAGGATTGTAACACCCAGTTTTCCAAATGAGGATAATTTTAAAATTTTGTAATTTTAATCTTTTATTAATGATATTTAAATCATGATATGATTCTTGGTGATTTTTAATCATTTAAAACTATTTTAAAATTATGACTTGTGATTTTGATGTGCTTGCTAGCGTAACCCGAGAGACTGTCTGACCTAGAGCCCAACCATGGCATTAGAATGATTTATTTTCACTTTTGAGCATGAGAATATTTTGGTCATTTGTCCTCTTTGAATTATTTAATGATTTAATTAATTGGTGATTTGATTTTTGACTTAAACTAGTTGATACTTGTAGACTAGCCTAGAAGCTAACCCTAATTGGTGACCCTAGTCTAACTCTAGTTAACCTACTTTAGCAATTAGAAATTAGTTTTAAGGTAAGAAGGATTAGTTTGGGTGGAATTAGTTAAAGACTAGTGACTTAAGTCAATGACTTATGACTTACCAAATTAAAGACTAGTGATTAAGCCATAGGCCCATGACTTAAGCCCAAACCCAATCCTAACCCAACCATGGCAGCCACTATTAGGGTTTCTCCTTGCCTATAAGTAATCTCTTAGAGTGTTCTTGCCTCTTTTTAGGTTTGCCCTAATTTTGGAGGAGATGTATTTTTCCCTTTTGCTCTAAAATCCTATTTTATTCATTTTAACTCCTTTTTAACCCTAGTCTTTTGCATTAGGATCTAATTTATGTTTGTTTACTGATTTTTGAGGATCACCTCAGTTTGTGTACCATTTGGAGTATTGGAGTTGCAATTTGGAATCCCCTCTTTGAAGCTTTTCTTGAGTTTTGATACTCAATAGGTAAACTATCTAATCCCTTTTTTTTCCTGATTTCTTTGCATATAAGGTTAGGTTTAGGGGTTACCTAACTGTCGACGAGATTTGGGCACAAATTGTGTCCATTTCGTGTCCGTATCGGACACGTATCGTATTGGTAATGTAGGTGTTTGTAGAAATGCCACATAGGAAGTTATTTTCGTATTTTTGAAAAGTGATTGCATGGATTTGTAGATCTAGGTGAGTGTATTAATTTTTGTGAAGGTGGTATGGTATTTTGTGTCCTGTTGTGTCGTGTTTTTCTACTTGGACACGCAGCACGAGCCCGTAGGCCGTGTCCTGCATCTCGGGGCCTGTATCTCAGGATACAGGACACGTCGAGACCTAAAATTTTGGAGGAAATGTGGGGCAATATCTGCCACCATGCTCCCAAAATTTGGGAGCATGACGTACACTACACGTGGAGAAATCGCGGTTGCACTGGCCGTGCGCTGTCGCACGCGGGCGGCTGTGCGCGTGCACAGGCACGGCTGACACGTGAGTCGTGTCGTGTCTGTGTGTCACGTGGACGCGTATCAGGGTGACACAGTCCTAGACCTATCCTAGGTGCACCACTGTACACGAACACAAGTCGTGTCGTGTCGTGTGTCGCGTGTTAAACGTGCGTGCACGCGTGCACGACGATTAATTGTGCACAGTGTGTGTCTGTGTTCGTACAGTTATTTGGACACGATTCGTGTCCAATTCTTGGACACGAATATACTCCCTAGTACCCTCACATGTATAACATCATTTACCAACCTTTAGTTTGTAATCTAGACGGCTTTTTGAATTCGAATTTTTGAATTCCATATGTACACTGATACTCACTGATACGTGCAGGAAATAGGGTTTTCTGTTTCGTTTAAGTTGTTTTATCAACTATTTTATGATGTTAAATATCAGTAATTAGTTACCTACATGTTTGATGAGTGTTGTTCAAGTTTACTTTGAATTGTACTAATGCAAAGGATCTTGAATTGGGTGTTTGCAATTTGGGTTGGGGGTTACCTGTCATGGTTTCAGAAATCTGAAACCTGGGAGTTATTTCCTAATTTGACTCTCTCACATTGCCTCCCCACATGTAATACACACACACACAATTCTGATTTCCAGGTTTACTCTTCCATACACAATCCTATCAGTTCTCACACACACATATGACGATTAACACACACACTTCCTCACTTTACACACACAGTTTCCTCACATGTCTTCCTACACTGTCACACACATATGTGAAGTCCTATTTACACACACAACTGATATCTAGACTCACATCTGTTACTCCCTCACATTCCTATGTATCACTCACACACATGTCACTATTTTTCACTCACATTGCTATCCACACACACACACACATTTCTGAAATGGAATCACACACACACATATGAATTGCATACATGCCCACACACAAAATCCTGAAAACATGTCACTGATTCCAGTTTACCCTTCACACACAAAAACTCTTATAGCACACACACACATATGTGTATCATGACACACACATATGAATTTGATTTCCCTCACACTACACATATGACCCTAACACACACCACCCCCCTTTAAACCCCTGTCACATGTGACTTATTGACACACACACACACACTATCCTACTTTCTGTCACACATATGCCTAAACACATATGTACACACACACATTTTACTTGATTTCATTTTCCCTCTCTATCTCTATGTGTAGGTATATCATGTATACATAATGTGAGTAAATATATATTCCTATAGTTATATACATATATGTGTATATAGATATGTATATATGTGGGTACATAGATATATGGCCTAGTATTGATTTCTCTTTTCATGTACACCTCCATGTTCACACACACACATAGCTTTACATGTTAGTTCCTTTCTCTTATATAAATATATATATAATGTTGAATATGCGTGAAAGTGATGTATCTTGATATGTGACTTGTGTTGGCTTGTATAGCCTTGGATTGGTATGCGTGGATGCTAGGGTAGACAAAGTTAGGCCTAGTAAGACTTGATTGAGTCTAGGTTGACCAAGTTGACCTAGTTTTGACTAGATAGTTGACTGAAGTTGACCAAGGTTGACTTTAGCCTAGATTGACCCCAAACGTCATGTAGATGCATTGTAGCAGTCTATTTCATTATTTTAGACATGTAGTGACTTGTACTGTTCTAATAGGAGGCAGACACCACTCCTCGGACAGTATATTCTCTTCAGACACTCAGGATATCATGCGAGTACATTCTCTGACCGTTTCAAACTTGTCTGGATTTATATTCTTGCTCTATATTACTGTACTTGATGCTGACACGATTGTTATCACGGATTGATACTATATGGATCTTCTTTTCAGATGTTATCCCCTTGTATTCACTAAATACATATTGTGATGTATGCTTCACTTACATATTGTATTTATTGAATACCCTTATCCTTGTATACTCATTGTGTATATTGTACTCTCATTATCACATGACTCCCATGGATAGACCATTGTACAACTATTGTATAATATTGTACATCTATTGTATAACATTGTACACTATTGTATAAGATAACATAACTGGAGTGGATCCTTGTGTATTGATTGAGGAGGGAGAGTAGAATTGGTTATGTAATCAAATCCTATTGTACAACATTGTATAACTATTGTATATGTCCATTGTGCACTCACGTACAATGGAGTTACCATTGCATTGTCCTAAACCGTTTACATAACCATATTGTACTCTAAATCAAATATTGCTTACAGTTCTTACTTATCATATATAGATATTTCCTATTATCAAATCTCTGTTGTTTTTCATATACATTCTTCTTTCAGCGTTTCCTGTATCTTACTCTATTGCATACTTTATATTTCCTAACTTGATATGAACTGCGTGAGATATTTTGTGCTCGCTCCTGTCCTGACTGGACCCATTGAAAATATTACAGAGGATGAGGATGAGGCCTGCGTAGACACCTACTATGGGACAGCTTTAGATGACTCTTGTGACCCGGACTTCCAGTCGGATCCACTAGCTGTAGAGGCTGATGTTCCTTAGTTTAGGTTTCTCTTATTTCATGTTATTGGAGATTTGAGTTATATATTGGGATCTTGTATATTCTGGATGTTGTTGAGTTTTATCTTAGACACTTAGCATTATCGCTCTCTGTTGTACTTTTTGAGTGGATTTCTGGTTTGCATATCCATCTATCTTATCGTATTCTACCTTAGTTGTGACTGAGATATATTCTGTTATGTCACCTCCATTCGGAGAGTATAACTGTATTTTACCATACTGTTAGATGTATGTAAACTAGGACAGCGTTCTACCGCCGACACTGCGGCGTAGGCTGGGCGTATTTACGTTCTCGTACCCTCACAGTGGGTGCGGATCGTGATACCACCTCTGGTGATGATGTGACCTAAGTACGAGATACGATCCAGCCAAAACTCGCACTTACTGAACTTCGCATACAACTGGTACTCCCTGAGAATCTGAAGAACCACACGGAGATGCTGCTCATGCTCTGCCTCACTCTTACTATAGACTAAGATGTCATCTATAAATACTATCATGAACTGGTCCAAATAAGGCATAAAGATACGATTCATGAGGTCCATGAATACGGCTGGCGCATTGGTCGCTCCAAATGGCATAACTCTGAACTCCTAATGTCCATACCTCGATCTGAACGCTGTCTTCGGGATGTCCTGCTCTCTGACTCTGATCTGATGGTACCCTGACCGCAGGTCAATCTTCGAGAATACTGCCGCTCCCTTGAGCTGATCAAATAAGTCATTTATCCATGGTAGAGGACATCTGTTCTTGAATGTTACCGAGTTTAAGGTACGATAATCAACACATAATCTTGACGTACCATCCTTCTTTTTCACAAGAAGCATCGGGGCTCCCCAAGGTGATCCGCTAGCACGAATGAATCCCTTGGTTCTAAGTTCTTCAATCATCTTGTACAAGATCTCCAACTCTGAAGGCGCCATCCTATAGACCCTCTCTGACACTGGTGCTGATCCGGGAATCAAATCAATGGTGAACTCGATCTCTCTCTCTGGGGGCATGTCTGGAAGCTCTAGGGGAAATACGTCAGAAAACTCTTCTACAACTCTGGGAAACTGAACTGTTGCTACTGCCATCCGAAATGCTGGGGAAGAAGGTTCTACTCCACCTCGAAGAAATGAAAACACTGGCTCACCAGGAATACTAAAAATAATCTTGCCGATATGGTAATCTATTCTAGCATACTGGTCCCTCAACCATCCATCCCTAGGACCATATCATAATCGGCCATCGGGAATTCTATCAACTAACGGGAAACTCTCTACCGCTAACTACGATTCGACATGAGAAAAACACTCTATCTACTCCCACAAGACCGTTACCAGTAAGTATTTTGAGCCTTACTGATAATGACTCGAGCTCCTGTCCCATCCGTATCACGAATTGTGCAGACATAAATGAATGCGATGTACCTAAATTAAATAATACTGATGCAGGAAAAAGAGTTGACGAGAATGGTACCTGCCACCACCTTACCTGATGCTAACTCCTCCTCTACGGTCAAAGCCATCACCTGACCTTGCCCTCTGGGTGTTGGTCCCCTCTGCTGGAAACCTCTATGGCGGTTATGATTCTGAGCCTGGGCCTGGGCATACTGCTACAGTTTCTGCTACTGGAATGCTTGGGCCTGAGGCGGCAATGGTCTCGAAGGCTGGTACTGCTGTTGCTGCACTGGTGCTGGTCCCCTCACCGAGGGACTAGTCTAAGACGATGAGGATGAACAGGCTCTCTGCAGGCAGGACCCTATCATGTGATACGATGCCCCACAAGCCAAACACAATCCTTGTGCTCGACGACATTCTGATACAACATGCCCTGGCTTCCCACAATGAGTGCAGCCCATTATGGAAGACTGCTTCCGCTTCTGCTGCTAAGGGTACGTCAAGGTCGAGTGCTGAACCGACGTAACTGATGCTGCCCTCCTCGGAGCTCCAATGGTCAAGGCCCTAGCTGTCGGGGCTGGGGCTGAAGACCTGTTCATCTGACCATGGGACCGCTTCCGTCCTCCGATTCTGTCCACAATCCTCTGCGAAGTATACTCATGCCTCTTCGCTGCTCGTAAAACGGCATCAAAAGTCCGATGCTCAATCTGCTCCACTGCTAAAATGATCTCTAGGTGGAGTCCCTGCTGGAATCGCTGTGCTCGATCGAACTCGGTTGTCACCAAAGTCGGAGCAACCCGACTCAGTCTCGAAAACTTGACCACATAACCATCGACCGTCATGCTCATCTGCCTGAGATTGGTGACCTCGTCTGTAGGTCGTACCGAGCTATAGCATCGAAGTACTTGATCTGGAACTTATCGCTGAATACCGCCCATGGAACAGGCGTCTCCAGTCCAACAGCTATCATCACCCATCAGGTGCGGGCTAGGTCCAATAACTGCAGGCGCACCACAGCTACCTTCTCTCCTTCTGGAGTCTTGGCTGCATCCAAGATGATCTCGATGTCCTGGAGCCATGCATCAGCTGCAATAGCGTCCTCACTACCATCGAAGAAATAAGGGTTTAGACGCTTGAAACTGCTAGCCGTACTGTTCCCTTGATAACCAATACGGCCCATGGCATCCTGTACTACCTGGTGCAGGGCATCGCCCCGACGATCTTGAGATACAAGCAATATCCTGATAAGACCTACCAAGGTTCCATCGTCAGGCTCTGCAGGCTGGACGGGCTGAACGGGTGGCTCTTGACCCCCACTAGGCATGACTCTGGAGGCTACTCCTGAACGCTGGGCTTGATCTCCAGGTTGCTGCTGGTCCATGGGAGGTGCTCCGCCTTGCCGATCGGTAGGACCAGGAACAATGCCGCAGAAGAAACGACATAGGAAACAATAAGGAAGGACCATGATAGATCAAAGATATAAGCATGTGATCAGATCAAGATTTCAGGAAGATTAGAAGACACGTGTAGAGATCAAGGGCGAGTGCTGATTGAGACATCTATCCGATAAAATCCTCACACATCTTGATTTTCAAGACCTGCATGGGCCACCACTCAAACCGTGTCATGCCCCAGAACCAGAATACTGGAGAGCGGGGAACAGACATAGCCAGCTACATACATTGAAGTGAAACCCACCTCGCAATACGGTCACGGCTGTCTAGATGCATGAGGATTTACTACAAGCCATCAGTCTCTTAAGGTCAAGAACAAGTCTAGTGTCTCAATCTCAAGCAAGCAAGTAATTGTAACAAGATGGTAGATCATCAGACATACAAAGTAAGGCGTCCCATACATTACATATTCCGATGATCATGAAACTAGTCATACAAAATACGAAGACTAGCAAGAGTTTAAGTCATACATGATCAACCCTAGGATTTGTCAATCATGTTACAGCCCGTAGGCAGACAGTAAGTAAAGTTACAAACGAGCTAACACTTGCTCGGCGGCTAAATGCCTCAAAAGAATATTTTTACAATAGAGTGGGAGAGCAAAATAAAATCCACTAGTTGCCAGGATTGCGTCTAGTAGTCTCCATCTGGCAGGAAGGCTGGAAGATCCTCGGAAGCTGCTCCGAAATCTGGCCATACAAAACCAGCTGGGTCAGACCCCAGAAAGAGCAATTGCCACAAAGGAGGCTTCACTTAAGAACTAAAACCAGCATATCAGCAAATAAAATCATAGGTGAAAATAACATAAGACATGAGTAGAGATAACAAGGTGATAAACGATAAGATAACTAAAGGACTATTCCGGTAACCAAGTTACAACCCGTAAACCAAACAAGGACCGGGCTTGTAATCCTTCACCTGAACAGAACTTAGCCTCTAACCAATTATCGATAGAGTAAAGCATACACAAGCATGTCCAGAGATAGCCATGTACTGGGTCTAGACAAGACTAGACAAGATGGGACTCCATTCAACATTCACGGCCAAGCTAGAGTACAGCTTGATAGTTAACTAGCTAGGGTTATCACAAGCCTAGTTACTAACAAGATACAATGAGATATTCCTATGGCCATAAGCCCTGCAGACTATCCAGGTTATCCAGACGCAAGGTTATCCAGACGCAAGGTTCAGGTTATCCTAGACATGATGCCAGACAGACTGGTAGCTTTTACAAGCATATACAATACAGTCACCCACGGTATTCAAGAAGAGAATTTACATAGCGTATCAAGTTAGCCGTCGCAACAGCGTTCATGGGTTACATGTAAAGGTTACTTGTCATGTTCTTGTCTGGAGTGCGCCACGACGGGCCACTATCATGTCATGTTACTTGTACTTGTTATTTGTTAGGGACACGCCACGACAGGCCGCCATCATGGTTTATTACATATCATTAATCATTTCGTGTTCACCCATCATGGTTATGATCATAGCAGATCATCATGTAAGCAAAAGAGACATATCCTGAGTGCGTCCAACGGGCCACCGATGTAAGGAAGACAACATAGCTTAGAGTATGAAATGAAATAAAGCCAAGGGACATGGCAGCATATAGAGGAAAGTACATGTCATGACAAAAAGAAAATGCCAAATCATTGCTAAGCCATGCCACGGCTTGCACAAGTCATGCCACGATTATCTATTTAGCAAAAACATAGAAAGACGTGCCACGATTAAACAAAATTGCGCTAATCGTGCCAAGTCATGCCAAGTCGTACTGCGACTTGCACAAGTCGTGCCGTGTCGAGTCGTGCCATGCCTAGCCGTGGCACGCACGAGTCATGTCGTGTCATGAAGATCAATAGCAAAAAAATCGTATAAAATCACAAGTCGTAAAAAGATGCGACAAGCCGAAACATGCAAAAACCAAAACATGAGGATCATGGGCATCCAAGTGCCCAAGTGAAGGGGACTTATGCACCCACATGGGGGTTCCTATGCGCCCACATGAAGGAGGCTATGCGCCCAAACATGGGTGCCTACATGGCCAAGGCACTTGCATGGCCAAGTGCCAAGGAATGGAGAAGAGGTTTATGCATTACGGGTGAAGGCCATGTGCCATGGCCAAGTCATACACCCATACTGGCTTCATGTATGCACCCACTTGGAGGGAAATACACTCTATGCGCCCAAGAATGGGTGCCCTATGCGCCTAAGCATGGGTTGGACCCCTGTGGCCAATGGCTAAGGGTGAATGGATGCAAGGAGACAAGTCGTGAAGGCTTATGCGCCAACACAAGACTATGCTCCCACATGTGGCACCCTATGCGCCCATATGGAGGCATATGCGCCCACATGAGGGCGAGAAATGCTTTGGGCGCATGACAGGTCCATGCGCCCAAGTAGTGCACTGTTCGTCTTCCCGACGAATCCGGGAAGAACGAACCATGGCCGAAAACTTCAAAACTCCGCCATTTCTCCATCCGGAGTCCAAATTCGGACTTCCTTAGGTCACAATGGGGTAGAAGAAAATTCTCTACCACATGGAACCATCAAAACATGCAAATGAAGAAGTTAAATAGATCAAAACTTCAAGTTTCCAAAAAGGCAATTTTCTATATCTACAAAAATCCATGCTTCAAAATGAAAATTTTTAAGTTCTAAAGTGGAAGAGAATCATGCAAGAAAACCATTGGAACCATCCAAATGGGTTCTTGAGTGAGAGCAAGGTGCACTTGCCTATGGAGGGGGAGAGGTTTTTAATGGAGGAGGAGAAGAAGAAGAAGTTATAAGGAATTATGAGGAGAGAGAAAAGTAGGTGGCTTTATAAAGGGGGATGGTGGTAGGTAGGGGGGTTAACATGTTGAACCAAATTAAACCAAGCCAACCAAAATAAACCAAGTTAAACCATGATGAACCTAAACAAGATTAAATCAAAATCAGCTAGCAAGAAAAGTAAGTAAAAATATGGACAGGATCCGTACACGTAAACTGGAAATAAGTATACGAAAAACAGAGATGACACCTCTGGTAATCCCCTCCTCTTCTCTCCGCTTCTTCCTCTCTTTCCCATATCTCTCTCTCTCTCTCTCACTGTGTTGAATTGAGGGAAGAGAACAGTATAGTTTTTTAAGAAGTTTTTATTATTATTATTATTATTATTATTAATTATATTATTAATTATATTATTATTATTATTATTACTATTATTATACAATTTTAGTTATCATTACAAATCTGAATATCATTATTTTGTTTATTAGTTTACTTATTATTATGATTATTTTCTAAGGTAGATAGTTTTCAAATTATATATGTTTATAAACTTTGGCTTGTCCATAGTTCTTGGTCTAGAAACCCAAAATAACTTATAGAAATTTCTTTGTATTATTCTAAAATAATTTAACTAAATATTTCTTCTATCAAAAATATAAATTTGACAAACTTAGCATTTTTTGCTTAAAGAAATTTTTATATTTTATAATATTACCTAAAATTCTTCTACTAGTAAATATAGTTCAAGTATTTTTCCTACAATCCTTTTAACTAAGGAAAACGTATTTTTAGAGTAGTAAAAAAATTTCTAAAATTAATATATGTATCTACCTCCTCAAATATCATCTTTGATCACGACGGACCGCGCCTTTCTATTCCTCGGCAAATTCGGACCCTTGCACCACAACCATGACTATTGGACCACAAGACTTGACGGATCATCGCACCCCACCTGGCGACACACCAGGCAAAATATCTTGACATATTTACTGCTTATATTTAGTTGCATCTTATTATTCTGTTATTATTTTATGCACTTTTATTTCCAGTTATTTATTTTTATTCTTGCTTGTGGACCTAGAGTTAAGAGACTACCATCAATAGAGTGCATGTCATTAACTTTGTCACGAAGGTAACACAAGTTGTGTGTGAGTGGTGAGACATATAGAGGTCACTTGCGTGTTGGCTGATCCCCCGTGCGCATGTGTAGAAATAAATGTCAATAGATGCATGTTAGAGGACTTGACAGTTATTAGGTATAAAATAGTGTTGTGGAAGTGACATGTGTTGGTGCGTCGTGGTACGATGCACGTATAGTATCATTGGGGGGAGAGATCAGTTACTAGCGTAGGGGCTATATTTACTTTTACACACTTATGGGTTGATAGTGACTCGGATGAGCGCTACTTGCTGCCCGGCCGATAGTGTCTCGGATGAGCGCTACTTGACTGCCACTCTTATTACTTGCGTGATCCTACAGCCCCTGCGTAGAACGTGTCCTCAAAGTGCATATCACATAGACTGTTAAGGACCCAGTTGTGTTATAATTTATAGTATTTACATTTGCAGTTATAATGGCATGTTCTCTTGTATCTTGTTACGTCCCTCTGAGGACCTGGTGATTTCTCCAGGTGTGTTTGTGATTTTCGCAGGTGCTCTAACCAAGGCCATGGTTTACATCATTCCTTTGCGATGGCTACTCTTGGACTCGTCACTTGCTCCGCTCGACAAATTCTTCCTTTGTATTTCTCTGTTTAAATTTGTTGGCAGTGGATATGTCTCCGCCCAACGCCTTGTACAAATAACGATTAAAGTTAATTATTCGTTATTCCTTCGTATATGTGGATGAGATTTAGTTTGTCATGGCTTTCTACATTTTACA
Organism: Iris pallida; assembly: GCA_029216955.1. Classification (NCBI taxonomy): domain Eukaryota; kingdom Viridiplantae; phylum Streptophyta; class Magnoliopsida; order Asparagales; family Iridaceae; genus Iris; species Iris pallida. The sequence goes on along the minus strand of JANAVB010006396.1, from coordinate 4,331,380 downwards.
GCTTATGTATACATATGAGCATTTTATATACTCGTATGTATGCAGCTGGCATGTCTACGTATCTAGTCCTAAGTATTTTGAGACTGGAGCGTTACATTTTTGTGGTGGCCCATGCAGGTCGAGTTTATCACTTCGGTTACGTAACTGTATTTATGTGAACCTATAGGAATAGAGTTTAGGATCTCATCCACAAGCTTGACCTCCTTCCTTGTTTCAAGTTTCGAACTCTCGTTACCATCCTTGTGAGGAAGGACGTCTCACTGGCCCTCCTGTAGTGATCTTAACTGACCCCATGGTCGATGTAGCTCTTCGGTGTGCCTTGCTTATGGCCTCCTGGGTTGTAGCCTCTGCCAGAATAGCTCCTTGGGAGACCCTCGACTCGGAGCTGTGTATCTCTGCAACTCTATACTCAAGCCTCTATGAAATCTTTTGGCTTTCTCCAACTCCGTCGTAACCAACCCCGGTGCAAAACGACTCAACCAACTAAACTCGACATTGTACTCATCAAGTGTCATACTCCCCTGTTTCAAGTGTAGAACTAGTCATACAGTGCATCCTTGGCAGTGTCAGAGAAAAACTTCTTATTGAACAGTCTTTTGAATTCCTCCCACGTCTAATCAACTCCTAGCCATCTCTCCTCTGTGGCCCACCAATCGTAAGCAATTCCTTCCAACTGTAACTTCACTATCATCATCCATAGATCTGCAGATAACTTCGAAGCCATCAGGAGATTTTTGTCTTAACCAGCCAATTGGTGATTCCGATGACGTCTTTAGGGCCCTTGAAGTATGGAGGATTCATGTTACGGAACCCTTCGATAGTACCCACAGGGGCTTGGGGTGCTCGGGTCAGTGCTGTCTCCAAACTCCTCATAATGGTCTCATTCTGCTACATCTGGGCCTGTATTAAGCCCTGGAGGATTTGGTCTGTAGTAGTCCCACCAGGCTAAGGCATGGGCTGCTGTGGGGGAATATATGGCATCTGGGCATAAACTGTGGGACACCCTGAGGGTACTGTGGAGGATATGAAGATATGGAAGGGGATACTGTAGTAGGTATAAGGGAGAATAGTGAGGTGGATACTGTGGAGGATACTGGGGTGGATATAGTGGTGGATATGGTGAGGGCTGCTGTGGTGGATATGATGGTGGATACTGTGGAGGCTGCTGTGGTGGATATGATGATGGTGGATATGGGGGTGGAATCTGTGGTAGAAATTGAGGTGGATAGGGTGGCGGAGGTGGTAGGTACTCTTCTTGAGATGCAGGGTTTTTGGGGCCTGTCTGTCCTACTTGGGGTGCCGGGACTTGCTGCTGAGTAGTGGGTGGTGTCATCACAGGCTGGTCCGGATGGTGCTGGAGTAGTCGGGACATGGGTGGCTGACCCACTGGTCCTTCTTGAGCGTGTGTTTCCATCAGTAATGGCGAGAGGAGTAGCGCGTCCACTACGAAGATTTATCCTATATTGGCACAAAAATTTGAGTTTTGGTTAGAACAAAATCAAATGGATGCAATCAGCAGTCAAACGGGAAGTTGAGAAGAAATCAAGGAAGTATCAGTAAGTGGATGAGATTATATCCTACTCTATATGCAGGCTTGTTGGGCACAGTCATGTAATCCACAATATTATTTGACCTGCATGGGCCACCACAAAAATATGTAATGTCCAGTCCCATACATAGGACTAAGTACGTCAGCATGCCAGCTGCACATATACGAAGAATACACCAATATGTGATATCCTCGTATTTGTACATATGTTGTAAATAAACATGATAAGCCACAATATAAATAACTATACCTTATCCACAGCTCAACACCGGATGAATAATAAGTCTCAATAATAAAAAGGAGTCAAGAGATAGCCGGGTGGACATAACTACTCCAAACAGCTATGAAAATAGTCTCAACTAAATGGAGTCCAACCACCTCAAAACAGAAAAATGAAGATAAAATATGTCCACTACATAGTCTCAGATTATAAAGAAAAACTAAGTATCAGCGGGAGATGCCTCATCATCGACGTAAGAAGGATCCAAAGCTGCTTCGTACTCCTGGGGATAATCCTGCTCGTCTAATCCTGTAGATATCACCAGGTCCTCAGAGGGACGTAACAAGATACAGAAAAATATGCCAAAATAACTGAATGTGTAAATAGGCAACGATGACACTACAGGATCTCATAACCGTCTATGTGAGATGCACTTTGAGGACAACATTCTACGCAGGGGCTGTAGGATCAACAGAGTAAATAAAGAATGGTAGTAAGTAGCGCTCATACGAGTCACTATCGGCCCACAAATGTGTGTAAAAAGTTAATGTAGCCCCTACGCTAGTAGCTGTCCCCTCCCCCCCGATGTTCATGTCTAATATGTATCCATAGCCTGTCCTGTTGGAAACTGCTACGGCTTCTAACTCGACACACTAATAGCAGTACCTCCTAACCGTCGTACGACCATACGTATCGATGCCAGTCGAGTACGTAGGTCCGTGTCCTATATAACTCACTCATCTCGAGATACACATGTGTCAAGTCCATAGGAGATATGAAAATATCTCACACTCATAAGGTAGTCAACTAACACTAGGTCGATATGCAAAATAAGATTTAAAATAACGAGAACGACTAAATCTAGTCGCTTGCACCCAAGTGTGACTTGGACGCACAATATAAACAAAGGACAATTAAGAAAAATAAATGTGCAATAATAAAATATACTAAAAATAAATGAGCACAATCAGAATCTATGGCAAGGTATACTTGTCTGTGGTTTGAGAAAGGTAATCCAACAGTCGCAAGCGACAGCACCAAAATTCACAATTCACAGATGACTCCGGATGCTGAAACAAATATCAAAATGTTTCCAGTGTAAAGGATATCTAGGAAACGTCTGTCCAAAAGTCCAATTCTGGAACAGGGGCAAAATCATAATTTTGGGTCAAAACGATGTCCGCGTTGGACCCATTTTGCACCGAAATGCGTGCCAGAATCTACAGTCTCTAAGTCATCAAATATATGTCTACCAATTCAGTTTGAGAAGATGAACTCAATGGTATGTCCAATTTTGGGATTTCGGTGAGCCGTGCACCAAATCGCCCGTTGGATTGGGTCGCAGGCCCCACCAAAAAGGCGTTTCGGTCGACCTTCTCAGAATTGAACTAAACTTGGCACACAGGACCAAAATTTTGATACGTCCTATTGGTACAAGTTTTGTCTCTAACCGACGACTGTAAACGAAGTTATGGTCAAGTTTGCAAAATATAGATACCGGGGTATCTCGACGGATACGTTCTGATTTCGTTGCGCACGCGCAACGAAATCGAGTTTCGTCATTCCCACACGTCGACAATCCATATGCGCCTTTCGATGCATATAATATGCGACCACGTCATCTGATTTGTCGGGACGCATGCCGTATCGAAAAGTTTTCCAAATTTTTAGTTTTTGAAAACAGAACTTTCTTGATTTTTAACAATAAATAACTTACTGTATGATAAATGAAAAATAAATCTACAAAAGGGATTTATTCTCGTATATGTTGTTTCTAACTGTTTTAAATTAGTTCTCAAAAAATTCCTGGTATATGCTTCGAAAATACCCTTCCAAATCAGGGTTTCAGTCTGTTTTAAGGCTCTGTGTCCTCGTAGTTTTTCCTAATTTCAGGAATTCCCACGAGCAGTGCGACTCGACTCTGGATGATCTAATTAACAGGGTTTCAAGAGGCTTACTAAACTATACGTAGCAATTTACCAATCGCAAAA
>JANAVB010006396.1:4045086-4325113 GCA_029216955.1 Iris pallida | reverse complement strand
TTTCCTAAAAGCATAATATTAATAAATAACTAATTAATTATTTATAGGGATCAAGTCGCAACTTTGAAATTTTTTTAGTTAGAAAACTATCTGGCTTGGCCTTCTCTAATGGCTAAAACACTAGTCAAGCTACTCGACCACACTCTCCGTGCCAAATTCTTGGCCATATTGCACTCCAAAACCTAAAATGACTAAGCCGTTTATCATAATAACTATTTAATTAAATATTTATAAAATTTTAAAAATTACCATTAAGTTCAAATAAATAAATAATAAAATATAATTCAAAATTTTGGGAAGAGGGATACACAGCAATAAATCGGCACTGCCAAAATGTGCACCACCACATGATCGTGTCCGGTTTGTCACAATACATCGACATCACCCGAATTTGCGTACCAACCGCAAAAAAAGATCCTTCCTAAGCCCTGAAGCCATTCTGCTTCATACCCGAAGCAATTCCTCTTCATCCTTGCAGCTAAAAGAACTCAGATTCTATAGTGAGATATATATGCTTATTCGACTTCCTCGATATAGCACCACCCATGGATCTGCTTTTTCGACTTCCTTGATATAGCTACATTATCCATGAAGAAGATATAACTTCTTCTTTCTCTCCTTCTAGTATCGACTGGCATCGCTGATCCTTCTACCCCTACAGGATAACCGATGTAGTGCGTCTTTCTGAGTCCCTAAGAGATCTCTAATTACCATTTCACAGCTTTCCAAAGATCAACACTTGGCTTGCTCGTGAATCGACTCGTCATGCCTACAATAAAAGCTATGTCCGGCCTGGTGGTACTTGTAGCCTACATCAAACTCCAAATGATGTTCGAGTACACCAACTGTCTGACGCTTCTCCAGGATCTGGCTTCAGCTTGTGATTACACCTGTAAGTATTATCGATCCCTGAAAGATCCTGATATCCATAACATGTGACAACTTTCCACGTAGTGAGCTAGTGACAGGGCAAGATCCCTTCAGTCTAGATTATTTAAATCCCCAGCATGACATCTGCATCTTCCATGTCTTTCATATTGAATCTGGACGTCAGGAACATCTTTGTTCGAGTGACACATCATTATGTCTTCCGCATAGAGACAAACGATGACTCATTTCTCATCAACGAACTTCGTGTAACATACTTTAAACAGTTTCGTTGGCCTTGTAGCCTTTTGATCTAATAGCCTGGTCAAACTTCTCGAGCCACAGCTTGGGAGTGTAATTTAAATTGTACATAGAATTCACCAACTTGCAGACCTTGTCTTCAAAACCTGAACAAAAAATCTATTGGCTGATATACGTGAATCTTTTCTGTCATTTTTCTATCCAAATACTGTCTAGACATCCATCTGATAATAGAACAACTTATAAATAGCAGCCACGGCCATCATCATCCTGATACTTGACATCTTAGCTAGTAGAGCATATGCGTCAACCTCATCAATCTTCTGTTCTTGAGCAATCCTCTAGCCTTGAACATCTTCAGTTCCTTCGACTTTCGTCTTTTTTCTCAAAGATTCAATAGGTTTACCTCCTTCAAGCAGATTAACTAACATCCACTTATAATTAGATATTATAGAGTCAATATTATCATTGACTCTTTCCTATAGAAGATCGCATCTTTGGACTTCATCACCTCATCAGCCTCCACGTGATGGATGATAAAGTTTATCTCTAAAATCTTTCGGCCTTCTCACTCGCTTTGCTTATTGCTTAGCGAATACTGGTTCAAGTGTTGTCATCAATGACAACACCTTCTGGATTTCTACTTATTTGAAAGTACTTACTCCTCCGGTACCAACAATACTTCTATAACCGATCTTACATGGAAGAACGAATTTTGACAACACCTTCGAAAATAGTACACAATTGAGATCCCGGAGGATTCAGAGAGACGAAATCAAGTGTAACACTTCTAGGAAGGCACAATGAATTTCGTAGCAGCAGCGACGAAAGCCCCCAAAAGGTCTCTGATTAGCTCAGAGAATATCTCGTTCTTCCTCTTAAATGGGATAAAACGTGTTACAAGTGAAGAATAGAATGAAAAGAAGAAAGAGACAGGCAGCTTTGCTAGGGTGATACAGATCACCGTTGCTGAAAGCAAGATTCGTCTTTATACGATCCGCTTCCAGGAACCAGCAAGTTCTCAAAGAACTTCTGGAACGCTCGTTAGTTAAATTTTTGTGACTTGAACGGGCTCCTTGGACTTCACGGACTCCCTTAACTCTCTTATTTGGTACATCTTAGAAATGAGGTCAGCGGGCCCTATTTATAGAGCGGAGTGAGAGACTTCACCATTTCTTCTATCTGATGTGGGACTAAAATACCAATACTCTAAAATAGAGTTCGATATTTTACACATTCCACAATCAGTATAGTCGAGTGCCAGTCCACGCCTACCTTTCGAACACACGTCCGTGCATGCACAAGGCATCCTGGAGTCTGTGTCCGAGTCCGAATGACAAAAATCAACTTGCATCCTTGTTGGAATTAATCATTTTTTCTTCTAGGAAAATACCCTCACATGGCACCCACTTGTGCCCTACTACCCCCACATGGTATATACCTCAACACAAGCAATTATAATGAGATAGTCATCATTTGGTGTAGCCGATGTGGGACTATCTTTCCTATTCTAAAGGTAAAAACACCAGCATGTCGAAGGTATACCGATATCGGAGCTGAAGTCCGAAATTGAATATTTTGTTAACACCTTTGAATCGTAATCAACGATACAGATCTTTTCGATATTGTGATACTTTAAATATGTCTTTCCTTACCTTAATTAAACCATAATTATCATAATCACAAGATCAAAGAGCTTTGCAAGTTTGCACATTTCTAAAAGTGGAAGAGAGATTAAAGAGTTTGGGGGGTTGATTTGAGAAGAGAATTTGAGAAGTTTTTTGAGGAGTTCCGGGTCGAGCTCTTCATGACATGGTGATGGTCGTATAGGTTTCTTTCTTTCTTTTTAAACAATGACAAGAGTTATTTGCTAACACCATTTTTTGCTTGTTTTTTTCTACGGACTAATTAATTTTTTGGGTTGTGTAGCTTTCGAATACAAGGAGACTATTTTTAATTTTTGTTTTTGCTTCTTGAAAAACATAACAAACCAGGTGATGTGAAATCATAATTTAGATTTTATATTACCTTTTTATTATTTTGGTTAGTTTAAATAGAGATTATTTTGTCTCTATTATTCGTTAAATTTAAGTTGGTTTTGATAAGCTTAACTTGTATTCATCCATAAATATAGCTTTATAAAGCTATATATAGTTCATGTACTTTATTATTTTATCGCAGAAATGAAGAATGAAATATATATTTAGAATTTGTATGATACAATATCAAAAATTATAAAGTAGATATTTACACCCATAATATATTCTAAATTGGATATTCCTAATTATTAGTTTATATTTATATTATAATTTTACAGTAATTTTATAATAATTTATTGTTCACATTTTATTTAGAATTTTTGCTGCAATTTTTATAAATTCTAAACTTTCATACAAATCATATTTCGCTAGGCCATCTGACGAAGCCTGACAAACCTTCCAATTAAGTTGAAAATTCTCAAGAGTTTACATTAAACTACGATTAATAATAGCTGATACACTGTCCCTCTCTCCAAACAATCAATGGATATATTGATGAACAAATTAAAAAAAATATTGATGAACAAATAGTGCAAGTGCATACACATCCCCACATTATAATAGTTGATATACTGTCCCTCTCTCCAAACAATAAATGGATATATTGATGAACAAATAGTGCAAGTGCATACACATCCCTCATTATCTATACTGCTATATAATAAAAAATAATTCAATTTTACCGTAATTTTTTTTTAGGTAATTACCGTAATTTTTTTTTAGGTAATTACAATAGCTGTAATAATCTTTTATATATATATATATATATATATATATATATATATATATATATATATATATATGTGTGTGTGTGTGTGTGTGCGCTAGTCTACATGTACGTGCTTTGCAAGTATTTTAATTAGAATATCATAAGGTCAGTTGTCGTCTCTCCGTCTTTTCCAGGTGAGACTATTCATGTGTTTGTGCTTTCTTTTTACAATGCCAAGAGATTCGAAGTATGAATTTTGTTTTTTTTTTTTCTATTGAGAATAATTTTTGAAAAATGATAAGGAAAGAAATATTTGTTACCATTGGAACATGAAGAGTTGTATAGAAAAAGAAAACTTCAAAGCATGCAAACTTTATTGCCTTGACTCTTAAACATAAATGACATGCAAGTTGACATAATATATAACATCATGTTTATAAAATACTCAAGGGTATTTTAGGAATTCAAAAGTTTCACCACCAAGTTTTCCTATTATATAGTACTAGTCTACATGTACGTGCTTTGCACGTATTTTAATTAAAATATCATTAGATCAGTTGTCGTCTTTCCGTCTTTTCCAGGTGACTATTCATGTGTTTGTGCTTTCTTTTTACAATGCTAAGGGATTCGAAGTACGAATTTTATTCTTTTTTTAATTTTCTATTGAGAATAATAACATTGAAAAATGGTAAGGAAAGCCAATTTATTATCATTGGAACATGAAGGGTTGTATGGAAAAAGGAAACTTCATAGCATGCAAACTTTATTATTTTGACTCTTAAACATAAATGACATGCAAGATGACACAATAACATTATGTTTATAAAATACTCAAGGGTATTTTAGGAATTCAAAAGTTTCACCACCAAGTTTTTCTATTATATAATATAATAGAATATAATATAATATAATATAATATAATATAATATAATAGATGCTTATAAAATCCTAAGGGTATTTTAGGAATTCAAAAGTTTCACCACCAAGTTTTCTTATTATATAGTAGAATAGATAGATGATTACCACAAAGTTTTCTTTTATATATATATATATTTTTTGGAACCAGGTAAATTGTTTCTGGAATCGCTCCCACTGGGGTTCGAACTTCTGACCACTCGGACTGCATGCATCTCTCTTAACCACTAGACTAGAGGTCATCTGCTCTTTTATATATAATATATATAATAATTAGGATGATTATTTTTTAGCCTTCCTAAATAGTAATGATAAAAATTATAATAATTAGAACTGTCTTTTGGTTTTTTAAATAATAATATAAAATAATATAAAAATTTATACTAGTATGGAGATAATAGAACACTTGACAATGTCCTAAAGAGTACTGATGGAGAGTGAGTTGATATACTTATGTAGGGGTGTAAAATGGACAAAGTAGTCCGTTGTCCGTACGTGTCCGGCTCGATAAATGGTTCGACCGCGGACCGTCCGATTGATTAACGAACAGAACTTGGACATTTTTTTGGTCCGTTTAAAAATCGGACCCGGACACGGTCATATCCATGTCCGGTCCGAATTTGTCCGCGAACCGTCCGATAGTGGAGACTCATTTTGGTTTTGCATCAATTATGTCATATTATTTTGGTTTTGCATTAATTTTTTGTTGTTCGGTCTCCATTTTTGTTTACTATTGTTTGTTGTATTCTATAACCTTCAATTGTATTTTCTTTCAACTTGATTTTTTGTACCAACTATCAAGGTATCTTGATAAAATAATAGCTTTTGGTAATATATTTTATTTGTCCGCGGACCGTCCGATTGAATTAACGAACAGTGGTTGTCCGTGTCCGTCCGACCCGAACTCGAACAGTGGACTGTCCGTGTCCGTTCGTCCGAACTCATTTTCATTTTCGGACCGAACACGGACACTGGACTGTCCGTGTCCGTCCGGCCCGTTTACACCCCTATACTTATGTCGATCCTTTCAATCTGGTGAAGTGTCAAATGTGATAGATATTGATCCCTCCGTAGCATTATATTCACTGATGGGCCTCCCTCGCCATCTGTAAGCTTCTCCTCCTTTCGTCGGAGCCGGACACCGACAGTTTTTTAAGAGTCTCAGGTCCGACCAGAATAACATGATTAAACTAATTATTTATTTATTGGTTTCTTAAATATACATCGAGTCCATATTTATTTATAGATTTTTCTATTTGCAGCATACACGTGAGAATATATACTATTGGAAGTTTGAAAACTTTTGCAAATATTTATTAGGGCTAATTAGATTATCATTACTTATGTCCATCACACATTCTAGATTCTAGATTCAAAATGTGGTAACTCATTTTGTAGAACAAAAATATTATTTGGCTTCCAAATGATTTGGGTAATACAATCTTTTATTATGGGACATATGACATGGCTGATGACATAACAGTTGACATAACAAAATAAATATTAAACATTAAAATTAATATTAAATTAAATAAATATTAATATTAATATTAATATCAAATCAACATTAACATTAATATTAACATTAATATTAACTTTAACATTAAAATTAAAATTAATATTAACACTAAATTAAAATTAGCATTAACATTAACATTAAAATTAATATTAATATTAATATCAAATTAACATGAATATTAATATGAACATTAACATTAAAATTAACATTAAAATTAAATTAAAATTGGCATAATTGTTGTAGAATAGTAATTCTTATTCCTAGTTTTAATTTTTAGATTTAGAGTCACGTCCCACCCATGAGAGCTATAGGTTGAGCCTCCCAATTTCTACATTCCAGATTGTAGGAACTCATTTTGTAAAATAGTAAGTCCCAATTGGAGCCCAATTTTTTAACTTCTAGATATTACATTACTTTTTCCTACATTAATTTTTGACCACACAATTTTTGGGACCGGAGCTCACTTTATCATTTCATACTATTCTCATACAAATCCAACTCATTCTACATTTACCTTTTTTTGAAATTTTGGATTCCAAATTACATTGGAGAGTCCCAACTACTAATGATGCTCTTAGAATTTAGATCCTGGATTTTATATCATCTTAGAGTTTAGGTCATGACATATGCAATTGAAAATTAAATCGTAAATTTATATTATTTATTTTATTTTTTTCTATTATATCCTCACTAATCTATATATAAAGGTTTTATTGTCAAACATGGAATGTAGGGTATTACGGAGAAAATGAAACAAATAATAAAAATCAAAAGGCTAAATTTTTTTAATTGGACAACTCAGGAATAAAATCCAAGGTCTAAACTCTAATTCGCCCTATTTGTAAACATAGACTTACCGAAATAAAAACACCGTAAAATAAAACACGAGGCGAAGTAGCAACAAATTTCTGAAGCCTCATCATTGCTATTTGAAATTAATGTCACATGCTAATTTAATTTCAGTAATTTGTTGAAAATCCAGCCTATAAAAGACTTTAGAAATCACTCTAGAGTGACACAGGAGTCTTTGCCGAAGAACCGATCGACGAATATCTCTGGAAACTGGCAAATTTGTCGGTGCGGATTTCCAGTCAGATATTTAGTTGCAAGTTTTTTTCTCAAAGCTTCTGAACCTAAAATAGGGCAGATTTCGGTGCCATGATTGATTCAATATTCCAATATTTTGATGGGTTTTAACAGTTAATTCTGGTTTTGGACTTGCTTAGGGGTTAAAGTCATTGCTCCTAATTGAAATTAGGGTTTCTCAACTCTCATAAATATAGGGTTTCTCAACTCTCATAAATATAAAGCTAAGAAAAATTGACTAAGTATGCTTAGAAGAAATTCAAAGGAGATTTCACCACTTCTACTCATGCCCTCGTAGGTGCTGTACTTCAAGATGGACGAAGGCTTCTGATCGAAAATTTTTGGGTCTGTTAATTCGATATCATAACCATCTGACAGTGGACAACCATTAGTCTATGAGAGTTTTATTTAAGCATTTGAGATTTTTATGATCTAATTGTATATATTGTCTGTATCCTCTTTTTTGAGAAGTTGTAAGAGGTTGACTCTTGGGATAAAAGAGTTGACGTATATTTGTATTTGTAATTTTTTATCAATAACGGTTGAAACTTGTCTGAATGATCGTATCGACCACATACGTAGGAGAAATGGTTTTTTTTTCCTTCTGGATTTTGGTCGCCATTCATTGACACGACTCTAGACCCCAACAAAATAAATCTCTAAGAGTAGCTCCAGTGGAGACATCAAATGGCAAAACTATCATTTTGATGTCTCAAACCAAATTTACGACTCCAATGGTGACACCAAATGGGGCATCAAATTTGATTCTCCAACCCCCTGGATACAATTTTGTTCCACATGAGAGAGACAAGTTGGTTCTCCAGTCTCTCTCTAAATGACATTTTCATATCTCAAATTTCAAATCTACCAAAGACTGACTCTTATGATTATCAAGGAGAGGTATAAGATCCCAGTTGGATGGCGGAAGATCAGTGGATCGAGCCACAGAGACGTATTATTCCTTCCATTCATTTGGTTGGAGTTAGGGGTAGTGGGTCCAACAGGAATGGAATGCAGTATGCATAAAGTCCCGTGCATATTGTCGGCCGAGCTGGATTTGAACAAGCGTAGACACATCGCCAACGAATTTACAGTCCGTCCCCATTAACCGCTCGGGCATCGACCCAGAAAGAATTCATTCTAGACTTATTGATAATCCACGATCAACTTCCTTTCGTAGTACCCTACCCCCAGGGAAAGTCGAATCCCCGCTCCCTCCTTGAAGGAGAGATGTCCTGAACCACTAGAAGATGGGGACATATCCGCCCGACCGTCATCATACTATGATGATAGTATGATCAGTTTTTTTGGAATTGTCATGGCATCTAAAAAAAATTTCAAATCTACCACTCCAATGAAGATCAAATGAGGCATCAAATTTAGTTACTCATTTGATTACTTAGATTAGAATATGTGGCTTTACTGAAACATCAAATAAAATATCAAAAATACTGTAGTAGTAATCAAATAAATATTTTTATGCTTTATTTTGTTGTTTTGGATTGGAGATACTCTCAGAACATTTGCCAGACGATAAGAAGCAATACTAAGTAAAAAATGGTGCCATGGTAGTATTTCATCAGATTATTTAGTTAAGGGTAAAGTGCAAAAAATCCCTCGTTAAATATGTGCCTTTTGCACTAAAAGACCCTATGCTCTTAAAATTCCCAAAAGTATGAAATATGCTCATTTTGCTCCCAAATGACAATTTTACCCCTCCCTCCCCCCCTCCTTCTTCGGCTGTGTTCGCCGGCGACGGAGGCGGAGGGGGGGGGTGGGGGTCGGACGGGGGGGGGGGGGGGGCGGGGGGGTGGGGGCGGGGGCTGGGGGTCGCTCGCCGGCGAGGAGGGGCAGGGGGGTCGGGGCCGACGAGGGAGCCGGGGGTCGGGCCGACGAGGGAGCGGGGGGGTCGGGGCCGGCGAAGGAGGAGGGGGGGTCGAGGCCAGCAAGGGAGGAGGAGCGGGGTGGGTCGGGGGAGCGCTCGCCGGCGAGGAGGGTGGGGCTGGGCGCTCGCCGGCGAGGGGGGGATCGAGGGGGTCAGGGGGGCTGGGGGATCGCCGGCGGGGGGTGGTCGGGGGGGCTGGGGGATCGCCGGCGATGGGGGGTTGGGGGCTCGCCGGCGCCGGCGCCGCCGGAGGAGGGAGGGAGGGGTATTTTTGGTATAAATTTTTTAAATTTGGCTGGAGGGGCCTAATCGAGCGGATATATTATCTAAGGAGGGGTAAACTGACAAAAAATTCTAAAAGGTCTTTTAGTGCAAAAGGCACATATTTAACGAGGGGTTTTTTGCACTTTACCCTTTAGTTAAAGGGTCTCATATATTCATGTAATATTTGATATTATAGTTTGGGTCACCACAATATCCATCGTTAAGATTTAGAGCTCATATTCTTAGTTGATGTCCAAATCTGTTATATATTTGGAGGCCCATTGTCACGTCTCGTCCCGAAAAATCGCTCGTCCTTGCATCGATTTATCCGAATCATCATCATCGCTAGGGCGTGATGTCGTACGAGTCTGGAGTTGCACTCGTACAAGGCAAGATAACAAGTTCTCAATTGGTTATCTTTGATTTGATATTAGCAACAGAAGAAAAAAGAGTATACGAAATAATTTTCTTTATTCAATAAATGAACTGAGGTTACAAAGGCTTTCAATAGCCCAACTGAATTTGCCATATTGGCTACAAAACTCGAGTTCTCTCTTGCCCACAAAGGATTTCACCATTCCATATATCATGCCTTCTATATCTCGGCCGCATCAATCATGTTGCAAGTCCGAGCGTCAATGCGATCGCACGCCTCAATACGCTACGGCATTCCATGCCTCAGCACGTTCAAACGAAGCTCCACCGCGAGCAGACCATTCCCTGAACCTGTTAGCAAACTAGTGGAGGATTAGTACTTTCGTCCTCGCTGTACTGATCAATGACCCACTTAAATAAACCGACATTTCTTATGTATTGATTCATGCAATACAATTTTAGTTATCTTTCTATGTCCTCCTTAAGATCTGTTTCATGGTATATTCGAAAGCAGTAAAACATGTTATCATGGAAAGCATGTTATTTGATTCATACAAGCAAGCATGCAACCAATAGCAATCTTGTGTTGTTTCGTGATTTCTTACCAACGTCGACTCATTCGTCCTTGCACCGACGCAAGATGAGTACGCCTAATTCCTTTCCTTTCATGTTACAAGTGCTCTATGTAGGATCTATTATTCCTGCACTTTCAGCCTACCGTTCCTTAACTATATGAAGGTCGTTGGCATATCCGTGCCAGAATGGACTAAAGGTGTTTCTCTTTTCTTTTCTTTCCTTTCCTTTTTTTCTTTTCTTTATTTGGGTAGCCCGGCGCCTCACGGGTTGGGTTGCTATCCCAATAACCGGAGGCTTACCGTTGCATACCAATCAGTGCAGCATTCACATCAATAATCGGTCACTAGTAATCTTAGAGATGAGTGCCCAGCAAAGTTCAACGTCCATCCTAGGCCAAACGGTCCCGACGCCCCGGCGCAAACCCGTTCGAGGGAACACCCATGCACGGGAGATTATCTCCAATTCATTTTTCAAGTCCATTCGACCATGCAACGCACGTCTTATTCAAACAACCAAACATATCTTGAGTCCGTGACCTAGACTTCGTATTATCTCGTATTTCTCACCTTAAATTTCTATGCTCTCATATTCCATACTCCGTTTCAAGGTTCAATGGCATTATGCCCTAACTCAATTTCTTCAAACGAATGACCTGAAGTTTCCGAACATTTTTGAGGCATCATGTCACATCCGACAGTTCTGTCACATTCATGTCATAACTGTTCTCTTCTCAACGAAGCCATCTTTTATGATTCTCGTACACGTATGCACGCTTTGACACGATTGTTCTCTATTCTTCGAGTCGTGCATACGATGCACGCCTCGATACCGTAATTCCATGTTCTATATCTTAGTGTTCAATGTATGTTCCTTCCCTCCGACTCGTGCAACTGAGACACGCATTGATAGGGTATTCAATATTCTATAGCTCGTGCACTGAGACACTCGTGCCGATATAGTCTTTCAATGTTCTAGCATACTAACTGGTACGCGGGGGCATGGAATGACTCATGCGTTGAGGTACTTGTCGATACAGTTATCCCATGTTCTTATGGCTTGTGCACCGAGACGCTCGACTTTGCGATATTCAATATTCCATAGCGACTCGTACATTTGATGTACGTTTTATTTCAGTTGTTCTATCTAGTGTTCGACATGCACTATGTTCATCTCTCGATCGAGCCACGCTCGTGGTCTCGATAGGTTAACTTAGCATACAACGATATATTTTACTTAGGCATAAAGGAGTAGAAAAGAGAAGTCAAAGTCCCCCCACCTTAAGCCGATACGCCATGTCATTTCGCCGAGTCGATGTGGTTTGATTTTATAACTTTGTTGCACGACCAACTCTTCTGACTTAGCCATTCGAGTACTTCGTGCTTCATTGAATTATATGACCGATTTGGCTTACCGAGCCTATGCCTCAGTCCGTTGCGAGGCGGAGATTTAGTTTTACGGACCCCGTTGTAAATAAGACAAAATGCTGACCTCTTATATTTCAGCGTAAACGTATAGCCTACACACGAAACCGACAAAATCAATATTCGTTCGAAGCAGACTTGTGCATTGCATCGATTCAATTTTTTAGAATCTTCGAACCGACTCAATGCTTTCCCTCGGGCCAACTAACACTTGCATCGAACTTACTCGATGCATTCCTCGGGTCAACGTAAATCTTTGTGATCTGACTCGATGCGTTTCTTGGGACAACGTAACTCTTGTATCGATTCGTATCGATATTTAATCAGGTCAAAGCGACTCTTCGAGTCAACGACTCAGCATCATGCACTGTACGGAGTGGGGCATTACACCTATGGAGACCCAAATCCTAATATCAAATATTATATGAGACCCTATATATATATATATATATATATATATATATATATATATATATATATATATATATATATATATATATATATATATATATATATATATATGGAAGCGGATCAAAAGCCCCCCTTAGAAAGCCCCCCAAAAATCCCCTCACTCTAATCCGTAATTTAATGTTAATATTAATGTTAATATTAATATTAATGTTAATATTAACATTAAATACTAAAATTAACATTAAACTTAACATTAAAATTAATATTAACATTAATATTAACATTAACATTAATATTAACAATAACATTAACATTAATATAAAAAAAAATTTAAAAAAATTAATATTAACATTAAAATTAATATTAACATTAATATTAACATTAACATTAATATTAACATTAATATTACGAATTAGAGTGAGGGGGGTTTTTGGGGGGCTTTCTAAGGGGGGCTTTTGATATATATTACTAAATATATATATATATATATATATATATATATATATATATATATATATATATATATTAGTAAATATATATATATATATATATATATATATATATATATATATATATATATATATATATATATACGGTGGCACACCGGTAAGATCGCTGGCACTCGGGGGTGAGGACACGAGTTCGAGCCCCCACTCCCACGGGGGCGGCTGGGTGGCGTTGTCCACAAGCCTTGGTTTTAAAATATTATATATATAATATATATATAGTTATTATTATTATTATTGTTATTGGAACTATTAATTACGGCGAACGCTGTCACGACCCGCACCCGCTTTTCGGATACAAGTTTGTGTCCAAGTCCAGCCTACGCCGCAGTGTCGACGGTAGAACGCTGTCTAGTATACACAAGTCATAGAATCTATAGAACTAACACGGCAGTATAGATCTCATCCACATAAATTAGAGAATCCAACTAACTCAAATGAGACTGAATAATGAATGATAATATAAAATAAAGTATCAAGTTTATCAAGAACTCAAGTTACGTCTGGTGGACACCAATCCACTACCAGTAGACGAAAATAAAATTGAGACACAAAAATAAAATAACTGATTCCAAACCGCTAATCATCAAAGATACCCTCAGCTGCAGTGGTACCGTGGTCTAATGCTGACTCAAACTTGCTCGTCTGCACCTGGCTTAAACACGACTAAATCGGAAGAGATCATCAGGCCTCAGGAGACTAGCAAAATACATAATATACAAGCCTTTCTAAAATTTTATCATGCATAAAGGAAACCCTGGATATAAACAGGAAAAGACTAAGCAATCACGATACACGAATATAAGAACAACTACGCATAAATGAACTGCTGGAAGAAAACAAGGGAACACATGTCAATAGATCAATCGGATACCAAACCCTCGCCCCTAGAGTGGACTCACAGGTTTGAAACTAATCACTAATCCTCGCCACTAGTGTGGACTCGTAGGTTAGTTTAAGGCAATCACCCTCGCCCCTAGTATGGACTTACAGGTGCAAACAGTCAACCCTCGCCCATAGTGTGGACTCGTAGGTTGAGAAAATGATAAATAGGAAATAACAGTTCAACTAGAGTGTATTCGTTCTATGATACGACTCAATCAAGCACACGTGAGAAATAGGTCCAATATGAACTACAAGGTTAATCGTGAACAATGACTATATACCAATGAAGCTAGCGAACTAGTATACATGATACAAGAAACACATGTCAACTCTCAAACAGGAGAAATGAATAATAAAAAGAATAAGCATGTAAATTATAAAGCTGTAAAGAGAGGCAAGGTATACTTGCCTGTGGTCCTGAGCTGAGGATACGGGTTAAGAATCCATATCGAGGTCCAAGTAGCCTATTTTGGAATTTGTAAAGTCAATGCGTGATTTGAAACATAAACGACTTAACTATATTTACTTGTTATGTTCATACTAGGCCATTTACCTACTTGGTATTGTCGAACCTATACTTGCACATGTCTAAATGGCTACCAATAATGCCTACTTGTTAAAGCTTATTATTGTTGGTAACTAACTCTACTCTTGGTATAGGACTGGCACCCAAGGAATCCCTAATGTTATGATACCAGGTATTTGGAATGTTACTTCTTAAGTTGAGTGTCATATACCAACTGAATTATACATCTGTGTACCTAGGTTTCAGTCCTTATCACTATGACACCCTAATTAAGATACCTATGATACATATTGACTGACACTAAGAAGACCCAACTCTTACTGTTACATTAGATATAAGTAGATACACACACACCCTCATATATATTCTGTAGTTTAATATATATCATATTGATACGCACTTTGACTTGATATCCTATTTCCTGCTCCACCCCTTACTGATTACCTCCTACTGTGTCATGGTTCAGAATCATCCTACTATGCCTGTGAAAACTGTAATGCCCTAATCCCAAAAATACGTAGGACTAGGAACGTAGACATGCCAGCTGTACTCATACGAAGTATACTCCAATATATGGAAACCTCGTATGAATACATAAGCTGTAAAATGCAGTAGAACTATAACTAATCTCATCCACACAAAATAAAAGGAATAAAAGATATCATAAAATGATAATAAATTGTCTTGATACAATATGTTGGACGGAGACAAATCCACTACCAACAAATAAAGAAAAAATACATGATATACAAAGGAATAATTTTGGCGAGCGAAGCAAAGATGATCCAAGCGCAATCATCCTCGAAGAAATGGAGATGGTCACGGCTAGAGCTAAAGCACCTGCGAAAGACAAGAGCACACACCTGGAGAGATAACCAGGTCCTCAGAGGGACGTAACAAGACACATAATATCATGCCATATAAACTGAATAAATACTGCTCAAATAATTAAGTCAATTGAATTATAACATGGTCCAATACGTACCTATTGAACGAGCGTACCATCCCCCCAACCAAACAAGGACAGGAGATGGTAAACTAATTCACGGTGGCGTATCTTTCCATGCTATGAATCTAATATGGTATCCGGACCCCAACAAGGTTCAATACCTTCTCATCGAAGTAGTAAGTCACGCCTACAACCAAACAAGGACAATATGTGACAAACTACTCCGCGATAAGTTATTGTTCCAAGCCACGGTCAGATACAAGTACCCAAACCAAAAGTACTCGTACCTAACAGATAAAGGTGCCTAACCGTTCTAAGTGAAATATAGTTTAAGAACAATCCTTCCTACGCATGGGCCCTGGCTAAATAGGATCGGTATAGTCCCTCCTTGGGGCACTAGAGGCCCAATCAATAAGAGCATGACGTTCCGCAGAACGTCAGTGGCCGTCAGTAATCATGGGTCAACAACCCCGTATCTCCAGCGGAGAGTCCGGGTCACAAGGGAAAGTGCATCGAAGCCCATACGCTAAGGAATTGTCCTCCCCGCCTAATGCCTACTATGTTGTATCCACAACAATAACCTCTATAACCGCTAAGTCAAACTAAGCATGCAACCTCTGTTAGCGGTTATTCCTATCACACGGCTTGTACGTACTGGTGCCCAGCCATTCACGCACGTCCTTGTTCTTCATGCGACACACAACTTCGTGTTACAACGTGTCAAGGCCAATGAATGCAACACACAAAGGTGGTCCCTTAAATCTAGGTTCAATGTGTAAAAATAATACATAGCCGGAAATATAACTGAATAGTAAGTACTAACAGATTATGTCATGTATCACAGTTTATTTTGCATAAGGAAAATAAATAATGCATGAAATATGAGCTAGAATAAATAAACAGCAAATGGCAAGGTGTCTTGCCTGGTAGGACGCCTGGTGTACTGCAATGATCAAGGTGGCACGATCTGCGACTTTGGTGTAACAACTATGCAAGGTGACCTCAGATAACGATACGGACGGTTCCATTGTGTCCAGGACGGTCAAATTGGTTAGGGTCGGTACGAGGAGATACAGAATTGGCGAGGAGATAGGGAAAAGAAGATTAGTTTTAGACGGGAGGATAATCGAAGGAAATTAGATAATTAAAATATATGCGTTCTTTAGAAAACTATTTATAATCCTTGAAAAACTATATTTTTCTTAGCTCAAAATATATAGGTAATTATATATACAACTCAAGATATCCTAAGTTTGTCAAATATATTTTATTTTGGTAGGAAAAACTATTGGTTAAAAATATATTTGATAATAATTTGTAAATTTAGAAAACAAAACCAAATGTTGTTACAGTGAATTATTTTGGTAAAGCTATAATTTTTATTATGCCATAAAATAATATAGCAAATACAAATAGCGCTTCAACCCAAGTGTTAAAAATATTTATTCATACTTACAAAAATAACAATATGAATAATAATAATACTAATAATAATAATAATTCTAATAATAATAACAAAAATCATTATTAATAATTGTAATATAATATTTTATATACGTATGTATATATATATATATATTTAGTAAACAGTATTGATAAATAATACTAATAAATAATATCAATTAATAAAATGTTAATAATAGTAAGGGAAACAAAGAACCTAAAAGCAAACAATCATATACCAACAAAAATAATAATATTAATATTAATAACAATAATAAATATAAAATTAGCTCAGTTAACACAGAAATAACAAAGTAAAACAATTAAATAATTAAGTAATTAAATAAAATAAAATAATGAAAAAAATAAATTAAACTCTCTTCTACACAGAGGAGAGAGAGGAGCAAAGGAGAAAAAAAAATTAAGAGGAGGAGAAAGGGGGACGAGGGAGAGAGAGAGGAGGCGGCGATCGGCGGGCGCGGCTGGATGGGGAGGAACGTGCTGCGGTCGGTGGTGGCGCTAGGATGCGGAGGGGGTGAGGCGAAGGCGCTCGGGAAGGCGGTGGCCAGCGGCCGACGTGCTGGAGGGGGACTAGCGGCTAGGTGGTTGGTCGCCAGAGCGGATCTGGGCCAGGACGACGCTACTCGCGACGGCGAGGCTGTGCGGCCGGTCCTAGTCGCCGACGAGGAATGAGGCAGGTGGCGCTCGGCATGAACCCAGGTGACTGATCTAGGTTTTTTTTATTTTATCGGTTGGGTTGGGGATTTCTTTTGGGTGTTTTAATTTTGGGGTGGCGGCGATGACCGCGACGGGGTGGCTGTGGATTTGGGTTTTTCTTTTGGGTACAGCTCCGGCGACGAGGCCGTGGGGGTGATTATGGTGGTTTTGATGGTGGTGGTCTATCGTCGACAGGGGATCCGGGGGTGACAGGGTCGGCGGTAGATGGCTGTGGTGGTGTCGGGGTCGGGTGTCTCTGTGTTGGGGTTCGGGTCTGCAGCCAATGGCCGGGGTGGTCATAGCGAGTCGGGCTGGAGTTTTGGGCGACGATGGTTGCCGGAGGGTGGCAGACAACTCGGTGAAGGTGCTGGTGGATGGAGTCGGGGAAGATGACGTGATGTTAGGATGACGGCGGGTGGCGGCAGAACGGGATATGGGTTTAGGTTAGGGATTTTTTTTTTTGTCGGGAAGTGTCTGACACGGAAGTGGTAAATTGTATATGTAAAGATTGGTATAAGATGGACGGGAGAGGACATGGACACGATGCACGCACATTTTATTGTGGAATTTGTGGAGGAATAATGTGGAGAAAATAATGTGGAAGAGTACCTGCCTATTTATAGGATGTGGGAATTCCCAGTTAGATAGAATTAGAATAGTTTTAAAACCTCAATAGATAATTATTAAATTAAATAAATGAAATCAATTCTAAATTCAAATACAAATCCAATTTAAATCCAATTAATTTTTAGTTCAAAATCAAATGGGATAAATCAAATTTCAAATATTAACGATTTAAATAAATCCATAAATTCAAATCAAGATTTAAATCTCCACAATAATTTTGAAATATATTTTCCAAAAATACTAATAATAATAATTTCGAAAATTACATTAATATTTTTAAATATCTTTTTGAATAATAAAATATTAGTATTTATAAATCTCAAAAATTATATTTTTATTTAAAATAAACTAGCAAAATATTTATGAAATATATGTATGCACTAAGAATATTATTTATTCTAAATAAAAGGCTTTTTGTAAATAAAATCATAAATTTAGGAAATTTTGATAGCTAAATTAAATATTATATAAATTATTTTGAAACTATAAAAATAAGAAAATATTTTTCTAAAAATATGTACACTCGCACATATTCGTACTCGTCGAACAATTACGAAAAATAAAATTTCGTGCGCGACGTACAATACGACTACGCGACGTACAATACAAAATTTAAATCGGTACCAAATTTAATAAAAAAATAGTAGAAATTTAAGGGTTTTACAAAAACTGATTGCTAAGGTACCCCTTATTACTTGCAGTTTGCAATAGGTAACCCCTTACCTGGACACTGCAGAGCAGTGTTGTGAGCACCCTGAATTTCGGGCTAATTTTTTTTATTTTATTTTATTTTATTTTCTGATTGATTGGTTTGATAAATAATTTATTCTGTATTTTTCCTTAAGTGTACTTTCCCATGCCTTTGATATTTGGAGTGTCAGGGATGTTCAACTCTGGAAATCTTTTTCACGAGTTTTGGAGTGGACATGATTACCTTCATGACGGTATATAGTGTCCCATCCAAACTTGTTCCCTTGCACTCTTTCTGCTTCGCTGAACTTCGGGTCGGTTTAGACCATTTGATTGTTATTTATTTTTCCACTCTTTTCCTTGATCATTTTCAGCGCGTTACCGTGACTTTTAAATTGGGAGCGCAAGACCAGTCAGTTTCTTGAAACCAACTTCTCATTGATGATCTACTCGAGACGCTCTTCACCCTTGACCTTCGTGTCCCACTCAGACATGTCATTTTGTGCTCCATTTGATTCGCATAACTTTCCCGACACGTGACACGATTTTATTTCACTCCACGGCATCACATTCATCTTCCAACTTGATTTATGGGTCCCCTGTCGACCAAAACCTGTCCGCCCCAACTATAGACATGGCCCACTTTGTGCCTACTATCCGTCCGCCACTTGTGTCCCATTTATTGGAATCCCCATGTGCTACTTATTCACTCATGATCATCAACACCTAATTTTAATTCAATTTTTGCTCGATGTCCGATTTTGACCCAATCCGGCTCCACCGAGTCCAGTCCAGCTTCGTGCTACCCTCTATCATAGCACCCTCATATTTTTCTTGTCCAAAAATATCAAGTACTCTCCTACATATTTTTTCTATATTTATTGGAAAATTCTTTTTATTAAATCTCTATTGGATTGACCATTTTTCCAATATAAGTCCTAGCCATAAGATCTCTCCATTTAATCCTATCCATCCATTTTTCCCCTACATCAATTTTTCCCACACTCAGCCATGTGGCCGGCCCCAATTTCTAGGGAGGACACTTTTCTCTCTCTCCCTATCATCCAATACTATTTTCTCTCTCTTATCCTCTCTTTCTCTCTCCTAATAACTATTCACCACAACACCAACTACAACAACAGCAACAAAACCATTGCACCAGCCCGACCTCCTCCCCTCTTCCCTGGCCGGACCTCTCCCTTCGGCGTGGCTTCGCCGTCGGCCACCTGGCCAACCAGGCCGAGCTCCTCCAGCTCCTCCTTCTTCTTTACCTGGTCATCATCATCATCAATGTCACCACCATCACCATGGTCTTCACCACCACTATCATCATCCAAGCCTTAACCACCAGCCACTCCTGGCCGAGCCCCCTGGCCCAGCCTTGCCGTCGGCCACCGCCGACCACCCCACTGGCCATCACCCGGCCAACTCCACCATCTCTCCTCCTCCTTCTCCTTCACACAACCGCCACCAACACCAATCATCATTTCCGCCACCATCACCACCAAGCTAAACCGACCACATCTCCACCTCCTCCACTTCACCTCGTCGCGGTCGCCGGCCATCGCCGGCCAGGCCACGCGCCGGCCAGTGCGCCACCAGCATGCGGCAGCACAGCCGCCGCGTGGGCCGTCGTGGCTCGCCATGGGTGCGCCCCACTCCGGCGAGTCTTTTCCTGACGGCCACCGTCCTCCGGGACGCGCCGTCGAGGCGATTCGTGAATTTTGAACGAGATCCCGTCGGCGCGCGCGAGTTTGGAACTCAGAATTCGCGCTCCGTCGCAGCAACTTCGTGCGCGTTTTCCCGAGAATTCGACCGTTGGATCGGCGATTTCTTCGCTCCGTCGCAATCTCGGTATATCCACCTTCATCCCTGTCAATTTTCGTCCGTTAATTTTATCGTTTGATACATGAAAACCGGCCACCAAGTTGACCGTTTAAATTGAATTAAATTTGGACAGTTTCGCGGGGCCAATTTCGTCAGCTTGTATCTCCTCTACCGCAGCTCCGTTTGGCGTGCTACCAATTCCGGTGCGAAGCTGGTATAACCCTCTTGCTACCCCCCTCCAGTTTCGTTTTATTGTGAGCTTGTTTGATTGGTTGAATTCGACGCCAAAGTTGGTCGTCCGAATTCATAATTTCCAACTTATAAAATTCTATTTTTGAACACGGGACTCCAGATTTCATTTCTGACACCACCATTAGACTTGTGGCGTCGTTCTGGCATGTTTTCATATAAAATTTGTTAGATTTGGAGAACGTGGGCCCGGGCACGTTTTTCGGTGCAAAGCGTGTCCCACTTTCTGGGTCAACAGGACTTTTTGAGGCCGGCTCATCGGAATTCAATTCCGGATATACCGTTGAGTTCGTATCGTCATTTTGGACTCATTGACATATAATTTGCTAGGTTTTGGTGGACATTGGGTCTGGCACGCATTTCGGTGCAAGTCGGATACCAATATCCGGGTCAACGGGTCATTTTGAGATCGGCTCATCGAAATCCAATTCCAGAGATACCGTTGAGTTCGTATCATCATTCTGGACTCTTTGACAGATAGTTTGCTAAGTTTTGAGAACTTTGGCTCCGGCACGCATTTTCGTGCAAACCGAAATTCCAAGTTCTGGTCAACGGGCCAAATTGAGATCGGGTCAACGGAATCCAATTCTGGAGATACCGTTGGGTTCGTATCGACATTCTGGTTTCGTGGACATATAATTTGTTATATTTTATAGAATTATTTTCTTGCACGTTTTTCGATGCAAAACGGCTCCGACACGGACACCATTTTGACCCAAAATTACCTTTTTGCCCTTGTGTCCAAATTGGACCGTTGGGTAGGCTATCCTAGCTAATTTGACCATTCTGGACACGTTGGCGATGTTTATTTCATCGTCCAACAATGTTTGTTGATAATTTCTCTGAGTTTAATCTTTTTATAATTAAATAATAATTAATTCTTAAAATGTTCGTATTTCGGGATTAGTACAACGAAACTGAGATCAGCCAATTCCAGTGATCTCACATCGCTGAAATTAACAAGTTGGACACGTGGATCACTATAATAAGATTATCAA
The DNA here is from genome assembly GCA_029216955.1 of Iris pallida. Taxonomy (NCBI): domain Eukaryota; kingdom Viridiplantae; phylum Streptophyta; class Magnoliopsida; order Asparagales; family Iridaceae; genus Iris; species Iris pallida. The sequence continues at coordinate 4,303,368 of JANAVB010006396.1, read as the reverse complement.
CCTTACCGATAATCTTCTTATCTCGATTTGCGTGACGTAAGTTTCAACGTACAAATAACGAAGTACATTTTATATTAGACTAGAATTGACCCTGATTGACCTAAGTTGACCAGTTGACCCAAAGTCAACTGTAAGTCAACACTTGACCTAGTTTGACTAGATTATTGACTGGAGTCGACCTAGAGTTGTTTTGACTTAGAAGAACTTAGAATAATGTAGATTGATTATAGAGATTCATTTATTACAACTTGAACACCTTGTAACCTGTGTTGCTTTAAATAGGACTCTGTGGCTTCAGTGGGACCCCCCTATACTTATCAGCTGTTCAGGTTATCGAGGCGAGTACATTCTCTGATCATTTCATATCCTGCTTAGAATTATTTCCTGCAGTAGATTACTTTACTTGTACTGTCACGTTGGTCACACGGATTGGTACTATATGGATCCCTTCTTGAGATGTTATCCTTAGGGAGCATCGGGTACTACATGTTCTGTGCGTTTCACTTACATGGCTTATCATATGCTCCATTGGTTCTTTGATCACTTACGACATATACTCTTATGATCGTAGAGTCTTCCTAGAATCCTTATCCCATTTATGGGACTACTATGTATCACCTTCGGGGTCAATTACCTTCGGGGTCTATTACCTTCGGGGTCTATCACCTTCGGGGTCTATCACCTTTGGGGTCTTATCACCTTCGGGGTCTGTTACATAGCATCATAACATAACCTGGCTGGATCCTTGTGTATTGATTGGGGGTACGGGGGAGTATAAATAGCCATGTGAACAATTCCAAAGTAGAATAGCCATGTACGCCTCTTTAGTATAGCCATGTACAATCAAGCCGTTCACATGTCGACTTTGTGCTCTAAATCACTAGTCACTGGTAGCTCTTTACTTATAGTAGATATTTCTATTACAGCTCTCTCTGTTTACATACAGCATTTCTTTCAGTACCTGTATCTTACTTTACTGCATGATTCACTACAACAAAAAACCCTTTTAATGACGGCTAAAAAGCGTCATTAATGACATACCATGACGTTTTTTTTTCAAAGCAACCGTTATGAAAACGGGTGTTATAAATATTTTTTAAAAGCGTCATAAAGAAACCGTCATGAATAGTTTATATAAAAGCGTTATGAATAGTTAATATATAGTGCACAATTCAGAACAATTTTAAAACGTCATGAATAGATAATATGTATAGGCTCAATGCAGCACATTTATAACACTTTATACTATTCAAATTAGCATATCCAAATCAGTCCATATAATTGCCAGGCCTAAAAATCAAATTAACATTATATATCACCATCTTTATTATATTTCTCAAAATAGAGTACATATCAACATCTTCATTACATTCTCAAAATTGAATATCCAAATACATACATATATATATATATATATATATATATATATATATATATATATATATATATATATTTACAACTACCAAAATTGTCTACATCAAAACTTGGCCACATAACCAATAATCATGAAAGATCAACGACAGCCGGAACACCCAGTGAAATCCTGAGAAAAAAGAAGAAAACCAAATCAGTCCATATAATTGTCAGGCCTAAAAATCAAATCTAATCATGAAATATCAAGAGAAAGGAGTAAATTTTTAACCCTAAAAACCAAATCAGTCCATATAATCTGCTTCTTTATCCAACAAATTTTTAACCCTGTTTTTTAACATAAATGTTCTCGCAGTTGATGCAGAAATGTGCAGTGTAAAATGTAAATTGGGGGGCACGAACTGACTTCATTTTGATCAAATCATGGTAGACTAGATCAAATAGAATTTCATCAAATCTGACATTACAAACACACTGAAAGTTTAAATGTCAAGACTAAATATGATGGGCCGAATTTCTTCGGATATGTGAATCTAAAGGCTCTGAAACCTTAAAAAAAGGCAAAGTTCTAGACAGGATGGTGAACACAAGAAAAGTACTGCAAACCAAACCTTGTTTCAACTATTAAGCTCAGCATTAAGAATTCATAGTATCATATTGAACGGGTAAAAGAACATGCACTTTTGTCATTTGATATAGCGAAGTTTGAAGCTATGTTGTATATGTTGCAGCAATATGGTAAGGAATTTTTGTCCACCCAACAAAACAAGCAGTCCCCCAATTGCACCAGATGAATACAATACAGTTCGCAAGCTCACAAATGTTGGAAATCAGGGCTACTGTGGTAAAAAAAAAGGAAGGAAATTCCTGATAAAATCCATGTCCAATCGTGTTGAAAGAATAACAGAAACTTCTGGAGAGAATTGAAAGTTGTTTTGACTGAAATTGATATATGTCAATGGTTGAACCATGGTTATTCACCAAAGGTAGCAGACCTGATATATATATATATATATATATATATATATATATATATATATATATATATATATATATATATATATATATATATTGCCATATCCATAACTTGTTCAGATAGCAATATTAATCTCTTCAATAATCAATTACAATATTATAGTACATACTAATGCCACACATTCATAACAGCCACGAAAGGTCTCACACCAAAATAATTTCTACATGTCCTAGTGTACTTTAGGGTGTGTCATTTCTGGAGTGTGCCTGACACGATACAACAGAGGGACATGTATAGAAAGTTTACTCGTTCCCATTCTTTGCATTTTCTAAGCTTAAGCATTGGAATCCCCAGAAATACTAAGTAGGCACTCAACATGCCAGAGCCATTCCATTCTCTATGCTGTGCATGTGCCAAGTGTTAGTGTCTGTAAGAACAATAATTAGCTAATTACTGTAATTTGGGAAGAAATAAAAACTATTCAGAATCTAAAGAAATCATAATAAGATTTCAACTATTATAAACAAGATGCAAAATTCTAGCCTCCTGCAAATCCAATCTGCATCGTTATGGGCGTAAAGCACTATAATTGTTTATAAAATCCGATAAAAATATAAATCCTAAATATCTACATGTGGATTGTTCTAATATCGTGTTAAATTCTTTTTCACCATCAAAAGAGTTGTGATGGTCATTTGAGGGTTACAAATTATAGTGCTTCACTAATTAGAACAATAAGGTTCTAGCAGTGAGTGTAAAAAATAGTAATAAGCAGTCACACTACATTAATTAATTCCCTAAACATGGTTAAACATCTGATTGTAGAAAGATATGATCCAGTTTAATAATGAATAACTTAGAAGATGGTTGTAGGGATTTTACCTATTATTGGAGTACTCGTAGAGGCGGCCGCGGCTGGAGAAGACAATTAGGGCGACCTCAGCGTCGCAAAGTATAGAGAGCTCATAGGTTTTCTTCAGAAGCCCGTTCCTCCGCATGCAGAATGTAACCTGGCAGTTCGTCGTGTTCTCTATCCTTTTGATCTCGATCTTTCCCCTTCCCATTATGGATTAATGCTGGTAATCTGGAGAGAATAATGATTTCCATAGTTCCAGACTTCCAGTCCTTTCTTTAAATAGCATACATGAATGATAATTATCACATAAAATGTGAAATTTCTTTAATTTGTAAACCAAAAAGGACTTCCTTTTTTCCCACTTCTTACATATTATTTCCTGATGTTCTTTTTCTTGCAGTAAAAAGCATGGAAAAGGAACATGCTTTCTTTTATTTGGGAATTTCATGGGAGTTTATAACTAAACACAGCTATAAAATTAATCTCACAACTAAGTCATGTGCTTCAATAACAAGTCTTCAGTAGGCTATAATATATACAAATTATTATTACAGTAGAAGAAAATCACAAAAAATATCCATGCTAGTGCTGACTGCTGAAGAATGCAAAATTTATGTATTTGTATCAACAATTATTTCAAACTGGTGTAATAAAAATATGAAGTACCAAGTTGAAGACCTAAAGACCTACGAAGCAAGGACACCCCCCAAAAAATGGAAGACGTGTATGTGTCACGTCGGACATGTATCAGACACGAAGCCTGCCCCTGCCCTTCCGCCAGGAACACGGTAAGGCTCGTGACCCCCGGCAGGGCCGGCGGGGGCAGGAACGAGCCCGAGAGCGACAGAATCTCGAACCTCCCGCGCAGCGTCACGACCGCGCCCGCGGCGGCGGGCTGGCGGAGGCTGACGTCGGACATGGTGCCGCTCCCGCTCAGAACACAGACGCCGCGCTGGCGGAGGCTGACCTCCATCACCGGCTTCAGGTCCTCCGACGACCCCTCCGATATGGTCGAGATCGCACCTCGGCTAAGATCCATCGATCAGAAACCCTAACCAAAGTCTTGAGGAAATTGGGGGAGAAGAGGTTTGGAGAGATGCTGCTCCTTAGAAAATGGATGAGAAATGAATTTTCTCTCCACCCACTTAGCTTTTATACAGTAAAAAAATTACAAGTTTGCCACCGCTCTAAAGTATTAATGACATTTTGTTTTATAAACGTTATAAAAAGCCCAAAATTAGTCCAAATCGTCATAGAAAAAAGGTATTTTTCAACTTGATAACGCTTATGTATCAGCCGTCATTAAAACTCCCTGTCGAGCGTCATTAAAAGGGTTTTTTGTTGTAGTGATTATATTTTTTAACCTGCTATGAACTGTTGAGATGTATTGTGCTCGCTCCAGTCCTGACTGGACCTGTTGATAAATTTTACAGATGGCCTGGGATTGCCTGCTAGCCTAGAGGAGACATAGTAGAGGTTGTTTAGGTAGTTATTTCATTTTGTCTGGAGTTGTATTTACTTTATGGATTACTGTATCTGTATTTGAGTTTTGAGATGTACTTTCTGGGTTTATGTATCTTAGACACTTAGACTTCTATCTCCTGTATCTCTTTTGGATTTCATGTTTTATCTATCATTATCATGCTCTACCTTAGATGTGATTGAGTCTATATCTGCTATGTCACCCCCATTCGGGGAGTATAAACTGTTTAGTCTTATACTGTTAGATGCATTGAGACCTAGGACAGCGTTCTACCGCCGACACTGCGGCGTAGGCTGGGCGTTGTTACGTTCTCGTGCCCTAACTCTAGGGTGCGGGTCATGACACGTGTACACTGCTTACTTCGCCTGTGCTTAGGTACATGGCATGAGTGATGCTATGCATGATACAACTCGACTCTCTAATACCACCTATAAATTTAACTTGTATTAACCAATTGTGGTACCTTTAATACAAAGGGTTCGACCCAGGTCGACATTGTGTGCTAGTCATTCCTATCTGTGATACACATGTTGCTGTCACTCACTCAAATTTTGAACCAACTCGACCCATGCTGGGCCACCCACCCTGTTAGTTGCCTAACCCAATACCTTGTGTTACCTGCTGCCTACTGATACCCTTCTCAAAATAAACCTTACCATGCTCTGACCCTTCCCAACCCTTTACCTAGTTGTTCTGCTACATGGGTACCCTACTCGATTCTCCTAGTTTATTTATAGATGCCATCTATATTATATCCTCTACCCTCCTACAAAATATGCTATGTCCTCTATAGGCATCATCCTGTACACCTTGTTGTTATCTTAGTTTTCTTTTTTACTGCTATTTGTTATAATGTCGAGGTGGGGTACATCATATACAAAATTTGTATGGCAATATCCCACAGGTATCCTAATGGTGTTTTCCCTAACGACACTATTTTGTATCCTATAGACATATATAGTCCTCTGCTGTATCAGTAGCTTTAGGGACTATTCTATGTGTCAGACACCTACCAACTATTGGCATAGGGACACATCCCCTCACGACTGATACCTAGTGTACCTCTGATATAAAGGGCTCGACTCAGGTTGTGCCTACACTTGCTGCTTAGTCCCCTTCGTCTAACTGTTTGACTGCAACCCATATAGGAGACTCATCTACCTACAGGCTACTACTGGCCAGGGTCCCCCATATTTGCCATGGATACCTCTATGCATTTGTCTATATGCAAATTAGGATACCATGTAGGTGTCCTAACATCCCCTGCTCTCGTCTACTCTGCTATTTGTAAATATGCAGTGCAACTCTAACTGGACGCCCCCCACACATCTGGTACTAGCCCATGTCAATCAAGTTGTTGTTGTTTAGATGGTTGCACAGGTCCATCCTTATTCATGTTCATTACCCAAAAGTTATATATTAACTGTTATATCTATATCAATTATTCATTTGATCCCTAATGTTAATCTGCACTGGTATCGATTGTTACGCTCGAGGGACACATGCACCCTCATCATCCTTAATTGATACCATGCTGGTATCTCTCTGATACCATGTATAAGGGACAGGGTGTTCCTTCCTACTCACTCCTTAATGTAACCTCTGCCTACAGCAGTACAAGCACACGCTAGAATGTATGTTTCAAGTATCTGAATCACTTGTACCTAGCGGTCGTATTTTACAATTCATCCAGACATCTTGACATGGATATTGAAACCCTACTAATTCTGCTAGCACATTACTTCTTAGAACTATAAACAAACATGTAGCACGATATACTCAATGGAAAGAGGTTTCGATCCTTACCTTAACGAAGTATGTTATGTAGGTTGCCAAGGATGCGCCGGCAGTCTCGAGACGGAGATCCACAGACTTTGCGAAGGAGGTTGTAATTTCTCTTAGGGTTTCGATGAGGGAAAATGGAAGAGTTGGCCGATCTCTAATATATAGTAGGGTTAAGGATATGTCTCATCTCTTTTTGGGATTAGAAGAATCGAATTTGAATTCGATACAAACAAATCCATATGGGTTTAAACCAGTCGGCCAGGGTTTTGAAATTTGAATACAGGGGTTTCATGGGGTCGGCCAAAAGGGAGAATTAGATAAAGGGAAATTGGATTTAAAAAGTATTTTGGGTTTACTCACAAGGATTCGAGACTGTCACATATTCGAATTAAAGATTTTAAAAACAGAGGGTGGCTTATGAGTTCGTATTCAAACAGAAGTGGAGTCTATATATAAAACAGTTGAGATTTGAATCTCAACTTTCCCTTTAAGTCTATTGGATATTACCACCTTACTCTTTACATTATTATTTTTAAGTAAATAATATAACTAAAATAAAATTAATGAATGAGCACAAGTTGTAAATAATTATTAAGAATGAGGAGAATTAGTCTAGGGGTTTACAAACGCTCCCAGTAAAATTTGATCTCCTAACCCTTCAAACCTCCAGCCGAGTCATAGTGGTGAGTGGTCAACAGATCGACTCTTACCAGTTCCAAATAACATATATATATTGCAAATGAACTTTAGCCTAGTGGTTAAGAGGGATGCATGCAGCCCGAGTGGTCAAGAGATCGATTTTCGTGGGAGCGTTCGCTACAATTATCTTCTTTAAATATATATATATATATATATATATATATATATATATATATATATATATATATATATATATATATATATATATATATATATATATTTTATATATATATATATATATATATATATATATATATATATATATATATATATATATATATATATAAAGGTAAAATGGAGGTAACACTCTAGTAGTCTTACAATCACTCATTATGTCATCTTTATCTCACACGAACTTCCTGTTCATTTTTTTCTCCATACATTTAACATCAAATTCGATATTATTAGTAATACCAGATATTGAAGTAGTTGTTCCCTCGAAAATTCTTCTATTCCTCTCTCTCCAAACATGCCAAATAGCCGATAGGAGATACAATATGGCTCTTCTGTATGTGCCTTCCCCCATGTGTTTCGTAGCAGCCACCTCATCAAAGATATTATGTAAGCCTGAGTAGCTTGTGTTGGAGATACCAATCTTGATTCTGTATCGCTGACATATAGCTCCAGACATAGCACAATTGAAGAAGATGTGATCATGTGTTTCCCCCTCCGACTCTCTCCCGCATAGAACGCAACTCTTCATAGGGACATGTATGTCGAATCTCTCTAATTTGTCTTTGGTAAATAGCCTATATCGAATGGCCTTATAGGAACACAACTTCATTTTAACAGCAGCTTCTTTACACCATACAACATCTGCCCAACCGACTACCAGAGCATGAGGCATTACTTGCTCGTAGGCTATTCGAGAGGAGAACAGATCGGAGTGTGAGCCCTCCCAAGCCCATCGATCCCTATTGCCCTCCCTGTCTATCTATAGGTTAGTGATCTCCTCCGAGTACCATTGCCCGACTCTTCGAGCTACAATATATATATATATATATATATATATATATATATATATATATATATATATATATATATATATATATATATATATATATATATATATATATATTTATATATATATATATATATATATGAAACAATGGGTAATTATGGTGAACTCGCCACCACTAGGGCTCGAACTCCGACCACTTGGGCCGCATGCATCTATCTTAACCACTAGGCTAGAGGTCATTTGCACACACGCACACACGCATGCACACACACACACATATATATATATATGTGTGTGTGTATTTATCGGGGCACAAGTTTTGATAGAAAACTGAGAAAGTAAAACAATTATAAAAATAATGTTTCAACACAACACTTCAAAGAAGGTGCACAACAGAGATCCTAGGAGGATTCTAGATTACGATAATGTAAAAAGATTTTGTAACAGCAGCAAATGACATTAGCACTTCTAACCAGAAGGTACGAATCGAAATGCTAACAGCAGCAGCGATGACAGGCGAAAGATGGAAGATAGCCTGCTAGGGTGAATGATCACCGTTGCTCAAAGCTTAATTCGCCCCATACGAACAGCTTCCAGGAACCAGCAAGTTCGACGAAGAACTTTGGAACACTCTGCTCTTCTGACTCCTCAGAAGGCGCACGGACTCATACAGTAAGTAGCGTTGATGCACTACTTCTCTTCACTCTCAAACTCTGTGGAAACACGTAAGGAATGGTGATAAAAAACACTTCTGCCTTACGTGAATTCTAAATTTATATGTTGAGAGAGAGAGAGCAGAGAAGCTTATATAACCTCGCTTTGTAACCGCCCAGTTAGCAACATGTTCGGGATGTGGGAAGAAATCGTCCCGAACATGTTGTAACTGCTCAATCGTGCATAGACACGATCTGAGCCAAAGGGCGCACAGCACGCGCCATCTGCGCCACTTGTGTAATGCGTGCACAGCCGCTCCAGCGTGCACTAGCGTACTGCGCACCCTGCACAACACGCGCAACTTGTGCAACTTGTGCCACTAGCGTACACTGTGCCACATGCGCACCCCGTACAACCTGCGCCAACCACTGGGCGCGCCTCTGGGCCGCACAAATAGACGTGCCACTTGGTCGCGCAACTGGACGCGCCACTTGGCCGCACAACTTGGCCGTACAATTGGGCGTGCCAATTGGAAGCGCAAGAGGCTTGCACAACGAGCGCAACTTAAGCGTACTATACGCCTAGCGACGATGCTGACGTGCTAAGTGCAAAGTACGCCAACAAAATGCCACATTATGCCTCATGAGTCCACGAGTCCGAGTCCGAGTCTGTGTCCGAGTCCGAGTCCGAGTCGCTAAGCCCCTACGGGGCTTAGCTCTAATGGAAATAAATTTTCCAAGAGCAAAAAGCATGAATGCTTCATTGTTGACATAGCCATTTTCCCATCAGAAAAATACCCCCACATGGCACACCCATGTGCACCTTCACACCACATATGCATCTCTAAAAGAGCATAGCTAATATATAGAGATACAACTTCTTTGGCCTAGTTGATGTAGGACTAAAATTCCAAAACAAAAGGCCAAAATCCAACAATCCCACACATATCTCTATATATGGGTATAAGTGTTCCCTACAGTAACCATCCATCATGCATTAGAAGAGATGTCGCTGACGACTTGAATCTTCCTGCATGGGTCAAATAACATACTATAATACAAGAATGGACTAAGCCTTAAATTCTGCATCATAGCTAAAATTCTTTCCACTCACATAATGTAGTTACATGTGCTTCTGGCTACACATTAAAGGCCATGTGACAGTCTAGTCTTAGTGTATAATTTTGGGCGTCTACAAGTTTACCCTCAAGAGACGGCCTGATATCTCTTTCCATACACTATAGGTGAGTTCTTTGTTAAAGAGACATGGCATGAAGCGCTTTGCGCTTCCCTTGCGGTGCTACGCCGCTATGACATGGCCTAAAGCCGAGGCCTTACCCCGTATCCGGAACCTCATCGTAGTGGCATACTACTGTAGCATGAGGTCACCGCCTCTTTGTAGTGCCAAACTACCCAGCATAAAGCCTTAGGCTCCCTTGCGGTGTTACGCCACAACGACATGGCTTACAAGACCAAGGCTTTATCCCTAACCGGGTACCTCATGCGGTGTTGTGCCACTGTAACACGAGGAACCCCACCTCTTTATAGTGCTAACTACACCCTCTTTCATTTCAACATACAGCATTAGGCTATTTGCCTTTTTGCGGTACTACGCCGCTGTGACTTGGCTCATACAGCCGAGGCATTACCCCTTTCGGGAACCTCATAGTGGAGTCACCCCAAAGTAGCATAAAGTTTCACCCCTTGTAGTACTGCGCTACCGTGCTTCCTGTAAAGCATACCAGGCATTCACTCTTCCTGAGAACTCATTAAGGCGTTTAAGCCAACCTTTCCACAGGATCCGTTTTCCGCAGAAAATAATAGTAGACAACAGTGGTTGTAGGTCTGTAACCTCTTCATGCCACAGAGGACAAGTACCCACCGTTCCTGATATTCTTCCGGTTAATAGTCCTCCCTTGAACCAAAAGCTAGATGTCTAGTAGATTTTACTTTGAACTAATAGCATAAAACTTTATGGAAGGAATGTAATAACACAATATCAGAATGCCTTCAAGCCCATTTTACAAGCTGTGTCATCGACCAGCTGGCGCTTGAGGCCCTTGGTGAACGGATCCGCCAGGTTCTCCTGACTCCAAACATCAATCACAGCAATAATACCCCTCTTGATGAGATCGTGTACAGCCCTGTGCTTCAACCATACAGTCCTCTTATTTCCGTTGAAGAGGTCATTTGATGCCACCGCCGCAGTCGCCTGGTTGTCGTAGTATATCGGTATCACCGGTATTTGTGCCCCAACCACTGAAAGATCATACATGAGCTCCCGAAGCCAGTCTGCTTCCTCCGCTACGGTATCAAGTACAAAGAACTCAGATTCTATGGATGACCGCGAGAGCATAGTTTGCTTCTTCGATTTCTACGACATAGCAGCTCTATCCATTGTGAAAAAGTATCCACCTGTGGACCTCTCGCTCTCCACTTCTGAGCACCAGCTGGCATCACTGAAGCCTTCCACTACCGGCGGATCTCCGCTGTAGTGCAATGCATATGTCTGAGTTTTTTTGAGATATCTAATAACCCGTTTCACAGCTTTCCAGTACTAAATGCCTGGGTTGCTCGTAAAACGACTCATCATTCCCATGGCGAAAGCTATGTCAGGCCTTGTGGCAGTAGTAGCGTATATCAAACTCCCGATTACGCTTGCATACTCCAGCTGCCTGATGCTTTCTCCTGAATTAGGCTTCAGCTTCAGATCACACCTGTGCGGCGTATCGATCCCTGGAAGATCCTGATACCCGTAACGAGTGATCATCTTCTCAACATAATGAGACTGTGACAGCGCTAGTCCGGTGTCTGTCCGGATGATCTTGATCCCTAAGATCACATCAGCTTTCCTCAAGTCCTTCATACTGAACTGGCTTGAGATGAACTTTTTTGTCTCCGTAAAATAACCCATATCCGTACCTAGGATCAGCATGTCATCCACGTACAGACAAACGATCACACCTCTTCCATCAGCGAACTTCGTGTAAACACACTTGTTCGTCTCGCTGACCATGTAGCCATTTGACCTTAAAACTTTGTCAAATTTCTCATGCCACATCTTGGGAGCCTGTTTAAGACCGTACAAGGATTTTACCAACTTGCAGACTTTGTCTTCAAGACCCTTGATGACAAATTCCTCTGGTTGTTACATGTAAATCTCTTCGGTCAGCTCGCTATTTAGGAAATTCATTTTCACATCCATCTGATGTATCACCATCTTACGTATTGCTTCAAGAGCAATCAATATTCTGATGGTGGTCATCCGGGCTACTAGAGCGTACGTGTCAAAGTAGTCAATCCCCTGTATAACCACCACTTTTCTAAAACAAGAATAATTTTGAAATTTTGTAAAATTAATCATTTAATAATATGTTTAAATCATGTTATTGATTTATTGGTGAATTTTGATTATTTTTAATATCATTAAATTAGTGTTTTATAATTTTGTCCTTTTGCTAGTATAACCTTAGAGCTGCTTAGCCTAGAGACTGACCATGACCATGGAGGCCTAACCCATGTGATTATATTAGCTAATTACCATTTTTGAGGCTTAGGGTATTTTGGTCATTTTTCATATTTTAATATTTTGGGAATTTTATATATTTAATATTGATTTTACGGGATTTGTTTAGTCATGTTTGAGTTTCGTCTCGTTCCGACTTGTGTTAGTGACCCGAGTAGCTTAGACTCTAGATGGGACCCCAAGATTAGTTAGTCATGGCCCACAAATCCCACTAATTAAGTTAGTAAGTTTAGACTAATTTCACTTGTTAGATTGGTTAAGTTAGAAGCTTAAACTTAACCCTTTTGATCCCAAACTTGAACCTAACTTAAAATTAACCAAGGGGGATTAGTAGGGGCCTTATTGGGCTTTCCCCAAGGCCCAAATAGGGTTAGATGGCAGCCACATACAGGAGGGTTGCCCTTTCTTTTATTTTATTCCATCAAGCCTCCATTTTCTTTCACAAGTATTCTTCCCCAAATTGAGAGCTTTCCTCTTTGATTTGATCTCCAAATCCTTGCATCCCTCCACCAAAACTTTCATCCAACCTTCTCATACTACCAAGGGAGGGTGTAAGCAAAGATTTGGAGCAAAGTGCAATGAGGAGTGTCATTTTTGGAAGATCTTCGTGTCGGAGCCGTATCCTTGAGAGTATCATTGGGATTCCACTCCCAATAGGTAAAACCAACTCTCTAAATTAATTTTCTATGCATATTAGTTAGTTTTGAATCCATAGGATCTACTCCATGCATGTACCCCCTTTAGATTCAAGTTTGAGGCCATTTGGAGCTCTCTTGAGGATTTTAGATATGTATTTTGTTTCCTACTTGATAGATCCCAAATTAGGACACCCCATGTGTTTGGTTTATTGCCTAATAGGATTAATTATGTTTTAAATTCAGTTTTAGAATGGTTAGAGAGTGGATTGATCTTAGTTAGGATAGTTAGAATGGGTTTTATTTGGATACCTATGTTGGTATCCAAGTATCTTGGCCTACATGTGTTTCTTTTGTCCAAAACAACCCAAATTCGTCATAATATTCATCCACGTTTTTAGTAACCATAGCAAGTTAGAAATGCCATAACTTTTAGCTCAGAATTTCGATTAATCTCCCATTTTTTTAAAGAACCTTATCGAAGTTAGCTTTCCAAATATATATTTTAATAGGCCAAAATCGTTCTAGAACTTTCTGTAAAACTATTTGAGTGTCAGCTGTCCGAAAGACAAACGCGTTTCGATGTTTTCGCGATTTCGGGAGCTTCCGGACACGAAAATGCGATCTGTTTGAAGTTTCGGAAAGCTAACAGGAAGGGCTACGACATACTTTAATCCTAGAATTTAGTGAATGTCTAATTGGTACAGTATTGGTTTTAAGTAGAAAAGTAAATATACGACGTGCATTTTGTGTATCCTATGAGCCTATGTTGTATGGATATCAAGTGAATGTAGGTATCGTATGTTGTCAAGAATATATATGATATAGTACATATATATATTATTGTTAGGTAATATTTGTTAGTTAGTGTGTATTTATGTTGATACAAATGGTTATCAAGTAAGCCAAATATAGATAAGTTATGTGTTAAAGTATTAAAGTTTTAGAAAAGGTACTAGTGTGATACTTGGGTACCATGAGGATATTGGTATCGTGACACTCAAGTATCATGAGTAAGGATAAGAGAGTATTGGGACTTGAGTAAGGTACCCTATTTGGTATCAAGTATTAGTATTAGAGTTAGTTGGGATATGTTAGAGTTATCTTAGAAGTTAAGATAATTAGTGTATATAGATATCTTAGTATATATGATATATTAGAGTTAGAAGATTAGATGGTTAGTTAGTTTGTGTCTAGTAGATGTTAGAGTTAGAGTAGATAGTGTATCTTAGATTTACTTTTTACCTTAAGGTAATGGTTTACCTACAAGGTAAGGTATTGGGATTACCTTTAAGGTAAAGGGGTTTACCTAGATACTATAGGTTATATGTTAGATATTAGTTAAGATGCTATGTTAGTACATTAGATAGTTAGTTAGTTAGATATTTAAGGGGTATCTTGGTATCTCATGATACCAAGTTAGTATCTTAAGGTAAATATGAATTACCTTTACCTCCAAGGTAAATGATTAGTTTACCTTATGACCAGGATATGGTATCAAGATACCAAGGTAAAGTATCAAAATATCAAAGTAAGGTAATAGGATACCAAGATAAGGTGTTGAAATACCTTAGCAAGGTATTGGAGTTGCATAGGGTAAGGACAAGGTAAGGGTAAGGTATTGGTTAGAGGCTAAGATAATTTACCTAAGTTAAGGTATTGGACCCAAACCAAGGTATTGGTATTGGGATACCAATATGACCAAGATATAGGATATCTTGGCAGGTAAATATTAGGAATAGTATGCTTAGGGTAGTTTTGACCTCGGTTGGCCAAGTTTGACTACTTGGACCAAAAGTCAACTGTTAGTCAACATTAGCCTAGTTTGACCTAGAGTTGACGAGAGTTGACTAGAGTTGACCAGTTGACCAAAAGTCAACTGTAAGTCAACCTTTGACCCAGTTTGACCTAGTTTGACTTGGTTTGACTTCCTGTGACCTAGTGTGACCTAGTTTGACTTAGTTGGACTGAGATTGACCTAGATTGCATATCATACATTAGAAAATCATGCGTAACACTGTTAAACCCTAATTAACTTACAATATCTCATCTTTAGGTCTGTGAGGTCACTCTGAGCATCGACCCTACTTGACAGCTCAGGACAGCAGGCGAGTACATTCTCTGATAGTAGTTCCTTATCTTGATATCTTCTGTATCCGATTCAGTTATAGTATTTTACTTGATTCTTGTCACGATGTTGCACGGACTAGTATACGTCGGATCCTGGCATGAGATGTTATTCCTGGACTTTTTTGGTATATTGGTACATTGTTCGATCTTGTTTCTTGTACTTGTATTGTAGAACAGAAAATGGATGATTATTATTGAGGGAGCGATTACATATATATAGGAGAGGCTAGCCTCCTCTCCTATTATTCTAAGCAATGTGGGACAAAAGCCCAATAACTCTAATATAACACTTAACACCCTTTCTCAAGCTGGAGCATAGATGTCAATCATGCCCAGCTTGTTACATAAAAATTGAACACGAGGACCCAGAAGAGGCTTTGTGAAGATATCAGCTATCTGGTTGCCGGTCCTCACATGTTAAAACTTTATCACTCCCTTTGTATATTCATCACGAACAAAATGAATGTCAATTTCAATATGTGTCACTCCCCGTTCTCGGAATACGTAAATTTTTGATTTTTCCGTATATGGTATCTGGCACCTTTATCTTTATTGTATGTATCCTGTATTTGCAAATGGCCATGGCATGGAACAGTATCTCGTCGCAGAATAGTGTGCCATCCCTTATCCTTGTTTGGTTGTACGCATGGTTCACTATTTCGATAATAGGATTTCTGGACCGTGTTGTGGTTAGGGTTTTATTTATTTAATTAATTTGATTAATTGTTGCATGAAGCATTTAACATGTCATTAGTTATATGGTTAAGAGCATGCTAAAGATTAGGGTTTCTTTGAGTCAACCCAACCCCTATATATATTCTCTTCCTCGCACTCTCTCCTCATTCACTCTTTTCATTTCATTTTTCCTCCAACCAACATTAGACAATTACATCTTGCACCAAATGGAGAGATTCTTGTATTTTTCATTTCTTAATTTTTCTTTGATATGATTTTTCTATATTGTTCTTCTCATCATCCTCTACAAGTTTAGTTCTTGGAGTTTTTTATTTTAATGGATAGTTTTGTGTAGATCTAAGTTTCTAAAAGTAGGGTTCTATGGATTTCCATGGTTTTGATCTATCAAACTTGGTTGTTTTCGAAAACTAATGGTCCTATGTTGTAGAAAATTTGATTCTACCCAATTTTGATCTTTAAAAAGTTAGATTTTAACTTATTTTGAGGAAGTTATGGCCAAAACAATTTTTGAACATTTTCTAGTTCATCTGTCCTGGTTCTGGCAGAGACGATGAATAGTGTCGCATGAATAGAGCCGCAGGCTTGCATAGTGCCGCATGGAATAAATAGTGATGCATGGATAAATAGTATTGCAGGATGAATAGTACCGCATAGATGAATAGTGTCGCAGGCTTGTATAGTACTGCATGGAATGAATAGTACCGCATGGATGAATAGTGCCGCAGGATGAATAACCGCGGGCTTGAATAGTATCATATGAATGAATAGTGCCACATGGATGAATAGTGCCACATGGCTTGCATAGTGCCGCAGGCTTGCATAGTGCCGCAGGAATGAATAGTATCGCATAAATGAATAGTGCCACAGGCTTAAATAGTGTCGCATAGATGAATAGTGCCGCATGGCTTGCATAGTATCGCATGGATGAATAGTGCCACATGGCTTGCATAGTACCGCATAGTGCTTATTTTGGCTATTTTTTGCTGTTTTATGTCATATTTGGCTAATTTGTGGCCAGAATTTCTTCCAACATAAAAGTTGTAGATCTTTGTTTTGGCTTCAAAGATCTTCATGTATCACTTTAACTAGAATTCATATGTGACTTTTATGTCACAAGGGGTCCGTGTGACTTTCTAACTTGACCGTGTTTCTGACCTGATACCTGTATACGTGCTGGTATAATTTCTAAGTGTGTATTGAGATATAATATTAGTATGCACTGTATTTAATGAGTGCACTGAGGTGTGACTCTACGTGCTATGTGATCATTTGTGTTATACGTCAATACATGTGTACCTTCCAGCACAGTCATGGTAATTGGTCAGTAATAGTGTCGTGGTATAATGATTGTTGTTTGATATATTACACTAAGCATGGATCTGGATTGAGCCAATGTGGATTCATACTTAGGGTACACGTACTATGGTACAACATATAGGAGGATGACCATGTGAACACGATATGTAATTCCAATATCAAGATAGGGTTAAGCTAAGCAACTTAAATCGGTAGAAACATTGGGAGGGAACAGAATCCCGAGATCGTGCCATACTAGCCACCCCAGGTCCAGTCCTGACGTGTCGGGTTGGCCGCCACGGATACAGTTTCATCCGCCTATAGTGGATGACTATATCTGATTCCTACGTGCTATGTGTTATATGTTTTAGCACGGTGGCCTTACGGGGGACCGGTGCATATTCAAAGTGCTACGCGTATATGTATATTTATAATGGACTAGCTATCCCTGCTGGGTTGACACGATCTGAGGATTCCTATATTGCATTACTGGGGTAACCCAGGCAAATCATAGAAAGCCGTAGGATTAATTGGCCGCTTATAAGCCGACTTATTTGTGATATGTTTTCTTCTGTTAGCAACTGAGGAACATGAACTATCGTAGTGCGTGGTCCAACCTATGTCCTTATTTGGTTGTTGGGTTGGGATATTGTGCTGCGATTGGCTATGGACCGAAGTCGCGATCAGAAGCCCTTCACCTGCCCATGGTTATAGGATATATCTTATCTCGGCATGATATTGGCACCGTTTGTCCTTGTTTGGTTGTAAAGGTGTCGTATTGTCTCGATGATATGGTATAAGCCTATAACTCTTGAATTAGGTCTTATTATTGTGCTTGGGTTTTATCTCACTCTTTTGTGCTCCCTTGTGGTACTTACTATTCGGGGCCTGACCCCGCTGGTTTGTTTCGCCAGATCTCGTAGCAGCGCCAGAGGATCCAGCCTTCTACCCGAACAATGGCACACACCAGGAGTATGGGCGCCAGAGACCATGAGTGGGTTTCTTCTTTAATGCTCTGATATCTTCTATTTTGTACTTGGCGTTTAGCCACCGGCACCTCTTTAGCCGACAGTTCTGGACATTTAGTTCCTTACATGATTGTAATTAAATCAAACTGCAACTGACTACGGTTATGTACTATTGACTCTCGGTACTAGCTTATCATTTTGTATAGCTAGGCTTATAAATCATTTTGATGAAGCATCGGCGACGCCTTACTGCTTTGTCTTATATGATCATTATTTACTGCTTCTTGTTTTGATTGATTGAGACATAGATGCTCTGTGAGACCATATGAGACTTGATTGTAGCATGCACCCCCTTGTCTCTTGATAGCCACGATCGCTGTATGACATTTATATACCTCATATGCAGTAGCTGGCCTAGTCCGTCTCAGTATTCCGATACTGGGGCGTGACAATATGCTTTGTCCGTTCATGAAATACTGTGATGGTGGCAATATGAATAGCAGATTGGTTATCACACCATAGATCTGCCACTTGAGATCCTTCGTCTTCTCCTAGTTCTTGTAGGAGATGCTTCATATAATATCTCTGATGTGCCATGAGCAATAGCTCGATATTCTGCTACTGAGCTTGAGCGTGCTATCACACTTTATTTCTTGCTTTTTCATGATACTAGATTTTCGCCAATAAATACTGAGTAGCCAGATGTAGACCGTCTATCTGTCAGGCTTACTCTCCAGTCAGCATCAGTAAAACACTCAATACGAGTGTGTCCATTATTTTCTATTCGAATTCCTTTTCCTGGATTCTTTACTAAATAACACAGAATTCTGAGAACTGCCTGCCAGTGTGGAACTCTTGGAGAAGCCATAAATCTACTTGTAACGCTCACTGCAAAAGAAATGTCCGGACGCATCATGACTGCTAAGTAGTTAGTTTTCCAACTACTCGACGATACTGATCTGGATTGGTCATCAAGACCCCTTCGTCTGGAAGTAACTTCGCCCCTGGATCCATAGGTGAGATTGCTCCCTTTGCTTGCATCATGCCTGCATCATTTAGTATGTCCTGTACATACTTTCTTTAAGACATTACAATGTCCCGCTTACCGCGTGTGACCTCAATGCCCAAGAAATAGTTCAAGGATCCCATATCCTTAGTTTGAAATTGTTCTCCAAGAAACTTTTTGAGACTTACAATACCCTGGTTGCCATCTCCCATGATTACAATATCATCAACGTAGACACCAAGAAGTATTCTTCCAGCAGATGTGTGTCAATAGAAGATTGAATTGTCCTTCTTCGATTGACACATTCCAAATTGAGTAACAACCTGTGTAAATTGACCAAACCATGTAGGAGGTGATTATTTCAAACCATAGAGGGCCCTCCTCAGATGACACACTTTACCCTCCCTTATAACGATCACGGGAGGTTGCATCACATATACTTCTTCATCATGATCCTCGTGGAGGAAAGCATTCTTTATATCAAGCTGGAGTAACGACCAATCATATTGGATGGCCAAGGTCATAAGGACGCGAACGGATGTTATTTTGGCCACAGAAGAGAATGTCTCGAAGTAATCCTCACCATAGGTTTGAGAGTATCCTTTGGCCACCAGCCGAGCCTTCAGTCGATCAAGAGTGCCATCCAGTTTTACCTTAATCGTGAACACCCATTTGCAGCCAACTGTATGTTTACTAGTAGGTAAGTCGACTAAGTCCCAAGTATGATTCTCCTAGAGAGCTTTCATCTCCTCGTTAATAGTAGCACGCCAACCAGGATGTTGGAGACCCTCCTCAGTGGTCTTGGGGATCTGAATCCTATCAATAGTAGCCACCAGAGACTGAGTGTGACTGGTAAGACCTTTGTAGCTGTCAACATACAAGGAATGATCACGACAGGCACGACGTGGACGTTCTGGAGGCGGGACCGTCGGAGCTGCTGGCGGAACTGGTGGAGCTGCTGGTGGAACAGATGGAGCCAACTCATTTGAGCTGGAACTGCGGGTGGAACCAGAGGAGGATGAATCTTTGGGCGATGTTGGCAATGGCTGAATCGGTGTATGTGGACCATCTGACTGGGAGACTGGCTCGGTAAGGGAGGGCACCCGTACGGGGGGCTGTTGCGTTTGAGGAGAAAATAACAAAAAATCATCTTCTTGATAGACCAGAGGAGCCGGACCCTTTGATAGTGGGAGTGGTGGAAATTTGATTTCTACAAAGGTAACATCCCGAGTGAAAAAATATCGCTTTAAGACAGGGAAGAAACACCGATACCCTTTCTGATCTTTAGGATACCCAAGAAAAATATATTGTATTGCCTTAGGATCTAATTTAGAAAGGGTTGGTCGGGTATCCCGAATATAGCATAAGCAGCCAAAGATTCGGAGAGGCAGAGGAAATGGCTCTCGTCCCGAAAAAAGTCTAGAAAAAGGAGTGTTGCCATTGAAAACGGACGATAGCATGTGGTTAATAAGATAACAAGCAGTAAGAACCGCATCCGACCAAAATCTTTTGGGAGTACGTGCTTGAAACATAAGAGCACTTATTGTTTCCAATAAACGATGATTCTTGCGTTTGGCTACACCATTTTGTTGTGGTGTGTACGCACAAGAGGTTTGGTGAATGATGCCGTTGCGGGCCAAATGTTTATCGAGATCACGAGATAAATACTCACGGCCATTGTCACTCCAAAAAAATTTGATAGGAAGACCAAATTGTGTTTTTATTTCGGCATGAGAGTTGCACCAAATGTTAAATAATTCAGAGCGATTTTTCATCAAATAAATAAAGGTGACACGTGAGTAATCATCGACAAAAGTAACAAAGTACTTAAAGCCCATTACAGATTCAGTAGGATAAGGTCCCCATATACAGAATGCACCAACTCAAAAGGAGCGGAAGTAATTTTATTTGGACTCACCGGATAAGGAACCCGGTGAAGCTTAGCTAAACTACATGGCTCACAATGAAAAGAAGAGGGAATATCTAAATATGGGTATATTTTTTGGGGAGCTTGGGACGATGGATGGCCTAACCGACAATGTAACTCGACATGATCGAGTTTTATGCTGGCACAGGCAACAGAAGAAGTTGCGTCAAACAGGTACAAGCCTCCAGCCACATGTCCCTTACCGATAGTCTTCCCAGTTTTCAGGTCCTGAAAAGCAAAACCATCAGGAAAAAATGTTACCGAGCAATATAGTTCACGAGTAATTTGACTAATAGAAAGTAAACTAAACGGGTTCCCAGGAGTAAGTAACACAGAGTTGAGGGACAGTACGGTAGAAAGATTGGCACTTCCACGTCCTCGGACTGTCAGGGAACCTCCATTGGCAACAGTAATGCCAGAAGCACGACGTACAGCACTACACCATAATAAGCGATTACCCACGGTTATTACCGTGACAATTATTTTTCGTCACGGTAATAACCGTTACTAGTGAGGCGTGGTTAATATTTAGTCACGGTAATAACCGTGACAAATATTTTTTTTGGTAACGGTTATAACCGTGACAAAAATTTGTTTTGGTCACGGTTATAACCGTGACAAATATTTGTTTTGGTAACGGTTATAACCGTGAGAGAAGTTCATTTATGTGACGGTAATAACCGTGACGAATAGGTAAAAATCGTGACTAAATTTAACTTGGTCACGGTAATAACCGTGATAAAAATCTTTTATTTTTGAAAAAAAAATAGTTTTTCCTTCATATTACCAGAATGTGAACCACTAAAACTGTAAGCTTTTTTATTTAGACAGTACATTTCATGTTTAATACCAGCATACAATAGATTTTTTAGTAGAGATGAATGATGAACAAAGAAGACGTCAAAGTCCATTGGATGAACAATGTTCTAAAATCATCTCCGATGATGGAGGTTCATTGAAATACAAAAGTTCTATGTTAATATTTGTCTCGATCACAATTTAGTATAAATGGGGGGTCCAATAAAAATTATACAGAGCAAAGTGATAGGAAAAAAAATGTGAGGACTTGTTCAGCTTCATTCTGAGCTCATACTCGATTTCAGCCCGAGCCATGACTGGCTCTCCACTACCTTGGCCAAGTTTGCAGGAGAATCCTTCGAAGAGTCTTTCACTTGTTATGGTGCCTTGGCATTGATGCTGGCAATGAAAAGGAAAACATATAAGAATCTCAATTTTGATCAAGTGTGCAAGTATGTACAACCGTTTTTTATTTCACTGACTCATAATGAAGGTTAAGTAGTATTAGGAGTATATACCTGCCATAACTCAATAGCCACATACTTCAGGTTAGGGAAAACATAAAGCTCAGGGTCATCTTTGAAATCTGTAAAACATTTCAATTATCTTTCAGCAAACAAGTACGTAACCTATTATGGGATTCTACTAATCAAATGATAAATGAAGCAAGAAAAAAGGAACCTGGGTTGTCAATCATAGGTGCTTTCCACTTCCTTTTGTAGTTAGGGTTCTTGATTTTCTTTGGAAAGAGAAAAATGAAACAGTAAGAAAAGATTGTCCATGTCAAGATGATAAAGATGAATAGTTTCTCAGCCCACAGACCTTCTGCTTCCATGGACCCTTGTACTCAGGGTTTGGAATAGTTGGGGCAGTCCATTCACCATCTTCCTCATCATCCCAGTCATCTGGCTGAGAATGGTTATAAATAAAGAAGATAAGTTAGTGCACTTTTAACCCACATTAAGTTAATTCATAAGACCATATTACAGCACGAGTTGTATAGACTTACCTTCTTGGCATCAGCATCAGGTATTTCCTTTGGAATGTCATCATAACCCTGTTATGATACAGATTGTGTCACAATTAGATAAAATATGAATCTCAAGAATCAGTGTGCAATGGCAATAATAAAATTCTATATCTTCAGGAGAGAAATAATCTATGTTGGTGATCTGGTAAATGGTGTTTTCTTTATAATTGGCTTCTACAGTGGCAGAGGTGGCGGTGAGAATAAACCAATGAACGTGAGCTTAAATGTAATTTTAGGTATACCTCAGGCTTTGTATCTGCAGGATCTGGAATATACTCCACATCATCCCAGTCTTCTGGCTGCAGAGTTGGCAGCATAGCAAATCATCAGGACATCTGACAGTTATTTATAAGATCAAGGAGCTTAATTTGTATATTGACCTTTTTGGCATCTGGATCCTTTATCGTCTTTGGAGGGAGCAGATCCCAGTCGGAATAAAGGCTCCCTGTCTTTTTCTCTTCGTTATCGATAAGTATGCTATATGTAGAATCAGGACGAATGATGAAAGTATAGACATGGGTCAGCTGGTCCGTTTCACATGGAACATCCTTCTTAATCAAGTGGTTTTTCCCATCACGAGTCAGTATAGCATGCACTTTCTTTGTGCTATACCCATAGATATCTGGTCCAAACATTATGCTGCAAAGGATAAATACAACAATCAATACAATTTTGGTATGTTACAACGTGATACAGAAGAACTAAGGTATTTGGCACTTCTAGTAAAATTATGTGCAAAGAACATGGCAGATAATCAAAGGTCTGGGAGTCGTTGCAAACACGTGACATCTGCAAAAAATGGGGTTACCTATAGGGGGTCTCCCTACCAAACTTCTTTTGATCAACATTACCACTCAACAACTTCATATATCCGCCACCACAATCAAGCTTTTGCTCATGCTTGACAGAAAATTGGAACACCAGGGTTTTGTCCTTGTTACTGAACTCAGGAAATTGTGCAGATATGGCAAAGAACCTATAATCGGGATAAGTCTGGATACCTGCAACCATGAAAGGTAATTAGTTGCTATACTTGAACGAGTTCTTTCAAAACTAGTGATGCCAAACATTTTAACTATCCCTGCAAAGGAATAAGCATGATTAGAAGCTACCAATTCATAGAACCATATCTCATTCAGAGGTTGCTATAACATTATCAATGATTATTTGTGTGCATAAAGTTCTCATGAGTTGTCTAGAAGAATAGCAAAGAAGAGAAACTGAGCCAAAAAAGAAATCTCAAGGCTGCTTGCTTTATGAATATTAGTCACCTAATATTTCATCTACAAGATCTATAAATGTGACAATTGTTGTTGGTCCCAAATGTTGCATTGGAAGATGCAAAAACTAGGGTGTATTTATAAATATAATTGCTGGGACAATACTGAAGGGTCCTACATCACCCTTCATTGCAATACATGTCCAATCATTTGCTGCCCTCTCTCCTTTAATAAAGAAAAGTTTGTAGATTGCGTCATTTTAAAAGAAGACTACAAATTGTATTTTTGTAGGAAAGGAAAGTGGGTTTATTTACCAAGGTTGTCATTTCGGACCCAAAGCAGGCATTGTTAAAATCCATGCCCTCATCTAAAAGTCGCTTTACCTTGAGTTGCAAATAAACATAATTGTCAGAATACATCAAACACTGCTATCTGGTTAGTGACTAATGCAACAAGTCTGAAAAGATTGAATGAAACTTCTAAATTTCAGATCTAAAACATTTTCTAAAAATGGTGCACCCGAATTTGTGTCATGTCCGTGTCTATGCAACCTTGCATGAACTAAGCATTCATTTTTCGAAGTCTGCATTAGTAACAGAAGCAGATAAGAACAATCAATATGTTACATAGACAACTTCTTTTTTCAGTATAAGAGGGATCGAAGTTTTCTCTAAGTGGTAACAAAAATATTTGTTTGACAGTTATAGAAATGACTCACTACACTTGTCAGCTTGCCAGTACTAAGAAAATACACTTTGCTTCAAATTCAATTTCTGGCATATTATCAAATTGGCTTCTTGGAAGAAATGATGTATCCTTCATAGATCCAAAGCGAATGGAGGATAGACCAAACTAAAACTCATTAAAAGTCAACTTGGCTATAATAGTGTTATGTTCTAACTATAATCTTCATAAAAAATGTGGCTATTATAAGTATCAGAAATTTGGCAGCGAATTTGTCATGTAGGTTCGTTCTTCTGTATTATCGTTACGATGAGTACTTTTATGGAATTACCATATTCATCCATATCCACCTCTCTACATATAGAACCATATGACATAAAGAGAGATATACACCTGCACTTCTGATTTGCGGAGGGTCTTGATCATGAACCGATCATCTTGAGAAAGGAAAAAGACGCTCCCACATCTTGGAAGATCATATATGAAAAGAACAGTCATCAATTCAAAAACAACAACAAAGCCTTTTATCCCACATTTTGGAATCAGCTAAAAGAACAGTCAACAATTACAACTAAGAAATTGAGATGTCTGGTTGCCTGTAAATAGTGATGCTGCAATATATTTCACATTGGTTGAGGTACTTCCGATATTTGAATTGATGTACGTAAATTTAATTCCAACACCCTGAATAATTAATCACTAAGACTTCATATCAAAGATAGCTACTGAAACAAAATTTGTAAAATTGGAAGATCATATACGAAAAGAACAGTTACCACCAATTCAAAAACAACAACAACAAAGCCTTTATCCCGAATTTTGGGGTTGGCTAAAAGAACAGTCACCAAGTACAACAAAGAAATGAGGTGTTCGGTTGCTTGTAAATAGTGATGCTGCAATATATTTCACAATAGTTGAGGTACTTCCGGTATTTGAATTGATGTACGTAGATCTGATTGTAGCAACCAAACTTGAAACCTTTACTCTCTAACGTTTTTTTTGCAGTCAAAATGATCGCAAGTCCACCTACAGCAGCATTTAGAAGGGAGGTAATAGATGCAGCTGTCATCATCAGGTGGCAGTGTGGCACTGTTGCTACTTCATGCCATGTGGATTGCTACTGGGTGGGTCTCCATGTTCTCAGTTTCAAATGCCAACAACCTGATGGAATGATATATGTTTTTATGGCAGCAGCTCTGTCCTCTACTGCTCCCAGAAAGTCCATCAGGCCCCAACAAAAATGCACCCCAGGAAGCAGAAACAATCTGAAACTGGGCTCATCTTATAGGACACAACATGGTATGGACACTCCAAAATACACTAGGGCACCAAAGTCAACAGAAACACCCTTGATTTATGTGTACCTAATGCAAAGGAAGTAGATTGTGGTGGGAGTTTTGGATGAGGGAGTTGCAATTTGCATTGAAGTTCCTTGATTATTTGTATTTAATGCGAATGAGGGGGATTATGGTTAGAATTTTGGAAGATGACTTGCAATTTTATACAAAAGTCTCTTGATTAATATTTGTGTATTTGGTATAAAAGAGAATTGTCTATCTTTTCCTGATTATGGTCCGTCTATGAAAACTTTCATCTTATAATAGAGAACGAAAATGAATCGAGTTCGAACTTCAACTTGTCAGTACCAAGGTAAACTACTGTTGTGCCCTCTTGAAAATATAAACCCTTTGGTTTCGTGGAGTACATAAAAGGGTTAGTTTTCTTGAGCACAGGAAGCTAATTATAACATGAGTCACCAAGAGCAACAGAAGATTGAGAAGGCAAGAATGAAGTTTAGTATTTGTAGTAGAACTTTACAAATGAACAAGAACAGAAGCGAAGGCCAAAATTCAACATTAGTGATCTTTTAGCAGTTTCTTGCTCTTACATACTTACTTAAAGAGATGCCATAAATTAACTCTAAGGAATAAAAGGGAAATTATCTACATAATAGAAATAGTTAGATGACATCTTCAAAAAGTTAAACAAAGAACTTAAAGATATTCATTGACAATAAAAGTAAAGATTAAAAGCTAACCCATGTCGGGTCTACATGGCAGGGAATCCAAAGATATCTACAATTCATTCAGATAGAAGGTACATGCACAACAAATGGACAAATAATAACCAACCACAACTCTTATGTCTACATATATAACATACATTGATACACACTTTAACAAATAAATTAGAAAAGTTCACAAAGAGAAACACAACGAGGTACAATGCTGAGATTTAATGCGATCATGGCGTTCCTTTGAACAAACTCTATCTATGAAATAACTAGCACTTGCTATGATAATATTGACGAAATTACCTTCTAAATCGCAGACATTCAAAAGATTGTCCCCACTATCAAAAGAGGAAGCACCTTTGTGCTCAGCTAGATCATCACTTGTGCGATCAGTCTTGGAACCCGCATGCCGAATCCATGTTTTACTTTTTCAATTCTGCCCAATATAAGTAAATAGAATGAGTATCCATTGCCCATGCTGAAAAAAACTCTTGCATTATGGCATCATATACAGGAAAAATCAACTTCCATGCAATTGAAAATGCATCACTGTTACGAGAACAATTGGCGGTATAAACTACATTGTTAGAGGAAAATTTCAAAAGTTTATTTTCCCTGGTACTTGTATGTATATATTTTAGAATAGGCCAAGGCATGATTTATATATACCAACTAATCAAATAGAAGAATTTAGACAAGTGTTGAAAGTGGCTTACTTTTGCCTCAGACTATAGTGCTCTACACTAAACCATCAAAACATCGATACCTCTTTATCCAACTAGTAAGAAGAAATAAGCTTGCTAACACTTAACAGCTGGTTGTCGCATTTCTTCACGCGTTAATATAAATTAAGATCTAAAGCACCCTAGGGTTGTCTAGTAAAATGGATAAATTCTATAAACAGTTTGCAATATATGATGCACTAATTCTGCACTGATATGCAGTTGGCACCCATGGCTGGCCCTCCCAAGTTTTGAACTTGGGACCTTTCTCTTACCAGGGATGCCCACTTTTAAGAAAATGTGTTGCACACATCACATGTATCCTAAATTCCAAAAAACTAATCTTTCAATAACCAACTGTTTCAGAGATGTATTGTATATTCGTAATTTATGTTATTATTGTTTAATGACTAAGAAGAGTAAATAAACTGGAATGAGGGCATTAGCTATTATATTTCTGAATATTTTTTTCTTCTAATTTTCTTTTATATTCATAAATAGATTAAGAAGTTCAAAGATAAATATAATATTGAACTTGCCTGTTCCCTAAACTTCGTAGTGTTCTTGTTCATTTTAAGCAGTAATGGAATGAGTTTTGATGATAACACCACCACTGTTGTTGGTCTTACTAATTATAGTGTATATATCAAGATTATTTCAAAAATCTAGTTTATTGGCAAAAGTAGCATTGACGAGGTAAATTAGTTTTCTTTCTCCTTTATCTTTTAAAATGTTTGATGGATGTATACTGTATAGACCAGTATCAGACAGTAGCAATAAGTTTTAACAGCGGATTGTTTCTATAAACATAAACAGTACCAAACATCTGATTTACCAAACCAAATACAACAAAAAGTGTTGCATGCAACAAATCTTTTATTGTATTTCTATAAACAGACCCAAATACCCCCAAAATTACTAAAAATGAAACATAGCCATGACAAACATTACGTTGCAAAGTTTAACAACAAATACGGATCACCTTTCGGTTATTCAAAGAAATAAAGAGCTATAGGAGAGAGAAATGATGTCATGATACAGATAACTACACGTAATTATACTTTTCAAATGTTTGCCTCCTAAACCAAATGAAAATGCTATAGAATGTCACTAGAACAAGTAAAACTAAACAAATCTGATTTGGAGCTTAAATGATCTTAAATAGGGCTGACTGGTAAAAAGGATCAATGTAGCAAGCCCAAAGAGAAAGGAATTATTGATGTCAGTGTCATTATTTTACTAGATCATTTAACTAAAAAGTCATAAGATCATTGATTTTACAGAAATTAAAACAAATGAGGAATTGGCAATAAGGATGAGTTATGGAAGGTGCAGACTGCTATGAGAACAATAGGTAGACGTAAACAGACACATTAAAGAAGGTAAAAATAATTTGACCGCTGTAAGATCAACTGCTGAGAGTTTCAGACTGATTAGAAAGGAGGGGTTAATCTAGCCAACATCAAACCTTAAGGTAAAGGAGCCATTGCTGTAATTCTAATTTCAAAATTGAGAATACTTTCATAACATACAAAGGAAAAGTTTGGAAAGCAGCCAGAACTAACAATTGCTAATTACAACCAGTTCTAGCAACATCAAGTAAAAATAAAAACAAAAATCATACCGAATGAGCCTTTAAATCATAAGCAGACCTATCAGCGATCCCTACACACTCTATCCAACCATACGAACACTCTATTTCTGCATCCCAACAATCTGCAGCATAGTGAGCCATTTCATTAGGTAGATGTTGTCGGAAGCACAGCCTATCCTTGTCGATTCCAAGATGTGTCAAGAAAAGGTACACTCTGCCAATGAAGTAACCAAGTGTTTGGTTGTTGACAGTTCCCTATCATAATTGAAAACAAGTTAGTAGACCATAAGTCAGTTGTATATAATATCTAAATTCAAAAGTTGGCAATCAAAGCCAATAATAACAAGAGAAACAAAGGGAGAAACAGAATTGCATGGTGAATCAACCTGTGAAACAGCTTCACCATTGATCCTAATTCACCACTGGCTCATGTTTCATGTCCACTGCATTATGCATTATGCATATTGCTTCTATATAATTAAAAAAATCTACTTTAAAGTTGTCGATCCAACCCCCAAAAGAAATAAGGCACTTAACTTAAATATTGAAGATTAAAAGCATTATCAAAGATATCAACCAATGCATACTTAAATTGACGTGGAGAACCTTGTAAAGCATGGTGGGCCAAGTGGCAGATCGGTGCAGAGTCCTTGACACATATCCAAAATACACTAGGATGCACCCAAAATCAGTGTCATGTCACTGTGTCATAAGAATTGCACTACTGGGGTTAGAAGTTAACATTATATCTCTATAAGATATTCTATCGAACATGTTATGGACATTAAATACATACATGTCCATATATAATTAAGAGTTGAATCAGAAGGCGATGACCCTCAGTTCAAAAAAATGAGGTTGGCGAGCACCTTCTTCGTGCGCTTGAGATGACCTCACTTCGAAAAAGGGAGGTTGGCAAGCATCTTCACAAGGGTCGGTATCATGGAAGCTGCGAAGCGGTTCCAGTGGCAGAGAGACTGGAGGTTCTTCCTGACGATATTGCATATATATGTCAAGGGACTTGAATACCCGATCGAGGAAGTCGACAGGGGGTTTAGAAAATAACCCTAAATTGCGTGCAGGTTCTTGAACTCGTCTTCGTACGAGATAACGTCCAAGAGCCTCTACATGACAAGGAAGAGGTTTTCTAGGGATTCTTGGTCTGCAATGAAGGATGAAACAATAACCAGAAAGAGCCACCTATATTTAGCTTCCAATCGAAAACTAAGGGGAAAAAAATATTTTTATGAAACTGAAGAACTAACCGACCATGTGTCGTCCTCGTCCGCGATGTAGGGGGGGAGGCGAGCGTGGCAGCGATTCTGACGAGGGTCGACGAGGAAGCTCTCATCGAGTCGACCCATGCATTTACCATCCCGTCGCGTGCTTCCATGTACTTTTTCTCCCCCCGGCACGTCGGTACAGTACTGGAGGTGAAGTCGAGGATTCCTAGTATTGGAGGATGTGGGGGTAGTTTTCCTGCTCTAAATCTTGAGATTGTGAGGGAGAAGAAAACTCTAAAACCCTAATTAAATCGAAATCAAACAAGAACATACCTTCGCAGCTTAATCGGTGATGGAGGTCATCTGTCTCCTTCGTCGGTGATGGAGGAATAGGTTATGGCGGGCAAAATTTAGGAATTTTTTCTAGACGAAGAGAGAGAGGGAGAGGGGGAAGGAGAGGGTTTCGGGAAAATAGTGCGGGAAATGGGAAATTTTCCCTCATAACACTTTGCTTACTGCTCATGTGGAGTACATGTTATTTGGTTTTCGAATTTTTTCAATATTCAGTATTAATTTTGTAACGGTTTTTACTGTTACAAAAATTATAAAAATAATATAATTTCAAAAATAGAATTGTTGTAACGATTGTTTAGTTATTGTAACGGTTATTACCATTGCAAGATTGTCACGGTAATAAACGTTACTAATGAAAAAAAATATGTGTTACAAATTGCTTGTTTTGGTGTAGTGCAGGTACATAATTATGTATCATATCTGCATCTCCAGTCATGTGAGAGGATGCACCAAAGTTAATTATCTACTATTTGGGTTTCACTATGCACGCTGCTGAGTATCCAGCTATGGAACCAGACGTGGATGCTTCACCACGACGGTGAGCCTGGAAATCAAGAAACTCTTATCGTACGCCATCATCAGGGGCATCAGTGGTGATATTAACAGCAGGTGATTTAGTGTATGCCAATAGAAATGGCCAAACTGACCACAGTTAAAGCATGTACGCGGTCGTCCTCCATCACGACTGCCATTGCCCCTACTCCATCACGACCAGTATTGCAGCCACCACGTCGGCCGCCACGACCACTACGAAATCCTGTACGTGCGGTCCCGAGAGCAGAATGGTCAGCAGGAGTATCACCCTACTTTGGCAGCCCGAAGGACACGGTAGTGTGCTTCCAACAGGGATGGTGCATCAGATCCAACAATAATCTGAGATCGAGCAAAGTCCACATCCGGACGGAGTGAGGCAAGATAAGCCATAACATGAAGCTGCTCACGTTGAGCCCGTACTTCATTAATATCCGACGTAAGCGGTAAAACGCGATCGATATCATCCGTCATAGCCTTAAAGGCCCGAAAATGGTCTTTATGGGATTTGTCTCCTTGATTTGCTCGGTATACACCAACGACCGAGTCATAGATACGAGACAAATCACGTTTACCATCAAATGCCGCCACCAGTACCTCCCATAACTCCTTCACGGAGTCCGTATTTTGAACTATGTCTTCCACCGATGGTTCCATGGAATTCATCAACTGTGTAAACAGTCTACTGTCATCCGTCTCCCATTGCTGAAAGATAGGATCATCTTCTACTAGAGGGTTGTCACTCAGATGTTTGGACAACCGCATTCCTCGAAGTGTCTTCTCGACCTTCTTTCTCCAGGTGGAGTAGCCCTCTGGCCCTTCCAACCGCCGATCAACAAGTCGAATGGAGGAAATTGTTGTGCTAGTGCCCGCTAGTGCGTTGATGACACTAGTATCTATGGCGCTTCTATTTCCCGTAGAGTCTACCATTTATCAGAGATTCGACTGTCAATTTGTTCTTTCCTCTTGAAAAACACAGCAACTCTGCTAATGCGCTAAAAACGGAGCCTAGAACCGGCACACACGCATAGAATGCAGAGAGTACGGATCATAAGCCAGGACAGAGAGAGAGCCCATGGTATCCTCTGTTAAATCCTGGTGTGGAGATCAAGAAAAGAAACAAAGATTCATGCACAACAAACCATATGTGTGCTCTTTGTTAAATTTCCAGCATTGAAGGGCAGAGGTTCCTATAAATGTTTTCCCTCTGAGATTCCCAACAACATTGAAGGGCAGAGGTTCCAACAAGTGTTTCCCCTCTGAGATTCCCAATAATTTTAATTTTTAAATTTTTTTAAACCTAAACTAGGGTTTGGAGTTAGTGGGTGGTGGCTGATGGAGGTAGAGGGTTAGGGTTAGGTATTGTAGGCATCGGGGGGGAGGAGGCAGCGGGGGGGTGGGGTCGGATACTGTAGCGGTACTACAGCGGGTGTACTGTAGCGGTGGTACTGTAGCGAGGTCAGGTACTGTAGCGGGGGGTGGAGGGTACTGTAGCAGCTCGAGGGGGGGCGGGGCGGTTACTGTAACAGCGGGAGGGAGGGCGGGTACTGTAGCAGCGGGGTGGGGCAGGGTTCGACAGCAGCAGCAGTAGGTTGGGTGGGGTGGGGTGGGGGAAGAATGGAAGATTAGGGTTTTGTGGAGGGAAGGAGAGTGGAGGGTGATGGCTAGGATTTTGGCTCTGATACCATGTAGAATGGAAACGGATGATTATTATTGAGGGAGAGATTACATATATATAGGAGAGGCTAGCCTCCTCTCCTTTTATTCTAAGCAATGTGAGACTAAAACCCAATAACTCTAATATAACACTTAACACCCTCCCTCAAGCTGGAGCATAGATGTCAATCATGCCCAGCTAGTTACATAAAAATTAAACTCGAGGACCCAGAAGAGACTTTGTGAAGATAACATGTGTAGACACCGATTCCTGAGGGGGATTAGCTACCCTCTTGGAGAATCCCGTGTCATGACGTGCTATGTCCGGATCCATATACTATTCGGGGATGGGGAGTTATTATAGGTTATGTGATCAATACCCCCATGTCACTATTTTCTGTGCTTGCGTCACCCTTACTGCACGTAGGGTGTAGCGAGATCTTATATTTCTTGTGCTCGCTTTCCATGTTGGCCGGCTTAACCCTTCTTGAGATTTTCCTGTGATAGCCGGGCCAAATGGAACAGCCTGATCTTGACCCAAGCCGATCACATAATGCTATAATATCTCCAGGCATATTTTATGTTTACATTATACATCAGATATTCTTGTACTGTTCTACTTTCCTGTACGTTACACCCTGACATGATTTCCAGTTTATATATCATGTTTTACTTACAGTCTTGATATATCATCTTGTATACCATTATGATTGTCTCTTACAGTATTTGTCAATATTATAGAACTGTTGTTGGAGGTGTACTTGCTCATTTTCGTGACAGGATAACCGTTGATATTTACAGAGAACATGTTGGCTGATTG
This sequence comes from Iris pallida, assembly GCA_029216955.1. Classification (NCBI taxonomy): domain Eukaryota; kingdom Viridiplantae; phylum Streptophyta; class Magnoliopsida; order Asparagales; family Iridaceae; genus Iris; species Iris pallida. The sequence goes on along the minus strand of JANAVB010006396.1, from coordinate 4,269,754 downwards.
CTCTACCTTTTACGGGTATGGCCAGGATAAAGATTTTGATGAGATATTACCCTTGGTGCCATTAGAGGATTTACCTCCTGCTTAGATTGTTAGATAGGTTTGACTGGACTGCGTTCTAGCTAGTATTAAGAATTATGTTATATGTTATATTTTGGATTCTTATGTTATATCTTTAACTCTAAACTGTGTTATGACTTTGCACCTTTTTCAGTTCATATATTTCTATCATATCTTTATGATATTCGTGCATGTCTTCCTTAGATGTCTTGTGATTGAGTTGAGATTATATACCTCCGTGCGGAGATGACAGGTATATATATATTGTGTCTAGATGCTATACTTTCTAGTAGATCTATACATCGTTCTACAGCCGATTCTGTGGCGTAGGCTGGACGTACCCACGTGCTCGTGCCCCTAATCAGGATGCGGGTCGTGACACCCTGGTTCTGAAAAAACTCCTTGGCTACCAACCTAGCATTGAACTTGCCAATAGTTTTGTCTGCTTTCATCTTCTTCTTGAAGATCCACTTATATCCGATGGGTTTCGCTCCTTTAGGAAGATCAACCAACACCCAAGTGTTATTTGAGGTGATAGAATCAATTTCATTGTCAATCGCCTCCTTCCAGAAAACTGCATCTCTGGTCTTTATTGTCACCCCCAGTTTTCAAGAACAGGGGTATTTTGGTTATTTTTTCATTTTAGAATATTTTTGAATTTATTTTATTATTTATGATATTGTTTTGGGATTATTTGAGTCGGATTCGAATTTCAACTCAATCCGACTTGTATCGGAGACCCGGGGTAGCTTTGACTCTAGTGGGACCCACTAATTAGTTAGACATGGCCTACATATGACAATATTTAAGTTAGTATGGTTAGACTAAATTTCATAACAAGGTTTTGTTGATTAGAGACTTAAACTAGACTAATTTAGCCCTAAACCAAAACCTATTTTTAATTTAAACCAATAGGAGCTAGAGGGGGGTAATTTAGTCTTTAGCAAATGGGGACAAACTTCTCATATGTGGCCAGCCATGAATAGGAGGGAATGAGTCACCACTCATTTGTTATTATCCACAAATTTCTCTCTCTTGTTCTTTCCCAAAATTTTGAGAGGAACCACCATCGATTTTATCTCCAAAACAATCCATTCTTCCACCAAATCTTCTTCATTTCTTCTCTACTCCATGAAGAGAGGGTGCTAGCCAAATTTGCGATGATTTGGCTTTGGTTCGTGTCCATTTGGAGATCCCTTCGTGTCGGTGTCGTATTGAAAGGTGTTCCCTTGGATTTCACCTCCCGGAAGGTAAAATCTTCTCTCTATTTCACTCCTACATGCATATAGGATTATTTTATACCCATAGAAATGATCCCCATGGTTGTGTCTCTATTTGTGTCCATTTGGAGATGTTAGGAGTGTCCTTGATGTGTTGTTGTGTCCATGTGGGAAATCCCCAATTTTGGACACTTCTTGTGTTTGAGATATTGTGTGAATGACTTATTTCCTATTTAATCTCAAATTTTTATATGCTAGAATGTTGTTCTTCATGTATCATATAGTATCTTAATGTATCATATTATATATATATATATATATATATATATATATATATATATATATATATATATATATATATATATATATATATATATATATATATATTACATGGAAAAAAAAAAATATATATATATATATATATATTACATGGTTATATATTTAAGTTTGTGTGTGTGTCTCTTTATATTTGAGAGTATGTATATATGTATTGGTATGAGGGTGTGTGTCTATTTTCATGTATCATATATAGATATATATTCTTGTATATATTATATTGAGTGTGTCTCTATATATAAAAGTGTGTGTGTGGATATGCATATATGTGTGTGTGTGTGTGTGTGTGTGTGTGTGTGTGTGTGTGTGTGTGTGTGTGTGTGTGTGTATGTGGGTGTGTGTGTGGAGTTTAGAGAGTGTGTGATTTAGAGAGTGAGATAGAGAGATAGATAGGGAGGAGTTGAGAGTGATTGAGGGAATTAGAGAGTGAGATAGAGGGAGAGAGAGGAGGGGGAGCTACTGCCATTGGCAATAGCATTCTCAACAGTAGCAGCAGCAGTCCCCTATGGGGACTGCACAACAGCAGCAGCTACTTGGCTGCTGCCATAGCAGCAGCTTGAGGAGAGCTGCTTGCAGCAGCAGTAGTAGGACTTCCACTACCAGAATAAGTCGTTTTAGCGACGCATAAAGACGTCTCTAAAATGACAAATTTTGTCGCTAAAGAGATTTAGCGACGGAATTACCGACGTTTCGTGATAGTCGCTGAAATGTAAGTCGCTAATCTTCTAAACGTCGCCAAACGTCGCAATTATCGACGTTTGCCGACGTATATATACGTCGGTATATTACCGACGTCTACCGTCGTGACGTCGGTGGATTAGCGACGTATTAATGCGTATCGCTATGCGTCGGTCAATTACCGACGTATTACCGACGAATTGTCGGTGATTTAGTGACATGTACAAAGTCGTAAAGCGTCGGTAAATCCTCGGAATTCCTGGGGATAATTACCGACGTGCACCAACGTTTACCGACGTCCTCCGACATATATTGACGTCGCTAAACGTCGGTAGCCTGGATAATATTAATTATCTACCGACGTTTACCGACGCAAAATTACGTCGGAAGGCGTCGGTAAAAGTCGATAAACGTCGCTAAATCTGCAAAAAAAATAAAATACAGAATGTCCATTTCTCCCTGCAGTTTAAAAAGCCCATTTCTCACTATAGAATAGGATCCAAACAATCACATAATGTCCATTTCTCACTGTACACAGGTTTCAGTCCCTATAACCAAGTCTACAACAATCACACAATGTCCAGTTCTCAGAATGGCTCAGAACACAACCCAAAATTCACACAATGTCCAAGTCTACAACAATCATTCTAGCAATGTCCAAATCTGTATCGTAAGACAAACTAAACATAATCAGTTCTATTTCACATGCTTAATTGCCAAGTATGGGAACGAATGGCTCAGAACACAACCCAAAATTCATTCTAGCATACATTAGTGTGAATCATCTATGTTCTGTACATATGGTGTAGTATATGTTCTTATCATATCTAGTATCTGAAGGATATAACAGAATCAAGATGAACTCACATAATGTAATACTAAGACATCATCTACTACTATATAAGAAATAGTGATAGGTTGTCGTATCATCATTGCCGAGAGATGAGGGTCGGAGGACAGTCAACTTTATCTACGGATACATAGTTTCTGACTCGCCAGTCGAATGGCTTAATTGCCAAGTATGGGAACGAATGGCTCAGAACACAACCCAAAATTCATTCTAGCATACATTAGTGTGAATCATCTATGTTCTGTACATATGGTGTAGTATATGTTCTTATCGTATCTAGTATCTGAAGGATATAACAAAATCAAGATGAACTCACATAATGTAATACTAAGACATCATCATACTACTATATAAGATATAGTGATAGGTTGTCGTATCATCATTGCCGAGGGATGAGAGTCGGAGGACAGTCAACTTTATCTACGGATACATAGTTTCTGCCTCGCCAGTCGAATGGCTTAATTGCCAAGTATGGAAACGAATGGCTCAGAACACAACCCAAAATTCGTTCTAGCATACATTAGTGTGAATCATCTATGTTCTGTACATATGGTGTAGAATATGTTCTTATCGTATCTAGTATCTGAAGAATGTAACATAATCAAGATGAACTCACATAATGTAATACTAAGACATCATCTACTACTATATAAGATATAGTGATAGGTGCTCGCCGGAGGAAGGAGAAGGGGCTTGCAGTAGAGGAGGAGGATGAGCGGCGCCGGAGGGAAGGGGGTCGGGCTGTCGTCAAGGTCGGGAAAGAGGGCCGGGAACAAAAAATTTGGAGAGAGGGAGAAATTAAAAGTCGAACCGAGGAAACCCTTTTTATCAGAAATTAGCGACGTCCGTAAATACGTCGCAAAGCGTTGGTATTCGTTTAATATTCGGCGATGTAATAATCTTTGCGACGCTAAACGTCGCTGAACTAATAAAACTAGCGACGTTTTCCGACAAATCAACGACGTTGGTTTTTATTACACTAAAGGTAGTCGCAATATGTCGATGTTTGTCGCTATCAGCGACGTATTGTGACACAAACTTTCGAAGTCGCTATCAACGAATGGCTCAGAACATAACCCAAAATTCATTCTAGCATACATTAGTGTGAATCATCTATGTTCTGTACATATGGTGTAGTATATGTTCTTATCGTATCTAGTATCTGAAGAATGTAACAGAATCAAGATGAACTCACATAATGTAATACTAAGACATCATCTACTACTATATAAGATATAGTGATAGGTTGTCGTATCATCATTGCCAAAGGATGAGGGTCGGAGGACATCGGTAAACGTCGGTAAACGTTGCTAAATCTGCAAAAAAAAATAAAAAAAATAAAATACAGAATATCCATTTCTCCTTGCTGTTTAAAAAGATAACCATTTCTCACTGTAGAATAGGATCCAAACAATCACAGAATGTCCATTTCTCGCTGTACACAGGTTTCAGTTCCTATAACCAAGTCTACAACAATCACACAAAATATGGAAACGAATGGCTCAGAACACAACCCAAAATTCATTCTAGCATACATTAGTGTGAATCATCTATGTTCTGTACATATGGTATAGTATATGTTCTTATCGTATCTAGTATCTGAAGAATGTAACAGAATCAAGATGAACTCACATAATGTAATACTAAGACATCATCATACTACTATATAAGATATAGTGATAGGTTGTCGTATCATCATTGCCGAGGGATGAGAGTCGGAGGACAGTCAACTTTATCTACGGCTACATAGTTTCTGCCTCGCCAGTCGAATGGCTGCAGGGACTATGTCCCGATCACCATGTCATACCGTAAATTAATACAAATAGAGCTGGAGCCAAAATACAGAAACCAAAATATGATATCCACCTCAAGTGTAGAGTCGGGGGAGAAGTTCTTTTCCACCCTCTCCCTCTCTCACGCTATCAATGTCACAACTTTTCCACCTCAAGTTCTGATCAAGCATTTTCCTTCTCCTCTCCTCCACTATGGCTCTGAACCTATCTACTCCTCCCTACTTTCCTTCTTCTTATTTGACTCTCTCAGCCACATATGATATCCTGCTCAAGTGTAGAGTCGGGGGAGAAGAAGTGGACATGAAGAGGAGGGGGAAGCAGCACAGCCGGCGGCATGACCCGGAGGAAGTACAGAGATTTTCTTCAACATACGTAGGAGAACTATAAGGATATATCTTTTCACAACATATCACCTTGTCAAAGACCCTTAATGTGACAACCATGTTACCGCGGTGTCGGAAGACTAAAATGTCATAATTTTATAAGCCGTGTGTTTTGACATAATCCTCCAACCGGATTTCAGTTCCATGTAATAATGCAAGATTACGACATAGGAGAAAAGAGTTGGGAGGATTATGTCAAAATACATGGCTTAGAAAATTATGACATGTTAGTCTTCCGACACCGCGGTAACATGGTTGTCACATTAAGGGTCTTTGACAAGATGACATATTGTGAAAAAATATATCCTTATAGTTCTCCTACGTATGTTGAAGAAAACCTCTGTACTTCCTCCGGGTCATGCTGCCGGCTGTGCTGCTTCCCCCTCATCTTCCTGTCCACTTCTTCTCCCCCGACTCTACACTTGAGCTGGATATCATATGTGCCTGAGAGAGTCAAATAAGAAGAATGGAAGTAGGGAGGAGCAGATGGGTCCATAGCCATGGTGGAGGAGAGGAGAAGGCAAAACTGAATCAGCATTGTCTTCCGGATCGTCCTCATCAAGGCATAACGGGCTGCTCAGCGTGCCCAGCTTCTTCAACTTCTCGCTGGCTGCAGAGTCGAAATGGGAACGGGTCCTCTTTGCCGGCCCGGAGCTCTGACTCGCACTCGTCGCCGCGCTATCGGTTTCCTCTCCTCCTCTGACGCATGTCATAAGAAAAGAAATTTTGTACCTCTTCTTCACATAAACATCCTTGTCGCCTTGTACTCGAGCCTAGCCTCCTCGTCTGTGATGCTATCCAACTTCTCGGAGTCATCGGAGAAGGAGTCGAATGAGTCGGCGGTGATAGCAGATAATTGCAAGACAGGGAGCGAAAAGACAGACGAAGAAGAGGACGATACGAGTCGAACGGGAGATTCGAGTAACCATGTAGGCACCGAGAAGTCGGATAGCGTCACAGACGAGGAGGCTCGAGTACAAGACGGCAATGATATTTATGTGAAGAAGAGGTACAAAATATCTTTTCTTATGACCCGCGTCAGAGGAGGAGAGGAAACCAGTAGCGCGGCGACGAGTGCGAGTCAGAGCTCCGGGCCGGCAAAGAGGACCCGTTCCCATTTCGACTCTGCAGCCAGCGAGAAGTTGAAGAAGCTGGGCACGCTGAGCAGCCCGTTATGCCTTAATGAGGACGATCCGGAAGGCAATGCTGATTCAGTTTTGCCTTCCTTGGATGGTATTGATTTTGTAGATCTGTGTATAAAAGTGGAAGAGATTGGGAGTAGAGTGGACCCGAAGGGAAATGAGAGATTGGAAGCTAGGTCAATATCCAAGAAGCGAAAGAGAGTCGAGGATTCTGATAGGTTGTCGTATCATCATTGCCGAGGGATGAGGGTCGGAGGACAGTCAACTTTATCTACGGCTACATAGTTTCTGCCTCGCCAGTCGAATGGCTGCAGGAACTATGTCCTGATCACCATGTCGTACCGTAGATTAATGCAAATGGAGCTGGAGCCAAAATACATAAACCAAAATACAAAATACAGAAACCAAAATACAAAATACAGAAACCAAAATACAAAATATAGAAACCAAAATACAAAATACAGAAACCAAAATACAAAATATAGAATCCAAAATAGGACCCTCTGAGAGAATGGATGGCTCAGAACACAACCCAACCGGAGAGGATATTCTGAGAGATCCATCTGAGAGGGACGTATACTCTGAGAGATCACCTTTACAAGAATTATATCAGTAGTGGGATCGAGTGTTGGAGGAGATATTATCAAAGTATACGTCCTACTCAGATGGGTCTCTCACCGTTACTATTTTTTCCTGACAGCATGGTGGATGTGCTCCGTCCACAGATTCTTGCTCCGAGCCAAAACTTTGTCCCGGAGCTCAAGTAGACATCCTTGGCGTAGAGCTCAAGTGAGAGGTTCCTGACAGCATGGTGATCTCCTTTGTTAAAGTATCCGTGCTCGTCCCACAACCAATATGGGATGAGCACGGATACTTTAACAAAGGAGGCCACCATGCTGTCAGGAACCTCTCACTCGAACTCTACACCAAAGATGTCCACTTGATCTCCGGGACAAAGTTTTGGCTCGGAGCAAGAATCTGTGGACGGAGCACATCCACCATGCTGTCAGGAAAAAATAGTAACGGTGAGAGACCCATCTGAGTAGGACGTATATTTTGATAATATCTCCTCCAACACTTGATCCCACTACTGATATAATTCTTGTAAAGGTGATCTCTCAGAGTATACGTCCCTCTCAGATGGATCTCTCAGAGTATCCTCTCCGGTTGGGTTGTCGTATCATCATTGCAGAGGGATGAGGGTCGGAGGACAGTCGACTTTATCTACGGATACATAGTTTCTGCCTCGCCAGTCGAATGGCTGCAGGGACTATGTCCTGATCACCATGTCGTAGTCCAATATAATCCAGAGATTGACACAGTTCTAATTCATATATGTAGTCAAATACAAATAGTCTAATACAAAAACAACACAATACAAATAGTCCAATACAAATAAGTACTAATAGCTAATAAGAACCACGCTGTTCACGCAAACACTCAGTGATACGTTCACGCAACCACCTCGAAAAAGCGAGATTTTGGCGCGAGGAGAGATGTCGTCCCTTGCAAGGACTGCATGAAGAGAACTCTCGGTCTCACTAGCTACCGGTACTGGATGAATAGAACTCCCGGTCTCACTAGCAACCGGTGCCACTTCCTCCTCAACTGTAGGAGGATCCACCTCAGCATTCACTGTTTTCTTCAAACGACGTGCCGCTCCTCGGGTCATGGGTGCCATCTGGTAAGATCGATAGTCACAAATAATATAATTGTAATACTAAGACATCATTTACTACTATATAAGATATAGTGATAGGTTGTCGTATCATCATTGCCGAGGGATGAGGGTCGGAGGACAGTCAACTTTATCTACGGCTACATAGTTTCTGCCTCGCCAGTCGAATGGCTGCAGGGACTATATCCTTGAGACAGTGAACATATACACCATGAATCCAAACCCCATATTAACATTTACTAATCCAAATGGATGCAGGGACTATGTCCTTGCCTCTCCGGTTGGTTGTCGTATCATCATTGTCGAGGGATGAGGGTCGGATGACAGTCAACTTTATCTAGGACTACATAGTTTCTGCCTTGCCAGTCGAATGGCTGTAGGGACTATAATAAGATATAATTCACCAAAGAGAACCATACTATAACTCACACTTTAAGACAATAGATGAAGGAAGACTTATATGAAGGATCGATAGGGTTGAGCGATGTTATTTTATTCTACAAAGAGAACCATACTGTAGAACTCACACTTTAACACAATTCTACAAAGAGTTGTCATAGGGTGTTGAGCGATGTCATTTTATTCTTTTCTTCTTCTTCTTCTTGGGATTTTTGAGTATTGGATCTTGAGAGACATATATAGCTAGAACTTACGAAGAATGGAGTACCATACTTCAATAAATAGATGTTGACTAATTGGTTCATATATTTGTTGTCTAAAATTAGTGTAGGATTGTTGCAAGGTGAAATAATGTATCAAACACTATATCGAAACCCAAACCCAATATGCAAATCCAAATTAATACGAAAATACACAAGTGTATGTAGGGGGTTAAGTGTACAGAGGTGAAATACATATATATGCAAGCTTGGGGGTGTCCACGTGTCCAACAAATGGACACAAAGTATCCAAAACCTCACGAACACACTGTATCATTGAACACATGGTCGTAACGTGTCTCCGTGTCCATTTTGGACATGAAAAACACCTCAATTAGGGTTAGGGTTTACCTTCAGTTTCCTCACGGTAGTGGAAGAGGAGGAGGAGGACAAGTTCGGTGGTGGAGGAGGAGGGGATTAAGTGTACAGAGGTGAAATACATATATATGCATGCTTGCGGGTGTCCACGTGTCCAACAAATGGACACAAAGTGTCCAAAACCTCACGAACACAGTGAACACATGGTCGTAATGTGTCTCCGTGTCTATTTTGGACACGAAAAATACCTCAATTAGGGTTAGGGTTTACCTTCAGTCTCTTCGCGGTGGTGGAGGAGGAGGAGGAGGAGGATCTCACAGTGGAGAAGGAGAAGGGGATCGCGGTGGAGGAGGAGGAGGAGAACGGGCTCGCCGGAGGGAGAAGAAGGGGCTCGCAGTGGAGGAGGAGGATGAGCGGCGCCGGAGGGAAGGGGGTGGCTGTCGTCGAGGTCGGGGAAGAGGGGCGGGAACAAAAAATTTGGGGAGAGGGAGAAATAAAAAGTCGAACCGAGGAAACCCTTTTTATCAGAAATTAGCGACGTCCTAAAATACGTCGCCAAGCGTCAGTAATCGTTTAATATTCGGCGACTTAATAATCGTTGCGATGCTAAACGTCGCTAAACTAATAAAACTAGCGACATTTTCCGACAAATCAACGACGTTGGTTTTTATTACAATAAATGTAGTCGCGATATGTCGCTGTTTGTCGCTACCAGCGACGTATTGTGACGCATATTTTTTTTTTTTAGGAGTCGCTAAATCCAAAAATATTAGCGACGTTTTAGATTAGCGTCGCTAATTACGTCGCTGATATGACTTATTTTGGTAGTGTTCTTTTCCCCCTTTTTCAGTTCATTCAAGCCATAATCCTTCATTTCATCCAAACATTCAGCCATCCATACATCTTCCCATTACACATTCATTCATTCTATTCATTCAGCCCTTCATTTCATCCAAACATTCAGTCATTCATTCTTCATTCTTCTATTCATTCTTCCATTCATTCAGCCCTTCATTTCATCCATCCATTCAGTCATTCATTCTTCCATACATTCAGTCATCCTTCCATCCATTCATTCATACGTTCAGTCATTCATTCTATTCATTCATACATAACAGTCCATCCAATCCATTCATTCATTCCATTTCCAATTCAATTCAGCCAAATATCCGTCCATGTATATATATTCAGTCCAAACATTCAATTCATTCATCCCTTGCATCAAATTCAGTCCATGCCTTACAAAATCAGCCCACATTTCATCCATAATTCAGTCACTAATGTTCAGTCCTATTCACATGTTGCTTTCATATATCCATCTACATTTCTACCAATCTAATACAAATCCACATCATACCATATCCCTTTTCATCCTTCTCTTTCCATCTCATCCCCTTCCATGATTGTTTGTGGGTGAGTGTGTCTAGATATATGTTAGAAAGGGAGGTTTTGGTAAGTTAGGATATATGATATCATGTTAAGATATGGCATGTTAGTAGGGTAAAGGTTAAGGTATTTGACATATAAGATAAGGTAATAGATACTTTAAGATAAGAAGTTAGAGTATCAAGATACCATGGCATGTTATCGAGATACGGGGGCATGGTATTAGGATACCATGTTGAGGTAGAAAAGTGCCTAGAAACTAAGGTAGAGGCTTGGTAGTAGGTTTACCTTGGTAGGGGTAATAGGGTAAGTTAAGATAATTACCTATAACTAAGGTATGTGATTTAAGGCTTAAGATATAAGTAGAATTTGGTTTCCCTGGTTGGTAATGGTCTGAATTAGTACTCATAGACTAGTTTTGACCTCGGTTGACCGTTTTGACCAAAAGTCAACAAAAGTCAACCGAAAGTCAAACTTAGCCTAAAAGTAGCTAGAATTGACTCGAAACCAAACCAAAGTTGACCAGTTGACTGAAAGTCAACTGTTAGTCAACATTTGTCTAGTTTGACCTAGGGTTGACCTAGAGTTGATCAGAGTTGACCAGAGTTGACCAGTTGACCAAAAGTCAACTGTAAGTCAACCTTTGACACAGATTGACCTAGTTTGACTTGGATAGACTTCATGTGACCTTGTTTGTTCTAGTGTGACTCTGTGTGACCTAGTTTGGCTCAGTATGATCTAGTATAACCTAGTTTAGCCTGATGTGACCTAGTTTTGACTTAGACTTGTATATCATGACTTGATTAGTTTTTCTTTCATTATTAAACCTTGTTTTGACTTATAGTATCTCATCTTTAGGTTTGTGACTACTCTGAGCATCTGTTCACCTTATCAGCTCAGGACTACAGGCGAGTACATTCACTGATAGTTTTTATTGTCTTGATATCTGCTATATCCGATTCAGTTGTAGTATCTTACTTGATTCCTAACACGATAGTTCGCGGACTAGTATATGTCGGATCCTATCATGAGATGTTGTTCCTGGATTAATTGGTATATTAGTACACGACTCGACTTGTTACTTGTACTTGTATATACATGGACTTGGGAGCGGGCTGGCCCCCTGTTCTTGAGTCCCGTATCATGATGTATCATGTTCGGATCCATTATACTATTCGAGGATGGAGAGTTATTAGTGGTTGTGTGATCAAAATCCCTACTTGATCTTAACACTTGTACTTGTTACATGTTCATAGTTATACCCTCGCCTCACGACGGGTAAAGCCTGACCCTACTTATTCATAGCTTTCCATGGTGGCCGGCCTGATCCTGCTCCGTTGTACACATGTTCATAGCCGGTCAGATGGAAAGTCCGATCTTGATTCCCAAGCCTATCACATAACGCACTAATAATTCATGGCACATTTTATATTTATTTTATTACATTATACGTCCTATACGGTTCTATATTCAGTACTTTCCTTACCATGTTATGATTCAGTTTTCACATGTTCTATATGATCTTATGCTATACTTTGATTAGAGGCTAGGTTCTGTTCAGGAGAAGGATTACAACCCCGGTCCTTGTTTGGTTTACGGGTTGTAACTCGGCTTCCGAATAGCTCCCAAGTCATCCTATATCTTTGTCTTGTATTTCATTATACTGTCTCTTATAGAATTTGTCAATTTATATGGAACTGCTGTTAGTGTTTGTACTTGCTCATTTTTTTGACAGGATAATGTTGATATATTACAGATAATTCTGAGGCAGACTGTTCGACCTACTATGGGGTCGGGGCAGATGGAGACTTAGGCCAGGACTGTGGCCTGTTAGTTGAGCCACTAGACTTTGCGCACCCAGAATAGTTAGCTTAGTTAGGCTTGCCTGGACTGCAATCCAGCTTTTGTTTTAGACTGTAGTAGCTTATATTTATATTTTGTGACTCTGTGATGTTGTTTGTTTCTTTCCGGCTGTGTTGGATGTTGAACTCATTTTCTAGTTTTCACATCTATCATATTTTCTTTTCGTGCTATCTATCTTAGTTTTTTTTTTGTGATTGAGTTATGCCATATATATTCCTCCGTGCGAAGATGAAAGGTACCCTTATACTGTTTAGTGTAGTTTTTGTAGACGACCTATACAGCGTTCTACCGCCGATTCTGCGGCGTAGGCTGGACGTAACCTCGTGCTCGTGCCCCTAATCAGGGTACGGGTCGTGACACATTTTTGTAGTGGCCCATGCAGGTCGATGTCACAATTAGTGCAATCTCGTAATGGTGCTCAACTTAGAGTACTAATTACGAGCCTGCGACTAGGACATAGGATGTAGGATGTGATAGGAGTTACTTAATCACATTTTAGGAAAATTTTGATCTTTTGATTACCATAACAACTCTTCTTGCATTTGAATTCAATTGTCCTCCTTTGAGAATATCTTATCTTGTGCCATATTGATATCTTGGGTTCAATTTATCTTCAGGATGACAGTAACTCGTTCTCAGGCAGCAGGACCTAGTGCACTTCCATAGAGATCCGATCCAGTAGGACCTCCACCTCCGGCTACGGGAGTAGCAGTCGAGAGAGCTGCCACCTCAGTTCCTGCCCTTCAGACGAAAGTAGCAGCGACGGTTCCAGGAGGTCTTCCATCTCCAGCAGCGGGACCGTCCAGAGTTATTCCTGAGACTCTTCTACCGCCACCTCCGCTACCGACGGATGCACAGCAGATGATGGCCCTTCTACAGTAGATAATGCAGACCCAGAGGGCCCAGGCAGAGGCACAGCAGCATTAGGCTGACGCATCCCACCGCCAGACAGAGGTGCTACGACAGAGTATGGAGAACTCCTACCAGCTGGCGATGGCATCAGTTGAGAGGGTAGTCTCAGGTACAGTTCAGGGTGCCCCAGTTCAGCAGCAGGGTCAAGGGAGGCCTGGCACATGTCTAGATTTCAGGAAGATGAACCCGAAGGACTTCAAGGGTACCGAGGGTATCATGTATGCAGGTGACTGGTTGGAGAACGTCCATAGGAGCCTGGAGTTAGTAGAGGTCCCGAAGGGACTATGGGTCACAACTGCGGCAAGTCAGTTCTTCGACATCGCCTTGACGTGGTTTCGTACGGATCCTCGTGCATCAGTGAGAGGTTTAACATAGGAGAACTTCAGACAGCTCTTTAAGGAGAAGTTCTACCTCATGTGGCTCTGACAGCTCTGGAGGCCCAGTTCGTCGGATTAGTGCAGGAAAACTCGTCGGTGGACGAGTATGCAGCAGAGTTCTTTCGTCTGAGTAGGTTTGTACCAGATCTGGTCCAAGATGAGGGGTATAAGGCCCGCAAGTTCAGGAAAGGCCTTATTCATGCGGTTCGCACTCGTACTTCTAGGCGACGCAATGCGACCTTCGAGCAGATACTGATGGAGGCACAGATAGCTGAGGAGGACTTCGGCCTCAACCCGAAGAGGGGCAGCGATGTTCTTGGTGCGAGTTCTAGTACGGAGACGGCGAAGAGCCCTCACTTTCAGCAGAGGCAGATTCAGCAGCAGCCTCAGTTACAGCTTCAGCCGGCACCAGCACGTACCCACCAGCAGCAGGGTCAAGGCGAGAGGCAGGCCATATAGTGTACTTTCTACAGGAAGCCGGGACACACCCGATAAGTTTACAGGATGAGGCTGGGAGTTTGTTTATTCTGTGGAGCTTCAGATCACCAGATGAAGAACTGTGCTGCTCGTACAGCCAGACAGGTAGGCCAGGACAGAGTACAGTACGCTAGAGGAGGCCAGCAGGGGCGAGCTTTCGCCATGACAGTTGAGGACACTAAGGCAGTAGCAGGACAGATTGCAGGTTCCAATCTTTCCTTTCAATTCCCGTATTTGCCTCCTTATAACTGTCTTGAAATTTGATTCCATCTGTTCCTTGATCGTTTGATGAAATTTTGTTCTTGTGATGTAATTTTTTTCTGAGATAAGTCGTATGGGCTAGGTCATCTCGATTATGAGATTTTAGAATCCTCTAGGGTCATGTTAGCAGGCATAGTGAGGACATATAGTCGGATTATGGACGTATTTTTGGGTGTAGGAATTTAAGGTTTTCGCTGCCAAGCATGTGGCAATGCGAAAATTTTAAATACCATGATTTTAGGGGTATGTACCCTAGTCGAGGACTGTGATTATCGTAGCCTTGCTCACTAGCATAACGGAGATTCTGAGTATCATGATTTTGGACAGACGCATATGATTATCGAACTGCATGATTTTAAATTGAGGGTAATCTTAAATTTTATAATTTTAGTCATTTATTTATTGTCATTTAAATTATGCTTGATTTTGGAGATTTTAATCATTTTAAAACTATTTAAAGCCATGATTTGTGATTTTGATATTTTGCTAGTGAAACCCTAGAGATTGTTTGATCTAAAGCCTAACCATGTGACTAGGATGTTTTAATGTCATTTCTGGCCTAAGGGTATTTTGGTCATTTGACCTCTTTAAATTATTGCATTGGTGATTGTTAATTTTGACTTTTGATAGGAGTGATTTTCTATTGGTTTCGTGTCCGTATCGGACACGTATCAGTTTTATTTACAAGTGTTTGATGTGCCTCAAATAGATTTTTATTGGTGATTTTTTTTCTTCTGAAAAGTATTTGAATAGGATTGTTTTCTACATGTGTTTCCTGTGATTGCTTTGTTTTAATTTCGAGAACAAAATTTTTTTAAGGTGGATAGATTTATCACCCCCAGTTTTCAAGAACAGGGGTATTTTGGTCATTTTTTTCATTTTAGAATTTTTTTGAATTTATTTTATTATTTATGATATTATTTTGGGGTTATTTGAGTCGGGTTCGAATTTCAACTCAATCCGACTTGTATCGGAGACCCGGGGTAGCTTTGACTCTAGTGGAACCCACTTATTAGTTAGACATGGCCCACATATGACAATATTTAAGTTAGTATGGTTAGACTAAATTTCATGACTAGGTTTTGTTGATTAGAGACTTAAACTAGACTAATTTAGCCCTAAACCAAAACCTATTTTTAATTTAAACCAATAGGAGCTAGACGGGGGTATTTAGTCTTTAGCAAATGGGGACAAACTTTCCATATGTGGCCGGCCATGAATAGGAGGGAATGAGTCACCTCTCATTTGTTATTATCCACAAATTTCTCTCTCTTGTTCTTTCCCAAAATTTTGAGAGGAACCACCATTGATTTTATCTCCAAACAATCCATTCTTCCACCAAATCTTCTTCATTTCTTCTCTACTCCATGAAGAGAGAGTGCTAGCCAAGTTTGGGAGGATTTGGCTTTGGTTCGTGTCCATTTGGAGATCCTTTCGTGTCGGTATCGTATCGGAAGGAGTACCTTTAGATTTTACCTCCCGGAAGGTAAAATCTCCCCTCTATTTCACTCTTACAAGCATATAGGATTATTTTGAACCCATAGGAATGACCCCCATGGTTGTGTCTCCATTTGTGTCTATTTCGTGTCCATTTAGAGATATTAGGAGTGTCCTTGATGTGTTGTTGTGTCCATGTGGGAAATCCCCAATTTTGGACACTTCTTGTGTTTGAGATATTGTGTGAATGACTTATTTCCTATTTAATCTCAGATTTTTATATGCTAGAATGTTGTTCTTCATGTATCATATAGTATCTTAATGTATCATATATATATATATATATATATATATATATATATATATATATATATATATATATATATATATATGAAAAAAAAAAAATATATATATATATATATGAAAAAAAATATATATATATATATTATATATATATATATATATATATATATATATATATATATATATATATATATATATATATATATATATATATATATATATATATATTACATGGTTATATATTTAAGTTTGTGTGTGTGTCTCTTTATATTTGAGAGTATGTATATATATGTATTGGTATGAGGGTGTGTGTCTATTTTCATGTATCATATATAGATATATATTCTTGTATATATTATATTGAGTGTGTCTCTATATATATAGGTGTGTGTGTGGATATGCATATATATATATATATATATATATATATATATATATATATATATATATATATATATATATATATATATATATATATATATATATATATATATATATATATTTTGTTTTTTTTTTTGTTTTCTTTATATATATATATATATATATATATATATATATATATATATATATATATATATGTGGGTGTGTGTGTGTGGAGTTTAGAGAGTGTGATTTGGAGAGTGAGAAAGAGAGATAGATAGGGAGGAGTTGAGAGTGATTGAGGGATTTAGAGAGTGAGATAGAGGGAGGGAGAGGAGGGGGAGCTGCTGCCATTGGCAGCAGCATACTCAACAGTAGCAGCAGCAGTCCCCTATGGGGACTACACAGCAGCAGCAGCTACTTGGCTGCTGCCATAGCAGCAGCTTGAGAAGAGCTGCTTGCAGCAGCAGTAGCAGGACTTCTTTTCCCTTCAGTTCATTCAACCCATAAATCCTTCATTTCATCCAAACATTCAGCCACCATACATCCTCCCATTACACATTCATTCATTCTATTCATTCAGCCCTTCATTTCATCCAAACATTCAGTCATTCATTCTTCATTCTTCTATCCATTCTTCCATTCATTCAGCCCGTCATTTCATCCATCCATTCAGTCATTCATTCTTCCATTCATTCTTCCATACATTCAGTCATCCTTCCCTCCATTCATTCATACGTTCAGTCATTCATTCCATTCATTCATACATAACAGTCCATCCAATCCATTCATTCATTCCATTTCCAATTCAATTCAGCCCAATATCAGTCCATGTATATGTACTCAGTCCAACCATTCAATACATTCATCCCTTGCATCAAATTCAGTCCATGCCTTACAAAATCAGCCCACATTTCATCCATAATTCTGTCACTAATATTCAGTCCTATTCACATGTTGCTTTCACATATCCATCTACATTTCTACCAATCCAATACAAATCCACATCATACCATATCCCTTTTCATCCTTCCCTTTCCATCTCATCCCCTTCTATGATTGTTTGTGGGTGAGTGTGTCTAGATATATGTTAGAAAAGGAGGTTTTGGTAAGTTAGGATATATGATATCATGTTAAGATATGGCATGTTAGTAGGGTAAAGGTTGAGGTATTTGACATATGAGATAAGGTAATAGATACTTTAAGATAAGAAGTTAGAGTATCAAGATACCATGGCATGGTATCGAGATACGGGGGCATGGTATTAGGATACCATGTTGACGTAGAAAAGTGCCTAGAAACTAAGGTAGAGGCTTGGTAGTAGGTTTACCTTGGTAGGGTAATATGGTAAGTTAAGATAATTACCTATAACTAAGGTATGTGATTTAAGGCTTAAGATATAAGTAGAATTTGGTTCCCTTTGTTGGTAATGGTCTGGATTAGTGCTCTTAAACTAGTTTTGACCTCGGTTGACCGTTTTAATAAAAAGTCAACAAAAGTCAACCGAAAGTCAAACTTAGCCTAAAAGTGGCTAGAATTGACCCGAAACCAAACCAGAGTTGACCAGTTGACTAAAAGTCAACTGTTAGTCAACATTTACCTAGTTTGACCTAGAGTTGACCAGAGTTGACCAGTTGACCAAAAGTCAATTGTAAGTCAACCTTTGACCCAGATTGACCTAGTTTGACTGGGATAGACTTTCTGTGACCTTGTTTGTTCTAGTGTGACTCTGTGTGACCTAGTTTGGCTCAGTATGACCTAGTATGACCTAGTTTAGCCTGATGTGACCTAGTTTGACCTAGTTTTGACTTAGACTTACATATCATGACTTGATTAGTTTTTCTTTCATTATTAAACCCTATTTTGACTTATAGTATCTCATCTTTAGGTCTGTGATTACTCTGAGCATCTTTTCACCTTATCATCTCAGGACCACAGGCGATTACATTCACTGATAGTTTTCATTGTCTTGATATCTGCTATATCTGATTCAGTTGTAGTATCTTACTTGATTCCTAATACGATGGTTCACGGACTAGTATATGTTGGATCCTGTCATGAGATGTTGTTCCTGGATTACTTGGTATATTAGTACATGACTCGACTTGTTACTTGTACTTGTATAGACATGGACTTGGGAGCGGGCTGGCTCCCTGTTCTTGAGTCCCGTATCATGATGTGTCATGTCCGGATCCATTATACTATTCGGGGATGGGGAGTTATTAGTGGTTGTGTGATCAAAATTCCTACTTGTTCTTCACACTTGTACTTGTTACTTGTTCATAGCTATACCCTCCCCTCACGACGGGTAAAGCCTGACCCTACTTGTTCATAGCTTTCCATGGTGGTCGGCCTGATCCTGCTCCGTTTTACACTTGTTTATAGCCGGTCAGATGGAAAGTCCGATCCTGATTCCCAAGCCGATCACATAATGCACTAATAATTCATGACACATTTTATATTTATTTTATTACATCATACGTCCTACTTAGTTCTACATTCAGTACTTTCCTTACCATGTTATGATATTCAGTTTTCACATGTTTTACATGATCTTATGTTATACTTTGATTGGAGGCTAGGTTCTGTTCAGGAGAAGGGTTATAACTCTGGTCCTTGTTTGGTTTACGGGTTATAACTTGGCTTCCGAATAGCTCCCAAGTCATCCTATATCTTTGTCTTATATTTCATTATACTGTCTTTTATAGAATTTGTCAATTCATATGGAACTGTTGTTAGTGTTTGTACTTGCTCATTTTCCTGACAGGATATCGTTGATATATTACAGATGATTCTGAGGCAGACTGCTCGACCTACTATAGGGTCGGGGCAGATGGAGACTTAGGCCAGGACTGTGGCTTGTTAGTTGAGCCACTAGACTTTGCACACCTAAAGTAGTTAGCTTAGTTAGGCTTGCCTGGACTATGATCCAGCTTTTGTTTTAGACTGTAGTAGCTTATATTTATATTTTGTGACTCTGTGATGTTGTTTGTTTCTCTCCGACTGTGTTGGATGTTGAACTCATTTTCCTGTTTTAACATCTATCATATTTCTTTTCCGTGCTATCTATCTTAGTTTTGTTTTGTGATTGAGTTATGCCATATATATTCCTCTGTGCGGAGATGACAGGTACCCTTATACTGTTTAGTGTAGTTTTTGTAGACGACCTGTACAGCGTTCTACCGTCGATTCTGCGGCGTAGGCTGGACGTAACCACGTGCTCGTGCCCCTAATCAGGGTGCGGGTCGTGACATTCATCGCCTCATCATAAGTAAGCGGATTTGCTTCCACATGATAGGTGACAAAGTCATTTTTGAAGTCCTTCGAGCTCCTCACACGCTTAGCTGACGACTCAGCTAGTTCTGGTTCAATCGTTGTTTCAACAACAACATCTTCTTAGACTACTTCTTCATTGAAAACTTCAGTTTCTTGCGCACCCTCATTGTTCTCTAGTATATCCGCAAGAACAATATTCTTGTGCCTTATAAATTTGTCTTCAAAATATTCTGCGTCGCGAGATTCAACGATATGATTTGACTCAATATTTAGAAATCTTCGTGCATTACTCTTCTCGACATACCCCAAGAAGATCGTCTTTGTAGTCCTTGTCCCAAGCTTTTGAATCTTCAGATCTGAAAGCTTGACATATGTCAGACACCCCCACACTCGAATGACGTTCAAGTTAGGCCTAACCTTGAACCAGAGTTCATGAGGAGTAATGTCTGAAGTTGCATGAGGCACTCTATTTAGAATAAAAGTGGCCGTCAATGCAGCTTCTCCCCAGTAGCACTTTAGAAGACCCGCAGTCAACAGCATTGAGTTAATCATTTCTGTTAACGTTCTGTTATTCCTCTCTGCTACTCCGTTTGATTGAGAAGAGTACGGAGCCGTAGTCTCATTGACAATTCCATGTTCTTTGCAGAACGATACGAATTCATGAGACCTGTACTCTCCACCTCGATCACTTCTTATTCTTTTGAGTTGTTATCCAGTCTGTCGCTCAGCTTCGGCTCTGAACTCCTTGAAATTCTCGAATGCTTCGTCTTTAGCCTTCAGCAAGTAGACGAACGCATACTTAGAGAAGTCATCGATGAAGGTTATGAAATACTTTATCCCGGCCTTTGTAGATAATTGTTTGAAGTCACACATATCGGAGTGTACCAACTCCAAAAGATCTGTACTTCGATAAACCCGAGGAAAGGGTTTTCTTGTGATCTTCGTTTGAGCACAAACTTCACATTTCTCTACCTTACCCCCACACTTGGAGATAAGTCCTAGACTAGACATTCTGTTTATTCGTTTACAATGAACATGTCCTAACCTATTATGCCACAACTCAAGAGTATAAGCAGAAGGAGTGATTGCATTAATTACATTGGACTGATTTATAAGCTGAATTTTGAACATTCCTTCGGTATAAAAAGCTTTTCCGGAATATGTTTCCTTAATAGACATTACCATCTGGCCAGCATTGATATCCATCCTGAGGCCTGCATTACAGAGTAGGCCTTCCGAGATCAGGTTCTTTACGATAGCAGGTACATGCTTTACACCTTCAAGCGTCAGAGACTTCCCCGAAGTCAGCTTCAAAACCACCATCCCGATTTCGAGCACTTCAGCTTATGCCTGGTTTGCCACCATAACCACTTCAGAAGTTGGTGTATAGGTGGTAAACCACTCCTTGCTGGAGCAGACATGGCAGGTGGCGCCAGTGTCTACCGACCAGTCAGAATCAGCCCCTACCGCATTGACCTGTGCAATCATAGCAACAATGTCAGTGATCATTGAAACCTTACTAGGCTTACCTTGCTCTGATTGCTTGGCCTTGGACTTGCATTCACTCTTGAAGTGGCCCTTCTTGCCACACTTGAAACAAGGCATCTGAGACTTTGCCTTCTTTTGGTTGAAGGAAGTCCCCATCACATTCAGATTGTTAGGGTCCTTCTTCTTGCTGTGGGAAGCCGTATGCTTTTTCCTTGGTTCTCTGGTATGAACCAGATTGGCGTTAGCCAATTGCTTGGACAGTGCATCCACCTTTCGTTGAGCCCTTATCTGGTCCTCAATATAGACTTTCTGCAGGAGATCGTCGAGACTGATCTCCAGCTTATTTCTATGCATGTTTGTATAGAACTTGCTCCACCCAGCAGGGAGCTTCGAAACGATCCCTCCAATAACAAACTTGTCAGAAAGAGGGATCACCTCGTCTTCCAACTTCTGTCACAGTTTTAGGAACTCCATCACCTGCAGCAGCATTGGCTTCTCGTCCTTAAAGAACTACTTGTGATATTTCTCAACAAGAAATATCTTGCTCCGGTTCTTATCATCTTCATACAGTTTCTCCAGAGACTCCCAAATCTCTCTGGCAACAGTCTTCTTTGAATAAGATTCGGCAAGGGAATCTTTATAGCATTTAGGATCATAAGCCTACAAATATTATTATCCCTTCTCCACTTGGCCTGGTTCATAGTAGCCACAGATATTGTGGCTGCAGATCCAGTTTCTGGAATAGTAGGTTTCTTCTCAATCAGCACGTGATTAACATCAGAGAACTGAAGATTGGAAAAAAAACCTTTCTTTTCCAGATTTGATAGTGCTCACCATCAAATTGTTCTAACTTAGAGAAGTTAGAATTGATTAGCGAAGCACGAAAGTTTTCCATCGTAGCAATTAAGCTTTGAGATTGTTTTTGCCGAGGCACAATTTTCGATGGAAAATTGAGAAAATAAAACAATTGTAAAAATAATATTTTAACGCAACACTTCAAAGAAGGTACACAACAGAGATCCTAGGAGGATTCTGGATTACGATAATCTAAAAAGATTTCGTAATAGTAGCAAATGACAGTAGCACTTCTAAACAGAAGGTACGAATCGAAATGCTAACAGCAGCATCGATGACAAGCGAAAGATGAAAGATGGCTTGCTGGGGTGAATGATCACCGTTGCTCAAAGCTTAATTCGCCCCATACGAACAGCTTCCAGGAACTTGCAAGTTTGACAGAGAACTTTGGAACACTCTGCTCTTCTGACTCTTCGGAAGGAGCACGGACTCCTGCACTAAGTAGTGTTGATGTACTGCTTCTCTTCACTCTCAAAATCTGTGGAAACACATAAGGAATGGTGCTAAATAACACTTCTGCCTTACGTGAATTCTAAACTTGTATGTTGAGAGAGATCAGAGAAGCTTATATAGTCTCGCTCTATAACCGCCCAGTTAGCAACATGTTCGGGATGTGGGAAGAAATTGTCCCGAACATGCTGTAACTGCTCAATCGTGCACAGACACGATCTGAGCCAAAGGGCGCACAACGTGCGCCATCTATGCCACTTGCGCAATGTGCGCACAGCCGCTCCAGCGCGCACGAGTGCACTGTGCATAACTTGCGGCACTAGCACACACTGCGCCACTTGCGCACTCCGTGCAACCTGCACCAACCGTGCGCCAACAGCCAGCGCCTACTGGCGCGCCACTTGGCCGCACAACTAGACAGCGCAACTGGACGCATAACTTAAGCACACTATAAGCCTAGCAACGATGCTGACGTGCTTAGTGCAAAGTGCGCCAACAAAATGCCACATTACGCCTCATGAGCCCACGAGTCCGAGTCCGTGTCCGAGTCGTTAGCTCCAATGAAAATAAATTTTCCAAGAGCAAAAAGCATGAATGCTTCATTGTTGATTTAGCCTTTTTTCCATTTGAAAAATATCCCCACATGACACACCTATGTGCACCTTCACACCATATGTGCATCTCTAAAAGAGCATAGCTAATATATAGAGATACAACTTTTTTGGCCTAGCCAATGTGGGACTAAATTTCCAAAACAAAAGGCCAAAACCCAACAATGTGTGTGTGTCCCTAAGGCAATAGCCTAGTGGTAGTACGGGAGGTCGTCCGAACATAGGTCTCGAGTTTGAATCCTTCGGACGGCTGGATGGCTTTGAACCACGGCTCAGCTTAGAAAAAAACCTTAATATATATATATATATATATATATATATATATATATATATATATATATATATATATATATATATATGTTACTTTTGAATTCAAGGCAGGGGCTCAAGTCCAAGTTCCCTCAAATTTAACATACCAAATTACACAACATTTCATGCATTGTCAATTGATTGGTTTCACTGTTTGCATCTTCTCTAGTGAGTCAAATTTTTTTTTCACCCACCAAAATTGT
The DNA here is from genome assembly GCA_029216955.1 of Iris pallida. NCBI lineage: Eukaryota > Viridiplantae > Streptophyta > Magnoliopsida > Asparagales > Iridaceae > Iris > Iris pallida. Next base: position 4,246,072 of record JANAVB010006396.1, on the reverse strand, counting down.
AATACAAATTCACCCTTACTCTCAAAATTATCATATGTTATTTTTATCCAATTTAAAATTATTTTGACAGTAATTTTATGAATATTTATACTTTAGTTTAACCACTAATTTGACACATTGTAACTTGAGTTAAAGGAGGAACTCTCTAGTTTTTGTAGGTGAAAAAATTGAACTCCACTGCAAGTCTCCATCTTACCTCTTATGCTCGTTGGTTCGAAGAAATAAAATAAATTAATTTTTTGTTCTTTTTTTTTTTAAATTATAATTTTTGTTTATTTTTCTTTATGGTGTTTATAGAGGAGAAGAAAATTAGAATAAAAAATAAATCTTGTACAGTGGAAAAGTGAAACATTGGTTAGATGAGAGAACCACTTTTTTTTCGTACCTTTTGTTAACGTCCAAACACTAATAAAATAATAAAATAAAAAAAGGGCTTCCCCTCCCCACCACGCCCCCACCCACCCACACACACGCACTTCCTATTCCGCCAACCAAACGAGGCAGTATGAATAACCTTCTAAAGTCAGTATTACATGCAGAGTTGCATAAAACTCATAAATGGTCTTCTAAAGTCAGTATTACATGCAGAGTTTTAGGTTGTCCTACTAAGTTGTCACATCATGTTCAATAATATTTACAATCCTCAATCATTTGTCGGTCATTCGTTATAGAGTTTCGTTATGCATACAATCAAATACTTACAATTTTCTTACAACCGTCACATATTGAATTTCGATTGGAGAATGAAAAAAGTGATAGAACCGGGTGGAACCCATATAGCAGGGGGTTAGAGGGGAGATGGGATCCATGTGTAAGGGACAGGAGAGGGTTGTAAATATTTTGTCGTAGACTTAGCATTTTTCTTCATTATAAGGTATGATACAAACAAGAGACACTACTAAAATCTGCTCAATTGACGACATATATTTAGCGACATTCGATTAACGTCGCTAAATTGTGTACATTAGCGACGTTTTGTCTAACGTTGCTAATAGTCGCTACTAGCGACGACCTAGGCGACGTAACGACGACGTATATTAATCACATGATCTAGTCGTCGTGAAACGTCGCTCTGACGTCGCTAATAGCGACTAACTTAGCGACGGTAGGGATAGCGTCGCTAAATTCTAATTATACCCCCCCCCCCGATTCATTTCCCCCTATTTTACTCTCTCACTCTCTCTTCTCCCCCCCTCCGGCGCTCTCACTCTCTCCGGCGACTCTCACTCTCTCTGGCGACTCTCCTCCCTCTCCGGTACGTGACTCTCTCCCTCCCTCCCTCTCTCTCTCTCTCTCTCTCTCTCTCCCTCTCCCGGCTATTTTGGTTGTTGGTGGTTGGGGGGTACGGGTGGCTCGATGGGAGGTGCAGGGGGGATGCGGGTGGTTGGGGAGTGAGTGGGGGTGGCTGGGGGGTGGGGCAGGGGGGACGAGGGCGGCTGGGGGAGGGAAGCTAGGGTTAGGGTTCGGGTTAGGGTCCATTTCCTCTCATTTTACTCTCTCACTCTCTCTCTCTCCTCTCCCCCTCCGGCGCTCCCACTCTCTCCGGCGCTCTCACTCTCTCCGGCGACTCTCACTCTCTCCGACGACTCTCCTCCCTCTCCGGTACGTGGTACTCTTCCCCTCCCTCCCTCTCTCTCTCTCATTTCTCTCTCTCTTTCGTCTCCTCTCTCCTCTCTCTCATCTCTTCTTCTCTCTCTCTCTCTCTCTCTCTCCGGCTGTTTTAGTTGTGGTGTTGGGGGCATGCACGTGGCTCGGGGGGAGGGGCAGGGAGGATGCGGGTGGTTCGGGGGTGAGTGGGAGGTGGCTGTGGGGGGTGGGACAGGAGGACGAGGGCGGCTGGGGGAGGGGAGCTAGGGATAGGGTTCGGGTTAGGGGTGGGTATGTGTGGGCGGCTGGGGGAGGGAAGCAGGGGGTGGGGGCGGCTGGGGGATGGGAGCAGGGGGAGGGGAGGGTTAGGGTTCGGGTTAGGTGTGGTGTAGTGGGGGCTTGGTCAGGGGCACCGATAGTGCCGAAAAATCTGATAATTTAGTAATAATTATTTGTTTTCTGACACCAAAAAATGTGATACTCCGATTCGAACACACCGATAGTGCCAATATTTGTAACAAGTAGTTTTGTTGGTTGGTTAATTGGTAACATGATGATCGGGACATAGTCCCTGCAGCCATTCGACTGGCGAGGCAGAAAGTATGGTACGACATGGTGATCAGGTCATAGTCCATGCAGCCATTCGACTGGTGAGGCAGAAACTATGTAGCCGTAGATAAAGTTGACTGTACTCCGACCCTTATCCCTCGACAATGATGATATGATAACCTATCACTATATCTTATATAGTAGTAGATGATGTCTTAGTATTACATTATGTGAGTTCATCTTGATTCTGTTACATTCTTCAGATACTAGATACGATAAGAACATATACTACACCATATGTAAAGAACATAGATGATTCAAACTAATGTATGCTAGAATGAATTTTGGGTTGTGTTCTGAGCCATCCGTTCTCACACTTGGAAAAAAAATCAAATTTTCTGTACTTTATCTGCTTTCGAAAATGTACTCAAATTACATGATGGTTCCTTTAGTTAGCTTGCTTATGTTACAATTATATTATTTGTGAATATCGATCTTACCAGATGGCACCCATGACCCGAGGAGCGGCATATCGTTTGAGGGAAACACTGAATGCTGAGGTGGCTCCTCCAACTGTTAAGGAGGAAGTGGCACCGGTAGCTAGTGAGACCGAAAGTTCTATTCATCTAGCACCGATAGCTAGTGAGATCGGGAGTTCTATTCATGCAGCACTTGCAAGGGACTACATCTCTCCTGTCGTCTTCGATCCCACATATTCGAGGTGGTTGCGTGATCGTATCACTGAGCGTTTGCGTGAGCTGCGTGGTTCTCATTAGCTATTAGTACTTATTTGTATTGGACTATTTGTATTGGGTTGTTTTTGTATTAGACTATTTGTATTGGACTACATATATGAATTAGTACTGTGTCAATCTCTGGATTGTATTAGACTACGACATGGTGATCAGGACATAGTCCCTGCAGCCATTCGACTGGCGAAGCAAAAACAATGTAGCCGTAGATGAAGTTGACTGTTCTCCGACCCTCATCCCTCGGCAATGATGATACGAAAACCTATCACTATATCTTATATAGTAGTAGATAATATTTTAGCATTATATTATATGAGTTCATCTTGATTCTGTTACATTCTTCAGATACTAGATACTAGATTCGATAAGAACGTATACTACACCATATGTAGAGAACATAGATGATTCACAATAATGTATGCTAGAATGAATTTTGGGTTGTGTTCTGAGCCATCCGTACTCACACTTAAAACACATATGAATTAGAACTGTGTGTCAATCTTTGTTTTTGTATTTTCGATGAACCCAGAGATTAGATTCTGTATTTTGGATTTTGGATTCTGTATTTTGGCTCCAGCTTCAGCTCCATTTGCATTAATCTACGGTACGACATGGTGATCAGGACATAGTCCCTGCAGCCATTCGACTGGCGAGGCAGAAACTATGTAGCCGTAGATAAAGTTGACTGTCCTCTGACCCTCATCCCTCGGCAATGTTGATATGACAACCTATCACTATATCTTATATAGTAGTAGATGATGTCTTAGTATTACATTATGTGAGTTCATCTTGATTCTGTTACATTCTTCAGATACTAGATACGATAAGAACATATACTACACCATATGTACAGAACATAATGATCCACACTAATGTATGCTAGAATGAATTTTGGGTTGTGTTCTGAGCCATCCGTTCTCACACTTAAATAGATATGAATTAGTACTGTAAGAGCGCCGGAGAGAGTGAGAGCGCCGGAGGGGTGGAGGAGAGAGAGTGAGAGAGTAAAATGGAAGAAAATGAATTGGTGGGGGAATATAATTAGAATTTAGCGATGTTCATACTAACGTCACTAAATTAGTCGCTATTAGCGACGTTTCGCGACGACTAGCTCATGTAACTATGTAGCCGTAGATGAAGTTGACTGTCCTCCGACCCTCATCCCTCGGCAATGATGATACGACAACCTATCACTATATCTTATATAGTAGTAGATGATATTTTAGTATTATATTATGTGAGTTCATCTTGATTTTGTTACATTCTTCAGATACTAGATTCGATAAGAACGTATACTACACCATATGTACAGAACATAGATGATTCACACTAATGTATGCTAGAATAAATTTTGGGTTGTGTTCTGAGCCATCCGTTCTCACACTTAAAACACATATGAATTAGTACTTTGTGTCAATCTTTGTTTTTGTATTTTCGGCGAACCCAGGGATTGGATTCTGTATTTTGTATTTTGGATTCTGTATTTTAGCTCCAGCTCTAGCTCCATTTGCATAAATCTACGGTACGACATGGTGATCAGGACATAGTCCCTGCAGCCATTCGACTGGCGAGGCAGAAACTATGTAGCCGTAGATAAAGTTGACTGTCCTTCGACCCTCATCCCTCAGCAATGATGATACGACAACCTATCACTATATCTTATATAGTAGTAGATGATGTTTTAGTATTACATTATGTGAGTTCATCTTGATTCTGTTATATCCTTCAGATACTAGATTCGATAAAAACATATACTACACCATATGTACATAACATAGATGATTCACACTAATGTATGCTAGAATAAATTTTGGGTTGTGTTCTGAGCCATCCGTTCTCACACTTGGAGAAAAATTGAATTTTTTGTATTTTATCTGACGCACAAATACCGCTCGAGTGAGCCAAAGGCATGCAGCCACTTCCCTCCCTCCATTCTCCCTCTCCCTCTCTCATGCTATGAATGTCACAACTTTTTCTGTGCTACTCCCTCTAATGATGATGAACGCAAAAATCAAAGACCCCCCTCTCCTTTCTCACTCTTCACAGTTCTCACAACAGGAAGGATCAGTACTTTCTAGTTCTCTTCCATCCATCCATTCCTCCGTTCTGATCAAGCCTCTTCCTTCTCCTCTCCTCCACCATGGCTCTAGACCCATCTGCTCCTCCCTACTTCCCATCTTCTTATTTTACTCTCTCAGCCACATATGATATCCAGCTCAAGTGTAGAGTCGGGGGAGAAGAAGTGGGCAGGAAGAGGAGGGGAAAGCAGTACAGCCGGCGGCATGACCTGGAGGAAGTACAGAGGTTTTTTTCAACATCCGTAGGAGAACTATAAGGATATATCTTTTCACAACATGTCACCTTGTCAAAGACCCTTAATGTGAATATTATGTTACCGCGGTGTCGGAAGACTAACATGTCATAATTTTCTAAGCCGTGTGCTTTGACATAATCCTTCCAACTCTTTCCTCCTATGTAGTAATCTTGCATTTCTTTATGAAGTCCAAGACGGCATATAGTGACTCGTAATAGAAAAATAGGATATCGGCGATATCGGTAGTATCGGCGATATGACAAACCCTACCGATATCGGCAATATCGGTAGTATCGGCGATATGACAAACCCTAGTTTAAGAAATAGGATATCGACGATATCGGTAGTATCGGCAGTTTCGGATCGGAGTATCGGATTTTTTGGTATTGGGAAACAAATAATTATCGGTAGTATCGGATTCTTTTACATGCTTTTACAACCTTATTATGCTTTCAACCTAGGTTCACAATATCGGTAACCCAATACCTTACCCTAATAAGGTAACCCAATACCTTACCCTAATAAGGTAAACCCAATACCTTAGCCTACAATAGGGTAAACCACTTTACCTTAATGGTGAAGGTAAAACCAATATCCTAAGCTACCAACATTTGAATCCTAAGATACAAACATACCACTCTAATATCTAACTTCTAACCATCTATCTAACTATCAATATAAATTCTAACATCTATCTATACACTAATTCTAACATCTACTAGCTAACTCACATCTCTAACTAACCAACATATTCTAATATACTACTTGGTATCTCAAGTTACCAAGTATCTTAACTCTAATATATGAATATCTAACTTAATCTCTAAAACTAAGATACTATACATATCCAATATATATCTATCTAAACTCTAAGCTATCATATCAAAACACACACTCTAATACACTACCATCTAACATATAAGCTATCTAACTTATATCTACTAACCTCATTCTAGACACTAACTTATTACTAACCATCTAACCGACTATCTTATACTTCTAGTATCCTTATCCTAATATACTAACTAGTAGTAGGATACCAACATATATTTTCTAAATAACGCTAACATATGTCATATCTAACTAACAAAGACCCCCAATGTCGGCATCGGTCAATATTTGGTATCGGTCAAGGTTCAAAGTATCGGTATCGAACTTTTCCTATAAGTATTGGTATCGACGATATCGGTAGTATCGGACTATCGGACTATCGGTATCGGTATCGAACTATCGGTATCGGTATCGAACTATCGGACTATCGGTATCGGTATCGGTATCGAACTATCGGTATCGCACAATCGGTATCGGTATCGCACAATCTGTATCGGACTATCGGTATCGGTATCGTACTATCGGTATCGGTATCGAACTATCGGTATCGGTATCGAACTATCGGTATCGGTATCGGTATCGGTATCCGTATGTACTTAGTATCGATCGTAGCAGATTAGTATCGGTATATCGGTTTGGTATAGGTCGTATCGAATAGTATTGACCTTAGCGAATTGGTATCGTCCTATCCGATATGTATCGGCCGTATAGCTAGGATTCGTACCGGATCGATAAGGCCGGTATGAATCCTACCTATACGGTCGATACATATCGGATAGGACGATACCAATTCGCTAAGGTCAATACCAATTTGATACAGCCTATACCAAATCCATAGACCGATACTAGTCTGATACGGTCGATACTAAGTATATCCGGCCTATATACTAGCGGATCCACCAGTTACATGATTATATACTAATTCTGTTTAGTTTGTCTTACGATACAGATTTTCACATCCAATCTGTGATGGATCGTTATTTCGTTGATCGTACATGGATGTACAAATGACAACACGAGAGCAGAATAGGTGTGAGTGACGATTTTCAGGCAGACGTGGAAGTATTTCTTAAGTATGCATGAGCAAAGCTCAGTATATGGACGGTAACAAAATCAAGTGTCCATGTCATAATTTTCGTAATAGACGTTACGAAAAAGTGGTGAGTGTAAGAGATCATTTGACCCGTAAGGGTTTCGTACGTGATTACGGCCTGTGGTCATCGCAAGGTGAACAATATGCGGAAAGACAGGTTACGAATGCTGCTACTTATGCTTTTGATGATAATGCTGCAACGGATTTTGTCGTCGAAGACGACGAATGCTCTGTTGATTATGGAGACCTGCAGAACCTTGCACGAGATATGGTGTACGACGCAGCAGGGCCTAATTTTGATCCGGAGGATCCTAATCCCGAGGCGAAGGAGTTCTATGATATGTTTCAGGATGCTGAAACTTTTTTATATCCTGGTTGTGAGCCACGTTCCGTACTGTCAGTGACGATGCGGTTGTTGAACATAAAGTCCGATTTTAACTTGCCACAAACTTGCTATGATCGGATTATACAACTAATCAAGGAGGTGTTACCGAAGGAATCAAAAGAGCTTCCAAAAAACTTCTACAAGTCGAAGATGATGGTCCGACAACTGGGACTGGGGTACGAAAAGATAGATTATTGTCACAACGGCTGCATGTTGTACTACAAGGAGAACGAGGATATAGAAAGTTGCAGCTTTTGTAATACGGATCGTTACAAGCCAGTCAGGGGAAAAGGAAAGTCAACTAGAAAACGACGTCCTTGCAAGTATATGCATTACTTGTCGATCACGAAGCGCTTGCAGAGGATGTATGTCTCAGAATACAGCAGAACACATGACGTGGCACAACGAAGAACGCACAAAGGACGATGGAGAATTATCACATCCTTCGGATGGAGAGGCGTGGAAATATTTTGATTTGCATCGTCCAAATTTTGTTGCAGAGCCTAGAAATGTACGTCTGGGGCTATGTTCTGATGGCTTTGCCCCTTTCGGGCAGTCGGGATCTCAATACTCCTGCTGGCCGGTCATTCTGACCCCTTACAATCTGCCACCATGGATGTGTATGAAGACTCCTTATATGTTCTTGACAGCTATCATACCGGGTCCCAAAAATCCGACGAAGAAAATCGATATATATTTACAGCCGTTGGTGGATGAGCTGAAACAGCTGTGGGAGATCGGCGTCGTGACCTATGATATTTCCAGGAAATAGAACTTTCAGATGAGAGCTTCACTGATGTGGACAATCAATGATTTTTACGTATACGGTATGCTGTCGGGATGGAGTACTCACGGCACCATGTCTTGTCCGATATGCATGGTAAATAGTAAGGCGTTCCGCCTTAAGCATGGAGGAAAAACTTCTTTCTTTGATTGTCTTCGTCAATTTCTGCCCGCGAGTCATCCTTGGAGAAAGAACAAGGACGCGTTCAGAGCTGGAAAACAAGAATTTTCTCATCCGCCTGCCAGATTGTCGGGATACGATATTTGGGAAGATGTAAAGGACTTGTCCACTGTAATGGAAGATCCATCGAACAATCGTGTCGATGGGTTCGGACAAAGCCATAACTGGACCAAATGGAGTATCTTCTGGGACTTGCCTTATTGGAAAGATAATCTTATAAGGCATAATCTTGATGTTATGCATATCAAAAAGAATATGTTCGATAATATCTTCAATACCGTCATGGATATTAAAGGAAAGACGAAGGACAATCCAAAAGCAAGACAAGACATTGTCGAGATATGCAAGCGTCCTTATATGAACTTGATACAAAGGGAAGCTGCTGGATGATTAAGTAAGCCGATAGCACAATACACATTGAGCAAGGAAGATAGATTAATAATCTGCAAGTGGGTATATACTTTAAGATTTTTCGACGGCTATGTGTCGAATTTGTCTAGATGCGTTGATCTCAATGAACGCAAGCTAACGGGAATGAAGAGTCATGACTGTCACGTGTTTATGGAAAGATTACTGCCCATTGCTTTGAAAGAGTTGTTGCCTTCTGCTGTTGGGTTCCGTTGGCCAAACTATCTATATTCTTTAGGGATATTTGTTCAACTAAGTTGACTGTGCAACACATGGTTGAACTTGAGGAGAAGATTATCTTAACAATTTGCAAGTTGGAGAAAATATTTCCTCCTGGCTTCTTCGACAGCATGGAGCATCTACCGATTCATCTAGCATACGAAGCCCGTGTCGGTGCATCTGTTCATTATCGATGGATGTACCCATTTGAAAGGTACATAAAAATTGATATAATTTAAGTTAAATTTTAGTGGGTTTTAAAATTCATTCTTAATTCTCAAGATAATTTGACTCTCTAGACACCAACACCATCTAAAGAAGAAAGTTGGCAACAAGGCTCATATAGAGGCTTCGATATGCGAAGCCTATCTTATCGAAGAGGTGTCAAACTTCTGCTCCATTTATTTCGATACTCATGTTAAGACAAATCGAAATAGACCTCAAAGGAATGACGAGGACGTTGAGGATGGAGGTATATTCAATGTAAGGGGCAAGCCTGTTGGGGCTGGTAAAAGACGGTGGTTGACAGACGACGAGTATGATGCCGCTCACCGATATGTCTTGTTAAATTGTGACATACAAGAAGTGAGAGATTTGGAGAAGTAAGCAGTACACTTGCACTCGTTATAATCTCTAATTTGATGAAGTAAGTAACTACACTTATATATTCTTATTTTCTCTAATAGTGTATTTAGAGATGAAGTCAAAATGAGGACACCCGATATTACGGATGAGGGACTTCAAAGAGAGGTTGATTGTACATTTTCGTCATGGTTTCACAAATACGTAAGTAAATGAGATTATAATTGAGATTATAAATATATAATCTAAAACATTTAAATTATAAATATTTGTTTACAGGTTTTATTGCCTGAAACAATACTCACTCATGAGAGTGTTCGTTATCTGGCATTGGGACCGAAGAAGCAAATAATGACTTGGCCAGGCTATGTCGTTAATGGCTTCAGGTTTAAGTTAACTCAGAATACTATAAATGTCGAATTTATCAATGACGGCATCAGTACCAAGGATTCCGGTGTTTTCATAAGAGGCACCATCTATGACGACGAGCCGGACTTTGACTATTATGGAGTGCTTCGGGATATTGTAGATTTACAATATACTGGCCCATATGATATGCATATTATGATGTTCAAATGTGAGTGGTTCGATACGACACCAAATATCGGTTGGAGAATCGATATACAATTTGGATTTGTCGATATAAATCATCGCAGGAGGTATAGAGGGTCCGATACATTTGCGATAGCAAATCACGCTGTTCAAGTCTACTATACAAGCTACCCAAGGCGTCGTAGAGATCGATTTGACTGGTGGGCAGTATGCAAGATTAAATCTAGAAATACATTCAACGTTGGAGACCCAACATACCAAGAGGACTAGATCGAAAAGTCCCAATACTTGGGACAACACTCGGATACAATGGATGTTGAAGATATTATTGAAGAAAATAGAGGGGAGGAAGAGGTTGATACACAAGACTTAGCTGTCAACCAGGGAAGAAAAAGGCATCTTGTCCCAAATATTGAGGCAGAAGAAGAAGAAGAAGAAGACGAATTTGATGGGGATGTGGATACAGATGAAATCGACGATGAAGATAAGGATGGGGAAGAGGATGAGGAGGAGGAGGAGGAGGATGATGAAGACGAGGCCGAGGATAAGAACGAAGACGATGATTAGGTTAAATATTGTTGTATATTAAAAACACTTCCAATTACGTGAATTAAGTTTGACCTCATAAAACAAATTACGTGAATTCATGTGTTTTTCATTCGATTATTTACTTATTGCAGATGGCACTCCTAGTCTTTTTCGTCGCGGCGGCACTCGTCTCCCTACTGGTGGTATATATATTTTAGTTTAGAATTTTATATTCATTTACACTTTTATATTGTTAATTATGTTTATGTGTTCTATTTACAGGTCATGATGGCTGGCCATGGTCGTGGTGCTGGTGGTGGTCGTGGTCGTGGTCGTAGTTGTGCTGGTGGCTGTGGTCGCATTCAATCTTCCCGGGATGTGACCCCATCCAGCGACCCCGACCCGGAGAGTACCCCGGGCACAGACGCATCCCGTCGTCGATCGACCACTTCAGCGAGGCATGAGTCCGGATCTGCTAACGGATCCGTTCCGCTATCGAACCCACCAGCAGCGGATCCACCAGTGGATCCCCCAGTTACTGCACAGTGGGTCCCGGAGTACCCCCATACTCGATTCCATCCGGTTACTGTGGAGTACATGCGCGGACCCGCGGATCCTCCGACGGCACCTGAGAGGCCGAGAGGCAAATTCCGACGAGAGCTATGTGTAACACCCAGTTTCTAAAATGAGGGTAATTTTAAAATTTTGTAATTATAATTATTATTTAATGATATTTATTTCATATTATAATTTTTAGTGATTTTTAATTATTTTTTTAAACTATTTAAATTCATGACTTGTGATTTTTGGTGTTTTGCTAGTGAACAGTAGAGATTGCCTACCCTAGAGCCTAGCCATGTGATTAGGGTATTTTTGACATTTTTAGGGTTATTTGGATTTATTATAATTTATTTGAATTTATGGGAATTTTTAGAATTTATTTTGGAATTGTTTGATTGAGGGTTGACTAGGTTGACTTTGACTAGCAATGACCTTGGTAGGCTAACCTAGAAGCTAACCCTAGATGTGCTTGGACTTGGTTAGGTTATGTAACTCTAGTTTAACCTAAGTTAGTGAGGATTAACTCATTAGAATTCATTTGGAGAAACTAGGATTCGAATTGATTTAGAAATGGTTTGTGATTTCACAAGTCATGACTTGTGACAGGCTTAATAGCCCATAGGCCCACACCATGAACCAAGCCTAACCCTAATCAGCCCATGGCAGCCAACCTAGGGTTTCTCACCCTATTTAATGCCTCTTCCATTTGTTCTTGCCTCCTTTATTATTTTTCTCTCAAGCTTTGGAAGAGGTAAGTCTCCATCTTCAAAAATCCCTAGAAAATCCATTTTAACTCCTTTTTAATCCAAACAAATTGCAATAGGTTCTAATTGATGTTTTCTTGCTGTTGGAATTTGTTACTCTCAGTTTTCTATTAATTTGAAGGAGTTGGGTGGCTTTTTGGGAATCCTCATTCAAGGAGTTTTTGTGTTGGAGAACACCATAGGTAAAATCCTAATCCACCCATTAAAATTCTAGTTTCTTTGCATGTAGACCTAGCCCTAAGTGTCCTGGTCCTGTAGGTATTCCTAGACCTAGGTTTTGTGTCCATTTCGTGTCCTAAATGGACACGTATCAGCCTATAGACCTAGGTGTTTGACGAAATGTCCCAAAGGACATTTCGGTTGAATTTTAGGAATATGTTTGAATAAAAAATTAGGGTTTGGTCTTGCTTGTCGATTTCTGGTTGACTGATGTGATTATTGTGTCATATTGTGTCAGCATGGACACGTGAACACGCACGTTCCCGTACGGTAGCAGTGCCCTGCTGCCACGCGTGTCGTGCTCACTGCACAGACCTTGTGAACCCACAAAAATTGGTGTGGAGGTCGGGGTAGTGACTGACAAGTCACTCCCCAAGTTTTACGACTCTTTGTGTCGCGTCGAACACGAATTTGCTCACGCACTGGTCGTACGGGCCGCACGCGAGCTGCTGTGCACACACAGTTTTCACACTGACACGCGTGCGGACACCCCTGGACACGCATCCAGGACACGGTACAGGGTGTCTAAGGTGTAGCCCTACTATTGGCGAACACTCTGACATGTGCACGTGACACATGGATGTCTGTGTCGTGTCCTGGATCAATCGACACGCGTGCACGATAATTTTGTACGCAGTTTTGTGTCTGTGTAATGTTGGTTGTTTTGGACACGATTCGTGTCCAGTCTCCTGGACACGAAGACACCCCTGACACCTACAACTATGTGACATGATTTACCAACCACTAAAATCAATTATTAAGTTTTTTTTTGAATTCAAATTTGTAAGTTTCCCTAATCTCTGATACATAGTGCATGTTCTGATTCCCTGTGTTCGATTCCATTTTTCTTAACTGTTTAAACTAATGATTAAACTCATGTTGATCACTTGAACATGTGTGTTAATTACAGTAGTTTGATTTTTACATATTGGATTGGTTTCTTGCACTAAGAATTGGATTTCGAGTAGGGAATGAACTATCCAAATGACTGAAACCCCTTCCCTATTTTTAAAACCTGATTTTGAATCTTTTTAAACTAATTTGAATGTCACTTGCCATGTTTAATTCATTGTTAGTTCCCTGATTAGCTGATGACATTAGGTGAATGGATTTCGATTGGGTTTTGGTTGTAAATAAGAAATTGACACTTGTGTTGGTCGAATGGTATTGAACTGATTTCATTGCCACTGATGGTATGCACTGATTTCAGGATTTGATCCCCCACATTGTATATTGTTTAGTGAATTCGTTTAGGCCTTGTGGTTTAAAAATTGGGTTGGAAAGTTGGACTGATACATCTTTTAAATCCTTATTTTCTTATGTTTTCCTAATAAACTGAATTTAGTGATAAATATATGGGACTGTCAATCCATTTCATAACCCTCACTATTATTTCCAGATTTCACTTTGGTCATTAACTGAATTTCCTTTTTGTATTCACTGTGTTGTACTTCACTGATTCCAGGATTTTATACTGATTTCCTTCCTTTTGACACTGTACACATTGCCATGCCACTGCTCTTTTTAACATAGTTCACTGTTAACTGAGATGGTTTTCTAAAAACCTGAGAATAAAAGCTTTTCAAACCTTAACTGAATCTCCTTCCCATATTTTACTGTATTTCATGTTGGGATCCATTCCTACATAACTGGGAATGGGTTGAACTGTTATATTAAACTGTTATGGGAAGTTCAGGAATTCCTGATATAGGTTGTTAGTTGAAAACCTGAGTTTAAAGAACTGAGTTCATGCAACCTGTTTTAGTGTGGGTTCAATAATTGATTTCCCTTCCTGTCACATTTTCTGAGAGCACGTGTTCAGATCGATTCCTGCACACATGATACTATTCTCTCATGTTTCATACACCCACAGCTCCTTGCATGTTAACTGAAATGTTGATGCTTAAATTGCCATGATTAGATTCATATGTGTATATTAGTTAACATGTATGATAATATCACTTTTGAACTGTCAAATAGCTTCTCACTAGACTGAAATGTGAAAGGGAATGTTGTTCAATCCAAAATTGTTCTGTTAGCAATAGGTTTCCAGTTTTCACATGTTGAATTGCCACATATTCCAGTTGGTATGCACTGTTCCAGGTTTACCCATGTCACTGTTTTTCCTATTTGCCATGCCACAGTTCATACACACACACCATTTTACATCTCACTGATTTTTCCCCACACATCGACACACTCTCATGTTTGCACACACCTATCCCCTAAAAATCTGAGAACTTAGTAACTGTTTACTCCCTCACTGTTTACTAAACTGAGAACAAACTCTCTACACACACACATTCATGATACACTCTCAAGTCCCACACACATACACACACATGTACACAATCATATTTCCTTCCTTGTTTCTATGTATATATATATGCATGTGAGATTCACATATTTTTGTATCCTCTATATATATGAGGGTACTATATTATATCAATAATGTGTATATACATATGTATGTGTGGTATTCATTCTATATTGAGTTGTGTAGGCTATATTATATTGCATAGCCATATCAATATGTGTATTGTTTTGTTATAGATAATATTGTCTTGTGGTCATATGATGTATGGTTGGTCTTAGGCATGGTATTACCTTAGCCCATGGCCTAGTCTCTTAGCCTATGGCCTATGGTAGTGTCTGTGTGTCAGTTTAGAGTCTGGATTAGACTTGTGCAGTCTTGTTAGACTTAGAATAGGCTAGTTTAGTCTAGTTTAGACTAGTATAGACTTGATTAGCCTAGATTAGTCTTGTTTGACCTAGTTTAGACTTGTTTGACCTAGTTTGACTTCTAGGGTTGACCAGAGTTGACCAAGAGTTGACTTTGGCCTAGATTGACCTAGAATTATATAGAATGCATAGTAGGACTTCATTATATCATTTTAGACTTGTTGTGACTTGTGTTGTTCTGATTAGGAGCCAGACACCTCTCCTCGGACAGTCACTACTAAAATCTGTCAATTCAGCGACGCGTAAAGACGTCGCTAAAAAGGGAAAATACGTCGCTAATGTCTATTAGCGACGTATTTAGCGACGTTTTCAAGTAGTCGGGATTAACCTAGTCGCTAAACAAGAATACGTCGCCATACGTCGCTATTACGACGAGCGTTAGCAACGTGTCCACGTCGCTAATTTAGCGACTGCCAGCGACATAAAACGTCATAATTTACCGACGTAATCTAGCGACGTTGAGCGACTTGACATTCATCGATGCTGACCTGGCATGAGAGCCATATGGCGACGTTCTGCGACTTTTCTACGTCGCTACAGTACCGACGTTTAGTGACGATCAGCGACGATATTCCTCACAGTTAGCGACGTTGATAGCGACGTTTTTTTCGTCGCTGAACGTCGGTAATCGTCGCTGAACGTCGCTATTATTAAAAAAATAAAAAAAATACAGCATTTGCAGTATTCCCTGCAGCATTTGCAGCATCTCCCACACCATTTGTTACAGCAACAACGGCGTGTATCACGAACACAGTATCAAACAACACAGATACACACAATCACGAACACGTTTGAAACACAATCTCATCAATCAACACAGATATATGAAAATTTGTAACAATAATGTCAAACATAATGGTCCACAACTTAATTGCCAAGTATGGGAACGAATGGCTCAGAACACAACCTAAAATTCATTCTAGCATACATTAGTGTGAATCATCTATGTTCTGTACATATGGTGTACTATATGTTCTTATCGTATGTAGTATCTGAAGAATGTAACAGAATCAAGATGAACTCGCATAATGTAATACTAAGACGTCATCTACTACTATATATATAAGATATAGTGATAGGTTGTCGTATCATCACTGCCAAGAGATGAGGGTCGGAGGACAGTCAACTTTATCTACGGCTACATAGTTTCTACCTCGCCAGTCGAATGGCTGCAGGGACCATATCCTGATCACGATGTCGTACCGTAGATTAATGCATATGGAGCTGGAGCCAAAATACAAAAACTAAAATATGATATCCACCTGAAGTGTAGAGTCGGGGGAGAAGAACTTTTCCACCCTCTCCCTCTCTCGCGCTATCAACGTCACAACTTTTCCACCTCAAGTTCTGATCAAGCATCTTCCTTCTCCTCTCCTCCACCATGGCTCTGAACCCATCTGCTCCTTCCTACTTCCCTTCTTCTTATTTGACTCTCTCAGCCACATATGATATCCAGCTCAAGTGTAGAATTGGGGGAGAAGAAGTGGACAGGAAGAGGAGGGGGAAGCAGCACAGCCGGCGGTATGACCCGGAGGAAGTACAGAGGTTTTCTTCAACATACGTAGGAGAACTATAAGGATATATCTTTTCACAACATATTACCTTGTCAAAGACCCTTAATGTGATATCCATGTTACCGCGGTATCGGAAGACTAACATGTCATAATTTTCTAAGCCGTGTGTTTTGACATAATCCTCCAATCGGATTTTAGTTCTATGTAATAATGCAAGATTACTACATAGGAGGAAAGAGTTGGGAGGATTATGTCAAAACACACGGCTTAGAAAATTATGACACGTTAGTCTTCCGATACCGCGGTAACATGGTTGTCACATTAAGGGTCTTTGACAAGATGACATATTGTTAAAAGATATATATAGTTCTCCTACGGATTTGAAGAAAACATCTGTACTTCCTCCGGGTCATGCCGCCGGCTGTGCTGCTTCCCCCTCTTCTTCCTGTCCACTTCTTCTCCCCCGACTCTACACTTGAGGTGGATATCATATGCGGCTGAGAGAGTCAAATAAGAAGAAGGGAAGTAGGGAGGAGCAGATGGGTTCAGAGCCATGGTGGAGGAGAGGAGAAGGAAGATCATGCTTGATCAGAACGGATGGCTCAGAACACAATCCAAAATTCATTCTAGCATACATTAGTGTGAATCATCTATGTTCTGTACATATGGTGTAGTATATGTTCTTATCGAATGTAGTATCTGAAGAATGTAACAGAATCAAGATAAACTCACATAATATAATACTAAAACGTCATCTACTACTATATAAGATATAGTGATAGGTTGTCGTATCATCATTGCCGAGGAGGAGCCACTTCCCCCGGCTCTACAGAATCAATACCATCCAAGGAAGGCAAAACTGAATCAGCATTGTCTTCCGGATCGTCCTCATCAAGGCATAACGGGCTGCTCAGCGTGCCCAGCTTTTTCAACTTCTCGCTGGCTGCAGAGTCGAAATGGGAATGGGACCTCTTTGCCGGCCCGGAGCTCTGACTCGTACTCGTCGCCTCGCTACCGGTTTCCTCTCCTCCTCTGACGCGGGTCATAAGAAAAGAAATTTCGTACCTCTTCTTCACATAAACATCATTGTCGCCTTGTACTCGAGCCTCCTCATCTGTGACGCTATCCAACTTCTCGGTACCTACAATGTAGACACCGAGAAGTTGGATAGCGTCACAGACGAGGAGGCTCGAGTACAAGGCGACAATGATGTTTATGTGAAGAAGAGGTACGAAATTTCTTTTCTTATGACCCGCGTCAGAGGAGGAGAGGAAACCGGTAGCGAGGCGACGAGTGCGAGTCAGAGCTCCGGGCCGGCAAAGAGGACCCATTCCCATTTCGACTCTGCAACCAGCGAGAAGTTGAAAAGCTGGGCACGCTGAGCAGCCCATTATGCCTTGATGAGGACGATCCGGAAGACAATGCTGATTCAGTTTTGCCTTCCTCGGATGGCATTGATTCTGTAGATCCGTGTATAAAAAGGAAGAGATTGGGAGTAGAGTGGACCCGGAGGGAAATGAGAGATGAAGGATGGCTCAGGGAAGGGGGCAGATGAAGGATGGCTCAGAACACAACCTAAAATTTATTCTAGCATACATTAGTGTGAATCATCTATGTTCCGTACATATGGTGTAGTATATGTTCTTATCGTATGTAGTATCTGAAGAATGTAACAGAATCAAGATGAACTCACATAATGTAATACTAAGACATCATCTACTACTATATATATAAGATATAGTGATAGGTTGTCGTATCATCATTGCCGAGGGATGAGGGTCGGAGGACAGTCAACTTTATCTACGGCTACATAGTTTCTGCCTCGCCAGTCGAATGGTTGCAGGGACCATGTCGTACCGTAGATTAATGCAAATAGAGCTGGAGCCAAAATACAGAAACCAAAATACAAAATCAAATTCCTGGTTTCCCCGAAAATACAAAACACAGTTCTAATTAATATGTATTTTAAGTGTAAGAACGGATGGCTCAGAACACAACCCAACCTGAGAGGATACTCTGCAGATCCATCTGAATAGGACGTATACTCTGAGAGATCACCTTTATAAGAATGATATCAGTAGTGGGATTGAGTGTGTACGTCCTACTCAGATGGGTCTCTCACCGTTATTATTTTTTCTGACAGCATGATGGATGTGCTCCGTCAACAGATTCTTGCTTCGAGCCAATACTTTGTCCCGGAGCTCAAGTGGACATCCTTGGTGTAGAGCTCGAGTGAGAGGTTCCTGACAGCATGGTGGTCTCTTTTGTCAAAGTATCTGTGCTCATCACACATTGGTTGTGGGACGAGCACGGATACTTTGACAAAGAAGACCACCATGCTGTCAGGAACCTCTCACTCGAGCTCTACACCAAGGATGTCCACTTGAGCTCCGGGGCAAAGTTTTGGCTCGGAGCAAGAATCTGTTGACGGAGCACATCCACCATGCTGTCAAAAAAAAATAGTAATAGTGAGAGACCCATCTGAGTAGGACGTACACACTCAATCCCACTACTGATATCATACTTGTAAAGGTGATCTCTCAGAGTATACGTCCTACTCAGATGGATCTCTCAGAGTATCCTCTCTGGTTGGTTGTCGTATCATCATTGCCTAGGGATGAGAGTCGTAGTACCAATACAATCCAGAGATTGACATAGTACTAATTCATATATGTAGTCCAATACAAATAGTCTAATACAAAAACAACCCAATACAAATAGTCCAATACAAATAAGTACTAATAGCTAATTAGAACCACGCTGCTCACGCAAACGCTCAGTGATACGTTCACGCAAGCACCTCGAAAAAGCGAGATTTTTGGCGCAAGGAGAGCTGTCGTCCCTTGCAAGGATTGTATGAAGAGTCCTCTCGGTCTCACTAGCTACCGGTGCTGGATGAATAGAACTTCCGGTCTCACTAGCAACCGGTGCCACTTCCTCCTTAACTGTAGGAGGAGCCACCTCAGCATTCACTGTTTCCCTCAAACGACGTTCCGCTCCTCGGGTCATGGGTGCCATCTGGTAAGCAAGCTAATATAATTGTAACATAAGCAAGCTAACTAAAGGAACCATCATGTAATTTGAGTATATTTTCGAAAGCAGATAAAGTACAATAAATTCGATTTTTTGCCAAGTAGCATAACGGATGGCTCAGAACACAACCCTAAAATTTATTCTAGCATACATTAGTGTGAATCATCTATGTTCTGTACATATGGTATAGTATATGTTCTTATCGTATGTAGTATCTGGAGAATGTAACAGAATCAAGATGAACTCACATAATGTAATACTAAGACGTCATCTACTACTATATATATAAGATATAGTGATAGGTTGTCGTATCATCATTGCCGAGGGATGAGGGTCGGAGGACAGTCAACTTTATCTACGGCTACATAGTTTCTGCCTCGCCAGTCGAATGGCTGCAGGGACTATGTCCTGATCACGATGTCGTGCCGTAGATTTAGGATTTAAAATATGGTATTCAGGTCAACTTAATTCGGTCAAAGGGTACTGAACAGAAAGTCTAATTATCCTATATTTCAGTAATGTCAGTGAGCTAAATCATACTCAACTGTCGAGAATACTTAGGAGAAAACTCATTCACAGGATTAGTATATCCATCCTTCGTGACATAGCTGAAATTTTATAGGCCTCGATAATAATTATTAGTCCATTTATTCATCATTTCAAAATCCTAAAAATGCCCAAAAAAACTTCCAGTATCAGTAAATAGGGCTCAAACCCTAAATTAGAATTTGAATCCAAGCAAAACATCAAATTGACAGTTGATATGCCCAAAAAATGAGATTTTTTAGTATATAGGTGTCACACTGTGAATCTCGTGTCCACACAGTGGGACACGACGTGTCCAAACCAACAAAATAGGTGTCACACGAACTAGAAGCGAGTCCACGCTCTCGTGTCCCCCACAGCGAGTCCAATGTCAGTCTCGTGTCCCCCGCAGCGAGTCCACGCTCTCGTGGACACGAACTAGAAGCGAGAGAGAGAGCTAGAAGACGAGAAGAAACTGGGGAGGAGCTACCAGAGGAAGGAGGAGGAGGAGAAGGAGGAGCTACCTGAGGAAGGAGGAGGAGGAGAAGGAGGAGGCCGGAGGAGGGAGATCGCCGGAGGAGCACCGCGGAGGAGGAGGGAAATCGCCGGAGGAGCGTCACGGAGGAGGAGCGCGCCCAAAATTGGGGGGGAAATTATGAAATGATCGAAAAGAAAACCCTCGCTGGCTATATGAAACGTTTAGCGACGTCCGCATAGGACGTCGCTAAACGTCGCTGATATATAATAAATAGCGACGCAACTTACAATGCGTCGCGAAACGTCGCTATATCAGCGATGAGTACCGACGAACTTGCGACGCACTACCCCATTTAACAAAATATAGACGCTAGACGTCGCTATTAGTCGCTGTTGGCGACAAACAGCGACGTCTTATATTAACGTCGCTAAAACCCCAAACATTAGCGACGAAATTTCACGGAGTCGCTAAATACGTCGCTAATTTGACTTATTTTGGTAGTGAGTACATTTCATCCGGACACTCAGATACAGGCGAGTACATTCTCTGATCATTCCATATCCTGCTTAGAATTATTTTCCTGTATTAAATTACTTTACTTGATACTGTCACGTTGGTCACACGGATTAGTACAATATAGATCCCTCCCTGAGATGTTATCCCGTCAGGGAGCATCCGGTACTCTATGTTCTGTGCGTTTCACTTACATAGCATATCATATGCTTCTTTGGTTCTTTGATCACTTGTGACATATACCCATATGATCACAGAGTCTTCTTTGAATCCTTATCCCATTTATGGGACTACTATGTACCACCCTTCGGGGGCATATCACCCTTTGGGGGCTTATCACCTTTCGGAGGCTTATCACCCTTTGGGGGCATATCACCCTTTGGAGGCATATCACCCTTTGGGGGCTTATCACCTTTCGGAGGCTTACCACCCTTCGGGGGCTGTTACATAGAATCATAACATAACCTGGTTGGATTCTTGTGTATTAATTGGGGGTACGGGAGAGTATAAATAGCCATATGAACAATTCCAAAGTAGAATAGCCATGTACGCCTCTTTAGTATAGCCATGTACAAATCAAGCTGTTCACATGTCGACTTTGTACTCTAAATCACTAGTCACTGGTAGCTCTTTACTTATAGTAGATATTTCTATTACAGTTCTCTTTCTCTGTTTACATACTGTATTTCTTCAGTATCTATATCTTACTTTACTGTATGATTATATTTTCTAACCTGTTATAAACTGTTGAGATGTACTGTACTCGCTCCTGTCCTGACTGGACCTGTTGAAAATATTACAGAGGACGAGGAGGAGGCCTGGGAGGATACCTTCTATGGGACAGCTCTAGCTAAGGACATCACCCCCACTGCCTAGACTAGTTTAGTTAGGCCTTATCTTATTTTCATGTTGTCTTGAGACTGTTTAGCTAGACTTTGCTTCTGTTCAGAGATATTGAGTTGTATATATTCTTTCTTATTCAGTAGCTGAGATATGTACTCTGGATATTTGCTGGGATATTATCTTAGACTTTTCTATCTTCAGTATTTCCTTGAGTTCTATATCTTATCGTGCTTTCTTCTTCCTTAGTTGTGATTGAGTTCATTTACTGCTTAGTATTATATTGATAGATGTACGTTGACCTAGGACAGCGTTCTACCACCGACACTGCGACGTAGGCTGGGCGTTGTTACGTTCTCGTACCCTTACAGTGGGTGCGGGTCGTGACACTATGGCCCGCGGGGACCTCGTAAGTAAATTTAAGATAATTTATTAAATTTCCTTTATTTATTCAAGTTAATAATCCAGTCGTTTCTTCTTTGTAGGTTTTTTCTGTTTAATGTTGTCAAGGCTCTTGGAGAAATTATCAGGGCTAACTTCCATGGTCCCTACCTCAACTTTTTGTCGGTGCCCCCAAACTTGAGGTACGCCTGGCTCGACGAGTTGAGGGTATATATCTATATCTTTCGGTTAATTATTAGTTACTCTTTAATCAACCATTTTTTAAATTATGTGATAATTGAATTTCTATGTTAGACGACGTACTGGTGGACCCCCATCGCGAGGACGCGATCTGCAGGACCTACAGAATCGCTGCCTCGAAGAAGATACGGGATATGATTCATGACCTGAAAATGGGGCATACGAGGCCGAATGGGATCCGGCAGGAGTATTATGAGGACCTCTTAGGTATGATGGATACTTCTGCGTACAAGGAGAAATCGGAGAAGGCGAAGGCGAACCGACAGGCCGCGGGGCTTCATACGGGAGGATCAAGGCTCCACGCAGCGACGCTTGCAGATCTGGTGAGATACCGTAAATTTATTTTACTATCGAATTAGGTATTATTAATATACGGAGTTAATTAAGTTCCACAAAAATTTTGTATGCAGGCCCAACGGGCGGTGAAGGAGGAAAGGGCGCCAGAATCGGTCACCATGCACGACGTGTTCCATCATACGCACAAAAGACGGAAGGACGGGAGCTTCGTCGATGAGAGGGCCAAGGAGACTGATGTAAGTACTTATGTTTATGAGATTTACGTTAGAATTAAAAGTATTCGGACTATAACTTAGGTAAACTTAGGATTCACACTTAACTTAGTGAAACATAGGATTTAGATTACAACTTAGGTAAATCTTATAATATAAACACATTCATTTGATAGGCTGCATATCGTGAGGCCCTTAGTCGGGCTCAGTTAACTGACACCGAGGATGTCGATAAAACGACGCCCGCCCGGACGCCCTCTTCTTTGGCCGCTCGCAACGACTTGTTCGTAGATACCGTCGGCGGCTTTAAGAAAGGGCTCATGTACAGAGTCGGCTCCCTAGGGCCGTTGCAAATGGCGATGCAGAGATTTCCACCGACACCGCCTTCTTCCGTGGCCCCGGCAGACGATGATGTTAGGTCGCAGCTTACGCAGCTGCACGAAGCGGTGTCGTCCTTGCGGGAGCAATTTACCACTTACTTTCTGCCTCCGTCTGCTGCTACCGGTCCGTCTACTGCTGGTGTCGGTCCTTCTTTCGTGGGTCATCTTTCTTTCAACCCTGCTGCCCCTCCGGTACCGCCTCCGACTGTGACGGCACTCCTGGATCTCATGTTGCCAGAGCAGCTACGCCGACTTTTCGAGCAGTGTCTACGACGACTTGCCGCCGTACCTAGTAGAGGAGTATATTCGTCGGTCGCAGCAGGGATTACCACCACCGGGCAATAGAACTCCTCCTTCTCCTTAAAATATTATAATTAAGAAAATTTAGAATATTTGTGGGAATTTTGGATTATTTGTGCTATGATCGGATTATTACGACGGATATTAGGTTACTCTTCAGGATAATTGATGTCTATTTTATATTAATTTGGTTTGGTCTATGTGATTCTTGGATAATTGGTGTGCATTAAATTCGTATGTGCATATTTGGTCTATGTGATTCTTGGATAATTGGTGTGCATTATATATTTGGTCTATGTGATTGTTGGATAATTGGTGTGCATTATATATTGGTTTGGTTTATGCATATTTTTGTGAACAGAGAAAGTGCTGCAAATTTTTTTTCAAAAAAATCTCAGTTAGCGACGGACTAGTAACCGGTTAGCGACGAATATTTCCAGTTTTCGACTACTTTTCGATGGAATGTCCGTCGCTAACTGGAGATTTGAAACTGTTTCCAGGTAGCGACGGATGGTCGACGGAATATCCGTCGGCAAGGTACTGGTGGTATATAATTCGACCGAATAGCGATAGAAAATCCGTCGCCCAGGCGACGGATAATCAGCCACTAATCAGTCGCTCTCTCGACGGCGTAGCGACAGAAAATCCGTCGACAAGGTTCTGGAAATGCTTGACATTTCCAGAACCATGGCGACGGATAATCAGCCACTAATCAGTCACTCTGTCGACGGCGTAGCGACGGAGTAGCGACGATTTATCCGTCGCCAAGGTTCTGGAAATGTCAAGCATTTCCAGAATATGGTCGAAGGATAATCCGTTAGTATTCCATCGCTAATCCGTCATTTGTTAGCGACGACGATCGACGGACTAGCGACGGAACGATACCCTCTGATACACTGTTACGACGGTTTACCGACGGACTATCCGTCGCTAGTGTCTACACAGTTAAGTATTTAATACTTAAAATGGACGAACGCCTGTTGGAAAGTCGTCGCTAATGCATCGTATTGTGAAGACGAAAAGCCGTCGCTATTCCGTCGTTCTTCGACTACTTAGCGACGGATCGTTATTAGCGACGAGCTAATTGCCGACGGATTATTTTGGCCAAGATTCGTCAGTGATCGGTCGCTAATACTGATTGCCGACGGATGGGCGACAGATGTGGTCGTCGCTAAATGGACATATTTTGGTAGTGTAGCGACGTTTTGCGACGTTTTCTCGTTTAGCGACACATTTTTTTTCGTCGTTCCCAAAACGTCGCCCTAAACGTCGCTAAATTAATTTAGCGACATTTTCACCGAGGTTAGCGACGTTTTGAAACGTCGCTAATCTGACAAATTTTTGTAGTGAGAGATTATTTTCACTAAAATTCTCAAATATTACACAGTACATATGATGGATTATATCACGTTTATGGTTGAAAGTTCAAACGGGATGACAATAAATTGATAATTTAGTCCCATATCTAATAGTAGGTCGGATGACGAGGTATAGATAGTTGAAATTGCTTCATATCTTACATGGGAATCCTTTTTAAGACATGAGCACAGTCCAATATCGTACCTCATGAGCCAATTTCGGTTCAAATTACACCGTGTTTCCAACAAGTGGTATCAGAGTCCAAAGTTACGGGAGTCGTTTGGAAGGCTCTAATTGGTTCGAGATAGATGGTATTGAACATTCATGCGTATACATGGATATACACCTTTCTTCTCAAGGTGGAGTTGTAGGCAACTACACGGATGATATACGACTTCTTCTCAAGGTAGAGTTGTAGGCAACTACATGGATTGACTTCAAAGATTTGTTGACGCGCTCAGGTGAAGCAAGACGTTGTGATTGACACACAATGATGTGGATGGACGATGTGATTGGCATGCAGGGGTGTAGTGCTCGGCTAGTGGAAAGGAACAAATATAGTAAGGGTGCTAAGGCTGTTCGGTTGGCGGGAACGAGTAAAAGGAACAAAGGTAGCAGGGGTGCGAGGGCTGTTCAGCTGGCGGAAACGAGTAAAAGATAGCAGAGGTGTTGAGGTTGTTCGGTTGGTTCGCAGAAAGGAAAGGAAAGGAAATCAAGTCCTTGGTTTTTTTTCCTTTGTAAAATTATAATTTTTATCGATTTTTTTTTTTCCGATATTTGAAAATACCAAGGAATTGAAAGAAAAATTGAATACTTAAAGGTGAGAAAGTGAATCCTTGCTTAGATGGGTGAAACCATTTTTCTTCCTTATATTTTTTCCGTTGGGAATCATTTTCCTTTTGCACTCAAATATAAGAAAATATTTTTTTTTCAACTCCTTGATTCCGCGAACCGAACGTGGCCTTAAAGTATATGGGCACAGTCTAATATTGTACCTCATTGACCAACTCCGATTCGGATAACACCACATTTCCAACAACGTACATAAAACTATTATCTAGTTGAAACTAATTTTAATTGCTTTTAATCCAGTCTCTTGTGAGTTTTTCTTTCCTCGTTCTGATGGGTTATATGTGACTCCAATTTATTCCAGACCTAAGAGGAGGTTTTAAGCATATAAAGATTGTACATGTCCAAAATCTTGTCTCATGTATGTGGGAAATGCTATGCTTAGAGCATCTCCAACCCTATTGTGAGTTTAGGGGAAAAAAAATGGTTGCTACATAGAAATGACAAGCTTTCATTTCAAAAATTCTTCTCCAATGCAAATGTAGAATAAATCATGAAGTTGACATGGCAAAGACAATGTGAAGTTGGTTGTCTAGATCTAGACAATGCACTTCACAATGACTTTGTCTCAATATTATCAATTATGAATAGAAATATTTATTAAAAAATGAATAAGTGAATGAGTTGTTTTGGAAGTTGAAAAAAATACTTTTTATTGTCTCCTCAATATTTTCGTATTGGAGAGAATTTTTCTATCTCATTGCCTTTTGAGATATAGTTTTGCCACATAAACAAGACATTGTCTTGTGGCTCATGCCACATAGGAGCCACCTATGACTCACAACACTTAACAAGACAATAGGGTTGGAGATGCTCTTACAACCAATTTTGGTTGTAATCTTACAATCGCTTACGTGGTATCCATTGATTGAAAAAGAGGAGGAATCAAGTGGCCGAATGGAACTGGGTGAAATCATATTAGCAGGAGAATGGGTATAGCTGGTAAGAAAGTTGAAAAAATGTGTTAGTAAACATAACATTTTCCCATGTACATACAATGTGGAGTGGAGTTGTATAATAGAGCATGGAAACTACAATCATCAGTTTAACATGAAGAATGTCAGTTTTTACAACCGGCGAGTAGGGGTGAGTATTCGGTTTATTCGATTCCAACCGAATCGAATAACCGAAAACCGAATTGGACCGAAACCGAATAAGCAAAACCGAAACCGAACCGAATTGGTCAATAACCGAACCGAACCGAATTAAATTAAATCGGTTCGGTTTTCGGTTTATTCGATTTTTGGGTTTATTTGTATTTTTTTTTGTTAATATATATAATAACTAAATATACCTAGATATATTTATTATTATTATTATTATTATTATTATTATTATTATTATTATTATTATTATTATTATATATATATATATATATATATATATATATATATATATATATATAAACTAAATTTTTTTATTCGATTTTTGGTTTTGGACCGAAACCCAAAATCAAAACCGAAATCGAATAAAAAAAATTTAATATTTTTAAAATCGAATTCGAACCGATTTTTTTTAAAATCGAACTAAATTTTTTATTCGAATCGGTTCGATTCGGTTCGATTTTTAGTTCAAAATCGAATAATGAGCAGCACTACCGGCGAGAGCAATTATAGGTCATGGGTGGTGTTGAATGACTCTCTGGGACTCATTTCAGTCATCCAACTGATGGGCAAATCCAGATCCCGAGCAGTTCCAGTGAATGAGGACAGTAGTACAGCTAGCTTTCCCACTCCACACTAGTGCTCTGCACCTACACACCGAGCATTGAAAGCCAAAAAAGAAAAGAGACAAATTGCTTGCGCAACACATGAAGAGAACAATCGTCACCCATAAAAGTGCCATCCGCACCCAAGCAAAGAACCCAAAAAGAGTCATGTGTCACCGAGAAACCCATGAAGTCATCATCATTCTCATGAGCCACAATTACCTTTTCTTTTCTACTTGTCGGGTCCACAACAACTTTGTTGCATTTATTTGTTCAGTACTAGTCATGGTAGTTGCTTATGACTAACTAAAATTCTGCATCTTCTTTTAAAAATTAGAAAGTGAAGAAGAAAAAAAATGTATAACGTTTCAAAGTTGACTTCTGGTTAGCTTTCACTTTCAATGATTCAGTCACTCCCATAATAACCAAATTCTTCTATGAATAGCCATCATTTGTATGGATTATTTCCCATCATTTGTTACTTCCGTAGACGCGTCATACAAATTGCATATTTACATGTAAAGCCACTAATTTCTACAGACGCCACATCTTTCGATATTGCACTCAAAATTAAGCATTTGCTGACAAAAATCAAAACCTAAGAGTTTAAAATTTTACATCAAAATCTACTACCATCTGAATCAGCAAATATTTGCGTAAACAACCTTTTGCTCGTCCGAGTCAGCAGCCTCCCTTGCCGTCCGATCCGCCGTCGACGGACACGATCGAGTCCCTCATGATCCCCAGGATCTCCTCCATCGATGGCCGCATTGCTGGCCGGTCCCCAATGCACCTCCCCGCCACCGCCGCCACCGCCATAAGCTCCCCCTCGTCGAACTCCTCCAGTCTCCGGTCCAAAATGCCCCTCACCTTCTCCCTATTCCCTTCCGCGTCCCTCACCACGGGGCCCACCGCGGCCGTGAGCAGCGAGTGCGAGCGGTCCGCGGGCTCTTCGACGAACGCCGGCGTCCCGGTGATCAGCTCGAGCAGCAGGACGCCGAAGCTGTAGATGTCCGTCTTCTTGGAGACGACTCCGGTGCGGAGGAGGAGGGGGTCGGCGTAGCCGGGCGAGCCGAGGAGGAGGAAGCGCGAGGGGCCGACGGCGGCGGAGAAGCCGACCAGCGCGGAGCCGAGGTCGCAGAGGTAGGGCTTCAGGTCGCCGTCGAGGAGGACGTTGGAGGAGGTCAGGTCGCCGTGGACGATCTGCAGCGCCCCGCCGCTGCCCCCGTGGAGGTGGGCCACCGCGGAGGCGACTCCGTAGGCGATACGCATCCGCTGCCCCCACGTCAGCGGCGTCCTCTTGTCGGACTGCAGGTTGTCGAACAGCGTCCCGTTCGGCACGTAATCGAACACCAGCACGCCTTCATCTGAAAAATAATAAATAATTATATTAATTTCAACTAAATTATCAGAATAGAACGTAAAAAAAAATTGACTTTCACTATGAATTTGTACTTACAAATTACAATACATATTTTTTCCAAAAAGAAATTTTTTTTGACGGAGGGAATATTTTTAGCAACAAAATGAATACTTTATGCGATAAAAAATGTGATAAAAGTCTAATAAAATTTAAAAAATGTAATCTAAGTACAAATTTAAATTTATAAGAGATAATTTAGCAAATACACTCATTCTAAATGTTGAAACTATCCTACACTCCAATTATTTTTTTTTATCTACCAAATACTCCAAAAAAAATTTAAAAAGTGAAAATATATCTTATATTTTTTACTATTCCATACTAAAAATAGTGGTTAAAAAAAATTAGAGATATATGCTAATTTTAACATTTAGAACAAGAGTATTTGCTAAATTATTTTAATTTATAATTATAATAAGCGGGATATAAGTCAAAAATTTCCAAAAAAATAATTTAAATCCGAATTAATAATTACCACGATCGGCGCAGTATCCGACTAGGCTGACAATGTTCGGGTGGCGGAGGTGGAGCAGCACGTCGAGCTCCTGCAGGAAGGCGCGGCGGAGGCGCTCGCTGCTGCGCTGGACCTTGACCCCGACCGCCCTGGAGTCCGGGAGGCGGCCCAGGTAGACCGTGCTGGAGCCGCCCTCGCCGACCACCTCCGTGGTGAATCCTGCGGTCATCGCCTCCACCTCGGCCCAGACGTAGCGGCGAGCCGCGGATTCGTCGGCAATCTTGGACGTGCTGATGACCGGCTTGCCGCACTCGACGTCGGCAGCGTCGTCTTGCTTTGGGCGGGGGCGGGGGGCTCCCGGCCGGCCGAAGCACCTGCGAAGGAACATGAGGAAGCCGGCGACGACGAGGACGAGGAGGAGGAAGAGTGCGGAGGAGGCTAGGGAGAGAGTGAGGGTTAGATTCATATCGACTCGAAGAAATGTGTTACTTATTTGTGGGGGTCTTGACTTGGAAAGGAGAGCTAGGGGGGAAGAGGTGGTGGCATCCAGTACTACTATACTCGCACACTTGTTCAATAGAGGGAGGAGGGAGCGGCGTTGGGGGGATTAATATTTATATAGAGTAATATATTAGTAATATATTATTATTATTATATAGTATTCTATTTTTTATTATTAAGTGGGGTAGAGTGGGGTTGGGAGGAGGAGAGGGGGTGGTCCTTGGGAGGAATTCATTAGGTGGTCCTTCAATGTCCTGTAAGATGCACTTGCAATATGGTGTTCCCCGTTCTTGGGAGAGGATAAGCTCCTTTTAACTATGATTTTCTTAACTTATTTGGATTGGTCTAATGAAAAACTGAAAATAACATGAAAAGTTTGAATTTTTTAAAATTTATGTTACCTTAATTCAACCTGTACCTCAATTGAATTCCCATAATATATGAAACATCTACTTTTAACAAAAATCGTTAGTGACTAACCGTCAAATTCTTTCAGTTATTATTATTCAAAAAAGAAAAGAAAAATATAGTACTCTTTTTTTCCGAAACAAACGATCACCTTTCCAAAAACTAAAATAACTAATAAAAGAAATATAAGTTTCTATTACAAAAATAATGCAACATATTTTTTTTTAATTCCACGCACACACACAATTGAATGACTCGAATCTTGTCGATTCCTCCGGGTGTCCACTCTGATACCACTAGGCTAGAGAGATCGGACTAATACAACATATGTTTTTCTTGTTCTTTTTTTCTTTTTCTTTTTTCACCAGCTAGCATTTGCAGGCTCAGTTAAATCGTGTATCCCCCCGCATAATTTTTAGCCTGTCGTCAGTTTCACTTCGGACTCTTCGTGCGGATCTTGTCCGCACTGGCTTTGTCATTATCGTCCCGCACGCACACCTCGCGCTGCAGAGCTCCACGAGACGACCATGACGTCTTTCGACGCCCGCAACTCAACGCCTAGCTTCCCCCACGACGTCGAAGGCGCCTCCGACGTCTTCACGACGCCTACAACAGCCGCCGCCGCCCAGTCACCTGTTTTATGCGGACAACGTCCTTGCTACGTTTTTTCGACGTCCTTACGGCGCCGCATGACTGGTCGCGTGGTCGGTTGTCATTTATATCCGTGGTAGAATGGTGCCGGCCCTCGATCTTCCGTGCGACGTCCTATCCGTTGACTTATCATGAAAGGACGTCACATTCGTGACCTACGCAAGCTCAGATCGTGGCCATTTGTCATCGATACTCTGACGTTGTTCTTGCCCCGCATCGCGCAGGCCAGACTCATCATCGCCCATATGTTGTTTCTTTTAAATAATAAGCAAAAGCATATCAGATAAAGTTGAGTATGGTACTTTGGTACACCTTGTTTTGTATGTTTTCAAAAAAAAAAAAATCATAGTTTTTGGAGTAGTTTGTGAAAGAAAAAATTGTTTCTATTTCTAAAAAAAAACGTAACAATAATACGGAACATGTCTAAAATTATGAACTAGAAAAAAAATCATATTAAAATTTTTAAGATTTGTTAACATGTGTTATGTTAATACATTGATAAATATATATTTTATATAAATATTTTTATCAAAGTATTTATTAATGCAAAATTTATATTTATTAATATATACTTAAATAAAATAAGTGTATCGATAAATGAATTGATAGAAGTATTCATGTAAATATATTATTTAATACTATATTAGCATTTACCTTTAGTATATGTTACCAAAATCTAATTTTATTAGCAACTACATTGGTTTGAGATCTATATATGAAGTGGGTGTGCAGATTGGGATTCTGTAACGCCTCGTTTTGTTCACATATGGGATATCAATTTTTTTTTAAAACTTTTATGGGGATGAAAAAGTAGAATGGGAAAATTTATGAAATACCCAAAAATTTAAAAAGTTTTATGAAAAATCCACCGCAAAAGAAACTTGCATCGCGTGCCCAGAATTAGCAAAAAATATATAAAGAGGGTTCCGAATGACCTTTTTGCCCTTCCTTCTAATTTATTGAAAACACCCACAAAACTACTCTTAAAAAAATGTTTCGATACTTCATCTTCTTCCATACGCTGCTCACTTTCGAATCTAGGTTTTCTCCTCAAAAATCTTCAAAAACTCGTCGGAAAATTTCGGAAAGACCGAGACAAACGGCAAAAGTGTTAAAACGGAGGTCAAAACATCATTTTTTGCGATTCTAAAATTTCGGAAGGCCGTCTAACGAAAAAACGGTTACTTTCAGACTCCTCGAAGATACGCTCGTTTTGGGACAAACGGGGCCTCGTTTCGACCTCCCAGTCAAAAGTTATGGCCCTTCAAAGTTTCAACTGACCATAAAATGCAGGAGAATGGTCATTCTCCGTGTTAGAACACGAAAAATGTTAATTTTGCATGAGGGTGGCCATTCTCCGTATTTGTAATACGGAGAATGTCATTCTCCGTCTTAATTTACACGGAGAATAGTCATTCTCTGTGTTAGTAACACGAAGAATGGCATTCTCCGTCTTAATTTACACGGAGAATGGCCATTATCCGTACTAAATTACACGAAGAATGGTCATTCTCCGTCTTAATTTACACGGAGAATGGCCATTCTCCGTGTAATTTAGCACAGAGAATGGCCATTACAGTGTTAAAACGCAGGAGAATGGCTATTCTCCGTATTAAAAACACGGAGAATGACATTCTCCGTGTTAAATAAAATGGAGAATGCCATTCTCCGTGTAATTTAGCACGGAGAATGGTCATTCCAGTGTTAAAATACAGGAGAATAGCTATTCTCCATGTAAATTAACACGGAGAATGTCATTCTCCGTGTTAAATAAAACGGAGAATGACATTCTTCGTCTTAATTAAAATGGAGAATGATATTCTCCGTGTTAATTTACACGGAGAATGGTTATTCCCAGTGTTAAAACGTAGGAGAATGACCATTCTCCGTGTAATTTAGTACGGAGAATGGCATTCTCCGTTTCTAAATTATACGGAGAATGGCCATTCTCCGTGTACTTGATGGATCTTAGCTATTCTCCGTACTAAAATGACGGAGAATGGCCATTCTCCGTCATTTTATGTAACACCCAGTTTTCCAGATGAGGATAATTTTAAAATTTTATAATTATAATTATTATTTAAGGATATTTATTTCATATTATGATTTTTAGTGATTTTTAGTGATTTTTAGTAGAATTGATTTGGGCCTATAGTTGACTTTGACTAGTGTTGACTAGAAGACTAACCTAGTGACTAACCTAGGTTAAGATCCCTTGGTTAGGTTAAGTAAACTTGGTTTGACCTAATTTAGTGAAGTTTAAGTCATTGGAACTTGTTTGGAGAGATTTAGAGTTGATTGACTAATATGGCTTATGACTTCATAAGTCATGATTAATGACTTGACTTATAGCCCATAGGCCCACACCATTAACCAAACCTAACCCTAATCAGCCCATGGCAGCCACTATTGATCCTTTCCCCCTATTTAATCCCCTCCTAGAATTTAGGGCTAGCCTCCATTGGGATTTGTGCAAGTTTTGGAAGAGGTGAGTCTCCATCATTCTAAAATCATAGGAAATCCATTTCAACTCCATTTTCCTTCAAATCAATTACATTAGGACCTAATTCTTCTATTCTTTCTGTTTGTGTAAGAATATTTCAGAGTAGGATCAATTTGTGGGAGTTTTTGAGGCTTAGAGAACCATTCCATTTGAGGCTTTTGTGAGCTTTGCACATCAATATGTATAATCTATTCTAACCCATGAAATTCCTGTTTAATTGCATTTCTAGGATGCCCTAGCCCTAACCTAACTCTAGGAATAGGAATCCCCAAAAGTTTTGTCCATTTCGTGTCCTAACAGGACACGTATCAGTGTCATGTTTGATGTGTTTGATGTAATGCCTCAACCAACATTTTGTTCAAATTTTTGGAATGTATTTGAATAGAATCTTAGCTCTAGAGCTTGCCTAATTATTTTTCTTATTAATTCTTGATTTTGGTGTCGTGTCGTGTCCACACGAGGACACGAACACGCTGTCTGTCACCTTCGGTTCCCGTATTTCGTATTTCTGTGCGCATTTGGAATTTTCTTGAATTTTCTGGTAATTATTTTCCTGTAGTTCCCGTATTTGGTCTTGGGCCGACTTTATTAACTTATTGATTTGCATTACGGATTTGGGTTTAAATTTTATTATTATTATTATTATTTCATAGGAGATGGGCCCTTGGAGGGTTCGGCCTGGCTTGCTTTGGTTGGAATTGCTATGGATCACTTTAACCTACACTATTCCTTACCTCCACCACACCACCACCCATTAATAACCTTACCTACCATTCTCTCTCTTCATTAACATCAACACCACCAGCATCCTCTTCTTCTTCTTCCTCTTAAAACCCTTTAACTCCACCATAGGCAAGTGCAACTTGCCATCAAGAGAGAACCTCGAATTTATTGTTCATAAGTATTAATTAGTTGGTTGGGAACAACATTAGAACTTGAAATTTCCTGATTTGAAGAAGGGATAACTCTAGATCTAAACTTATTTTCGTTTTGCTGGTTTTCCTTAGATCTACTTATTAAACATTGTTCTTTTGGTTGTTTTGAGGTTTCCATGTTGTGGAGAATCCAGTTTTGAGCAACTTTGGTCTTTGCAAAACTTGATTTTGTTTTATAATGGTGAAGATATGAAATTTCCAAGTTTTAGGGCTTGGTGTTCTTCCTCTCAGCCGAGGTAGGGAAGAACACAGCCTCCCCTTCCTTGCTGGCCACACCTGAGGTGTTGTGCCCTCCCAACTGCCGCTTACGCGCGCGTTTTCCGATGCACTGCCTTACGCAGCATGCACGTGGCTTCCCCTTTCCCCCATTTCCTGCTGCATTAAGCGAGCTGCAGCTGCTGCTGAGCTATACGCGGCTGACGCGTAGCACAGGTGGGGCCCACTCCCTTTTTTTTTCTTGCTGCATTACGCAGCCTCCCCTGTCCCCTTACGCAGCGCTGACGCAAGCTGCAGCCCCCCCCCCCTCCTTTCCCCTGTACGCATGTTGCTGCTCTAGCTGCTATACGCATGCCCGCTCAGCCCTTACGCGCGCACTTTTGCATATCCTGCTCCTCTGTGATTTTAACGTTTTCTCTGGAATTTCTAAATTGGATTTATTGGAGCTTTTAATAATTAATGCTCACTACATCACTTGACTGGGCCTGACACGCTTGGACACAGATTGGAGTTTTCTTGTGACTTGTATTTATTCCTTGTTAACTGGTAACTCGTAACAACCTGATAACTTGGACATGGTAACTTGCAACTATATAGTGGCCGTAGCGGCGCACTCTTGCCTAGTAACATGTAACCTGACAAGATAACTTGATAAATTAATAAATTGAGCTACTGAGGTAGGCTCACCTGACTGCTACTTGACATGACACCGTGGGTGTGCGTCCCGTGCTTGTCTAAATTATCTGTCCAGTCTTGCATCATGTCTAGGACGTGATCCCCTGGGTACCACGGCCAGGGATTCACACTAAAATTGGACTAGGTAATGAGTAGACCAAATTAGAACATGGAGAATTCCCGGTCACAGGCAGTCTCGTTATCTGGAGGCATTAATGGACTTGTAGCTTGCCGACGAGTAGAGCACATTTCCAGCACACTGTCATGTGTTGCACCCTCTAAGTCACCTAAGGGTACATTTGTCTCCCGGGCGATGTACCCACCTATAACTCTCAACCCGCGGAAGGATAACTGGATGGTCTGCAGGGCTTGGGACTGGGAGTTTCTCACTTGCATCTTGTTAGTAATTAGGCTTGTGATAACCCTAGTTAGTTAAAGTAGTAAGCCGTAGTACTTGCTTGGCCGATTGTGAATGAATGGTGTCCAGCCCCGTTTAAGTTTTGTCTAGCCCCTGCACCTGGAACTCTTGATCAAGATTGTTTTACTTATCTCTAACAATAAATGGGTAGAGACATTGAGCTATTCAGGCGAAGGGGTACAATCCCGGTCCTTGTTTGGTTTAAGGATTGTAACCTGGCTCCCAGAATGGTTCCACGTCCCTAGTCGTTTATCGCCCTGGAACTTTACTACTTGCACTTTCTTTTATTCTTTATGTTCTGATATGCTGGCTTTGGTTCTTATTGTGGCCTCCTTTGTGGCACTTGCTCTTTCTGGGGTTTGACCCAGCTGGTTTTGTGTGGCCAGATTTCGGAGCAGCTCCCGAGGATCTACCGAGCTTCCAGCCCAATGGTGACAACTAGACGGAACCCGGGCCAAGAGTGGGTCTTCCCTTTTTGTTTCACCCACTTATATGTAAATTTATTCTTTTGAGGCGTTTGCCGACGAGCACCTGTTAGCTCGATGCACATTTACTTACTGTCTGCCTACGGGCTGTAACATGATTAACAAATCCTAGGGTTGATCATGTATGACTGAACTCTTGCTAGTCCTATCATTTTGTACGACTAGCTTCATGATCATCCAATATGTAATATTTGGGACGCCTTATATATATATATTTGATGCTCTAATATCTTGTAACTCTGTTAATTGCTTGAGATTGAGACAATAGGCTTGACCTTAAGAGACTGCTGGCTTGTAGTAAACCCTCATATCTAGACAGCCGTGACCGTGTAGTTGAGATGTATTCTATTTCAATATACGTAGCTGGCTGTGTCTGCCCCCGCTCTCCAGTATTCTGGTTCTGGGGCGTGACACGGTTTAAGTGGTGGCCCATGCAGGTCTTGGCATTCAAGAAATGTGAGGGTTTACCCATAGATGTCTCAATCAATATTCGCCCTTGATCTCCACCCGTATTTTCAAATCCCTGAGATTCTTGACCTGATCACATGCTTGTATCATTGATCTGTCCTGGTCCTTTCCTTATTGTTCCCTATGTCGTCTTCTTCAGCGGCATTACTCCCGGACCTGCCAACCAGCCAGAGGAAGCTCGACAAGCACCCCAGCGCCAAGAAGATCAAGCTCAGCACTCTGGAGTAGCCTCTCGAGTTATGCTTCCCGGAGGCTCAGAACCTCTAGTTCAGGAAGTTCCGCCCGTTCAACCAGCTAGACAGGATGAGGGACCTTTGGTAGGGCTTATCAGAGAACTGCTTGCATCCCAAGATCGTCGAGGCGACGCCTTGCAACAGGAAGTACAAGATGCACTAAACCGAGGAGGTCCCCAAGGGAATCAGGCGGCCAACAGTTTCAAGCGCTTAAATCCTCCTTTCTTTGACGGCAGTGAAGATGCGATTGCCGCGGACGCTTGGCTTCAGGATACCGAGGTGGTTCTAGAAGCAGCTAGGACACCTGATAATGATAAGGTGGCGGTGGTACGCCTACAGTTGTTAGACTTGGCTCGCGATTGGTGGGCAGCTCAGGCCATGGGATTAGCAGCACCAGTCACTTGGGCGACGTTCAGAGAAAGATTCCAGACGAAGTACTTCGATGCGGTGGCACGGTACGACCTGCAGACCAGATTCACCAACTTGAAGCAAGGAGGCAGAACGGTCGATGGCTATGCGACCGAGTTTTCCAGGCTGAGTAGGTTCGCCCCCACCTTGGTGGCAACCGAGTTCGATAGGGCTCAGCGGTTCCAGCAAGGGCTGCACTTAGAGATATTATTAGCTGTAGAGCAGTTCGAGCACCAGACGTTCGATGCAGTGTTGAAGGCAGCAAGGAGGCATGAGTATACCTCCCGGAGAATTGTGGACAGGACCGGAGGCAGGAAGCGGTCCCACAACCAGATGCACCAATCTTCAGCTCCAGCCCCGGCAGCTAGGGGTATAACCATTGGAACTCCGAGGCGGGCGGCCTCAGTGACGTCGGTTCAGCATTCAACCCCGACGTACCCGCAGCAGCAGAAGCAGAAGCAGTCTTCCGCGATGGGATGTTCTCATTGCGGGAAGCCGGGCCATGTAGTGGCAGAGTGTCGTAGGGCGCATGGATTGTGCCTGGCTTGTGGAGGAGCAGACCACCAGATAGGGACCTGCCCGAATAGGGGAGGTCCATCATCATCCAACCTTTCTAGTTCTTCGGTGAGGGGACCAGCCCCAGTTCCAGTCCAGCAGCAGCAGCAACAGCAGTACCCGAGGCCATTGGCGACCCAGGCCCAGGCCTTCCAGCAGCAGAACCAGCAGCAGTTCACCCAGGCTCCAGTGCAGAGCAGGCAGAGAGGTTTCCAGCAGAGGGGACCCGCAGCTAGAGGTCAGGCTATGATGATGACCATGGAAGAAGAAGTTGCACCAGGTGAGGTAGTGGCAGGTACTATTCTCGTCAACACCCTTCCAGCATCTGTATTATTTGATTCTGGTGCATCGCATTCATTCATGTCTGCACGATTCGCGACACGGATAGGGTTGGAGCCCGAGTCATTATCAGTGAGGCTCAGTATACTTACTGGTAATGGTCTTGTGGGAGTAGATCGAGTGTTTTCCTCGTGTCGGATCGTAGTTAGCAGTAGAGAGTTCCCCGCTAGATTCATAGAATTCCCTATGACAGACTATGATGTAGTCCTAGGCATGGATTGGTTGAGGAACCATTATGCTAGGATAGACTGCCATGTTGGCAGAGTTGTCTTTAGTATTCCCGGAGAGCCAGAGTTTTCATTTTCCAGAGGCACAGTAGAGACATCTCCTCCAGTATTTCGGATGGCAGTAGCAGCAGTGCAGTTGCCTAGGATAGTGGATGAGTTTCCAGATGTCTTTCCAGAGGAGCTTCCAGGGATGCCGCCAGAGCGGGAGATTGAGTTCACCATTGACTTGATCCCCGGGACAGCACCAGTGTCAGAGCGAGTCTACAGAATGGCGCCTTCAGAGTTAGAGATTTTGTACAAGATGATTGAAGAACTTAGAACCAAGGGATTCATTCGTGCAAGTGGATCGCCTTGGGGAGCCCCGATGCTTCTTGTGAAAAAGAAGGATGGTACGTCCAGGCTATGTGTTGATTATCGTACCTTGAACTCAGTGACAATCAAGAACAGATACCCTCTTCCAAGGATAGATGATTTGTTTGATCAACTCAAAGGGGCTTCAGTTTTCTCGAAGATAGACTTGCGGTCAGGATACCACCAGATCAGAGTTAGAGAGCAGGACATCCCGAAGACGGCGTTCAGATCTAGGTACGGGCATTGGGAGTTTCTAGTTATGCCCTTTGGAGCAACCAATGCGCCGGCAGTGTTCATGGACCTCATGAACCGTATTTTCATGCCTTACTTGGATCAGTTTGTGATAGTGTTCCTTGATGACATCCTGGTCTACAGCAAGAGTGAGGCGGAGCATGAGCAGCATCTCCGTGTGGTTCTTCAGATTCTCAGAGAGCACCAGTTGTACGCCAAGTTCAGTAAATGCGAGTTCTGGCTTGATCGCATTTCATACTTGGGTCACATCATTACCAGAGGAGGAGTGGAAGTGGATCCCCAAAAGATTGTGGCTATCGAGTCATGGCCAGTACCCAGCTCAGTGGCAGAAGTTCGCAGCTTTCTAGGATTGGCCGGCTACTACCGGCGGTTCGTCTCTGATTTTGCAAGGATTTCAGCGCCGATGACCCAGTTGACCCGCAAGGATGTGCCGTTCGTTTGGACAGCAGAATGTCAGGAATCATTTGAGAAGTTGAAGCGAGGTTTGATAACGGCTCCCATTCTCACCCTTCCAGATGGGACCGGAGGATTCACAGTTTATTGCGACGCTTCAGGCAGAGGATTGGGATGTGTTTTGATGCAGCATGGGAAGGTAATTGCTTATGCATCACGTCAACTTCGTGATCATGAGAAGAATTACCCGACCCACGACTTGGAGCTAGCAGCAGTAGTGTTTGCACTTAAGTTGTGGAGGCACTACTTGTACGGAGACAGAGTGGAGATATTTACTGATCATAAGAGCCTGAAGTATGTTTTCACCCAGAAGGATCTTAATATGCGGCAGAGAAGATGGCTCGAGCTACTTGTGGACTATGATGTGGACTTGCAGTATCACCCAGGGAAGGCCAACGTGGTAGCAGATGCATTGAGCAGGAGAGCCGGAGTCTACCTCCTAACAGCGCAACCAGAACTATTGTCAGATCTTCAGAAGATGGGAATTGAAGTGATTCTTCCTTCCAATGTGGCCTTGATGGCCAGCCTACAGATACAGTCCACCATAGTTGAGAGGATCCGGACAGCACAGTTAGCAGATTCCAAGGTACAGCGGCTCAGAGCAGAGTGCGAGGCAGGGAGAAGGCCAGAGTTATGTATTCATGAAGATGGTACACTTCGACACGGCACGCGTCTTTGTGTACCCAGTGAAGATATCAGACAGGAAGTCATGGCAGAGGCTCACAGTTCGCAGTACTCCATTCACCCAGGCGGCACGAAGATGTACAGAGATATTCGTCAGCACTTTTGGTGGAATGGTATGAAGAGGGAGATAGCCCGGTATGTCTCTCGATGTTTGGTTTGCCAACAAGTCAAGGCTGAACATCAGAGGCCAGCTGGACTTCTTCAACCTTTACCGATCCCAGAATGGAAATGGGAACACATAACCATGGATTTCGTGACTGGATTACCCAGGTCTCCGGCAGGCAGAGATGCTATTTGGGTCATTGTGGACAGGCTTACCAAGGTGGCACATTTTCTTCCATTTAGAGTTGGACAGTCAACGGCACAGCTAGCAGAGATGTATCTCAGGCAGATTGTCAGACTTCACGGAGTGCCAGTCAGCATAGTATCAGACAGGGATACGAGATTTACATCGCACTTCTGGCGTAGTCTTCATCAAAGTTTGGGGACTCGTCTCAAGTTCAGCTCAGCGTATCATCCGCAGACAGATGGGCAGTCAGAGCGTACTATACAAACTCTCGAAGATATGTTGCGGTCGTGTACCCTTGACTTCGGAGGTTCGTGGGAGGATCACCTGCACCTGGTGGAATTCTCGTACAACAATAGTTTCCAGGCCAGTATCCAGATGGCTCCCTTCGAGGCTCTGTATGGCAGGAAATGCAGATCTCCGTTAGCATGGGACGATGTTGGAGAGAGGCAGATACTCGGTCCAGAACTGATTTCTCAGACGGTTGAAGTAGTCAGGAAAGTCAGAGAACACCTCCGAGTTGCTCAGGATCGCCAGCGCCATTGGGCCGATGCTCATCGGCGTCCCTTAGAATTTGCCGTCGGCGACCATGTATTCCTTAGGATCTCGCCTACCCGCGGCGTCATTCGTTTTGGCGTACGGGGAAAGCTTAGTCCTAGGTATATAGGGCCGTTTGATATTCTGGAGCGAGTAGGCGATGTGTCCTATCGTCTCGCTCTTCCGCCGTCGCTAAGTGAGGTACATGATGTATTCCATGTGTCCCAATTAAGACGGTATATCCCGGACCCGAGCCATATCCTAGATCATTCGGAATTGGTTGTTGGTACCAACCTTTCGTATGAGGAGAGGCCCGTGTCTATATTGGACCGGAGAGAAAAGACGCTCAAGAACAAGACTATTAACTTAGTCCGTGTTGCTTGGGGTCATCACTCTCTAGGTGAGTCAACATGGGAGCGTGAGGACGACATCCGATCGCGATATCCCTACCTGTTTGACTCGTAAGGTATAATGTCTTCCTTGTGCCTTACGCCTTCTCCATCCTTGCTTGAATGTATGATTGTATGATTGCCTGCTTAGTCTGTCTGTGGTTAGTGTAGCTTGTCGTGGCAATCTCTAACTCCTTGATTTAATTCCGAGGACGGAATTCCTTTAAGGTGGGTAGAGTTGTCACCTTCGGTTCCCGTATTTCGTATTTCTGTGCGCATTTGGAATTTTCTTGAATTTTCTGGTAATTATTTTCCTGTAGTTCCCGTATTTGGTCTTGGGCCGACTTTATTAACTTATTGATTTGCATTACGGATTTGGGTTTAAATTTTATTATTATTATTATTATTTCATAGGAGATGGGCCCTTGGAGGGTTCGGCCTGGCTTGCTTTGGTTGGAATTGCTATGGATCACTTTAACCTACACTATTCCTTACCTCCACCACACCACCACCCATTAATAACCTTACCTACCATTCTCTCTCTTCATTAACATCAACACCACCAGCATCCTCTTCTTCTTCTTCCTCTTAAAACCCTTTAACTCCACCATAGGCAAGTGCAACTTGCCATCAAGAGAGAACCTCGAATTTATTGTTCATAAGTATTAATTAGTTGGTTGGGAACAACATTAGAACTTGAAATTTCCTGATTTGAAGAAGGGATAACTCTAGATCTAAACTTATTTTCGTTTTGCTGGTTTTCCTTAGATCTACTTATTAAACATTGTTCTTTTGGTTGTTTTGAGGTTTCCATGTTGTGGAGAATCCAGTTTTGAGCAACTTTGGTCTTTGCAAAACTTGATTTTGTTTTATAATGGTGAAGATATGAAATTTCTAAGTTTTAGGGCTTGGTGTTCTTCCTCTCAGCCGAGGTAGGGAAGAACACAGCCTCCCCTTCCTTGCTGGCCACACCTGAGGTGTTGTGCCCTCCCAACTGCCGCTTACGCGCGCGTTTTCCGATGCACTGCCTTACGCAGCATGCACGTGGCTCCCCCTTTCCCCCATTTCCTGCTGCATTAAGCGAGCTGCAGCTGCTGCTGAGCTATACGCGGCTGACGCGTAGCACAGGTGGGGCCCACTCCCTTTTTTTTTTTCTTGCTGCATTACGCAGCCTCCCCTGTCCCCTTACGCAGCGCTGACGCAAGCTGCAGCCCCCCTCCCTCCTTTCCCCTGTACGCACGTTGCTGCTCTAGCTGCTATACGCATGCCCGCTCAGCCCTTACGCGCGCACTTTTGCATATCCTGCTCCTCTGTGATTTTAACGTTTTCTCTGGAATTTCTAAATTGGATTTATTGGAGCTTTTAATAATTAATGCTCACTACATCACTTGACTGGGCCTGACACGCTTGGACACAGATTGGAGTTTTCTTGTGACTTGTATTTATTCCTTGTTAACTGGTAACTCGTAACAACCTGATAACTTGGACATGGTAACTTGCAACTATATAGTGGCCGTAGCGGCGCACTCTTGCCTAGTAACATGTAACCTGACAAGATAACTTGATAAATTAATAAATTGAGCTACTGAGGTAGGCTCACCTGACTGCTACTTGACATGACACCGTGGGTGTGCGTCCCGTGCTTGTCTAAATTATCTGTCCAGTCTT
Organism: Iris pallida; assembly: GCA_029216955.1. Taxonomy (NCBI): domain Eukaryota; kingdom Viridiplantae; phylum Streptophyta; class Magnoliopsida; order Asparagales; family Iridaceae; genus Iris; species Iris pallida. The sequence continues at coordinate 4,202,853 of JANAVB010006396.1, read as the reverse complement.
GCATCATGTCTAGGACGTGATCCCCTGGGTACCACGGCCAGGGATTCACACTAAAATTGGACTAGGTAATGAGTAGACCAAATTAGAACATGGAGAATTCCCGGTCACAGGCAGTCTCGTTATCTGGAGGCATTAATGGACTTGTAGCTTGCCGACGAGTAGAGCACATTTCCAGCACACTGTCATGTGTTGCACCCTCTAAGTCACCTAAGGGTACATTTGTCTCCCGGGCGATGTACCCACCTATAACTCTCAACCCGCGGAAGGATAACTGGATGGTCTGCAGGGCTTGGGACTGGGAGTTTCTCACTTGCATCTTGTTAGTAATTAGGCTTGTGATAACCCTAGTTAGTTAAAGTAGTAAGCCGTAGTACTTGCTTGGCCGATTGTGAATGAATGGTGTCCAGCCCCGTTTAAGTTTTGTCTAGCCCCTGCACCTGGAACTCTTGATCAAGATTGTTTTACTTATCTCTAACAATAAATAGGTAGAGACATTGAGCTATTCAGGCGAAGGGGTACAATCCCGGTCCTTGTTTGGTTTAAGGATTGTAACCTGGCTCCCAGAATGGTTCCACGTCCCTAGTCGTTTATCGCCCTGGAACTTTACTACTTGCACTTTCTTTTATTCTTTATGTTCTGATATGCTGGCTTTGGTTCTTATTGTGGCCTCCTTTGTGGCACTTGCTCTTTCTGGGGTTTGACCCAGCTGGTTTTGTGTGGCCAGATTTCGGAGCAGCTCCCGAGGATCTACCGAGCTTCCAGCCCAATGGTGACAACTAGACGGAACCCGGGCCAAGAGTGGGTCTTCCCTTTTTGTTTCACCCACTTATATGTAAATTTATTCTTTTGAGGCGTTTGCCGACGAGCACCTGTTAGCTCGATGCACATTTACTTACTGTCTGCCTACGGGCTGTAACATGATTAACAAATCCTAGGGTTGATCATGTATGACTGAACTCTTGCTAGTCCTATCATTTTGTACGACTAGCTTCATGATCATCCAATATGTAATATTTGGGACGCCTTATATATATATATTTGATGCTCTAATATCTTGTAACTCTGTTAATTGCTTGAGATTGAGACAATAGGCTTGACCTTAAGAGACTGCTGGCTTGTAGTAAACCCTCATATCTAGACAGCCGTGACCGTGTAGTTGAGATGTATTCTATTTCAATATACGTAGCTGGCTGTGTCTGCCCCCGCTCTCCAGTATTCTGGTTCTGGGGCGTGACACTGTCTGTGCACTGTCCCTGTGTCCTGCATCACGGGGTCTGTTTCTCCCGACACAGGACACGAGGACACACAAAATTTTGGGTGGGTGTTGGGGCAGTGACTGCCACCATGCTCCCAAAATTTGGAAGCCTCTCGTTTTGTGTGTGAGGAAAAATCCTCCCCGCACTGGTCGCACGGGACACGCACGAGCTGTCGAATACGCGTGCAAACGTGCGCTGATACGCGGTTCGACACGACACCACAAGTTTTGTGGACACGACTCAGGCAGTGGGACACGTTCCCCTATCCATGGCGAGTATCTGGACACAAGCACGACATGTCACGTGTCGTGTGTCATGCACACGACTCTGTGACACGCCTGCACGACACTGTGCGTGCTCGAGTGTGTCTGTGTGTGCTCGAGGCGTCTGGACACTTCGTGTCCGATTTTTTTGGACACGAACCACTTGATACAACACGTATGGATGTGTTAGATTAGTTACCAACCTTTGTATTTGGGTTTTAAATTAATTTTCATTGTTAATTTTTTATTTCCCAAATTCTCTGATACCATGTATTTAAATTCGAATTCCTGAATTTGATTTCCTTTTGAACTGATTTTAAATGTTGTTTTAAATCCCTGAATGATTCCTACATGTGTATTAGACTTATCCAAGGATTGTTTACTGATTGGTGTGGGTCTTTGGAGTTCAAATCAGGTTTTGGGCTGTCATTTGAAACCTGGGAATGGATTCACATAGGGATTGGTTAGTTAACTGTAAATTGATTTTCTCTTTAACCCTATTGACTGAACCTGATGCTTAATTGCCATGTATAATCCATATTGCATTGTTTAGCTCACTGATAAAGATTGGTAGTTGGCATGGATGATAGGTGTTAGGTTTGAGATTTCAATTTAGTTTGGATTATGTGTTAACTGCTAAATGAAAACATCACTGATACTCCTGATTTTATATACATGAAACCATTGTCTGATACATGAAACCATTCCTAAGTTAGCTAACACTAAATCCTGAGTTTGCACACACATTGTCTGATAAATTAGTAAACTAAATCCTGAGAATTCACATATGCACTCACACACCCAGTCAACTTGACACCCTATTACATTAACTGACATGTGGAGCTAATTCCTGAGAATGTATGTATGGTGTTGATGTTTTCCAATTCTTGATATTGTGATTACATGGGATTTCGATATGAGATTGGACTGTCATTGCACAAATCTGAGATCACACATGCTCACTCAATTCATTTATACACACATGACACATGTTTGACACAGCCACTGGACACTAGTTCACTATTGACATGCTTGCACACATATCTGTTATACTTCACATTGGACACTGTGACACTTTGTTTCACTACTCACTGACACACACTGTTCTCTGTGTTCCCAGTTTGGTATTAGGAATGTGGGAGGTCTGTTATAGAGTACCTGTTAGATAGGTATGGTTAAGAGCTCAGTTTTTCAGAGTTTTGGGTTTACCCAATGTTCAGTAATGAACAGTGTTCCAGTTTGCCTTTTTTTTGTATTTTTCTGAATTCTAAAATGAATTTCATTCATTTTTAATGTGTATATGTAGATATGTATGGGTGGTTAAATATATGTATATATGAGTGTGTGGGTTGGGTTCCCCTCTTAGTTATTTTCAGGGTTTAAACCCCCCTGCTGTGTTTCACACCACTGCCACTTGCCACTGTCACACTCTCCTTCTCTCTCTATATATATATTGTAATGTACATATATATCTATATATATAGGGCATTATATAGTGTATCATATATATATAGAGTATTATATATATAGTGTGTTATATATACATATAGGTATTATATATATAGAGGGGTTATATGTGGGTATCATGTAGGTTTGGCTATATAGGGTTATATAGATGTGTATGGGTACATATATATATATATATATATATATATATATATATATATATATATTAAAAAAAAAAAAAAAATATATATATATATATATATATATATATATATATATATATATATATATATTTGATTGTGGGTATTATATATGGTTGGGTATATATGTAGGTTATATATAGGTGAGAATATATGGTGTTAGATATATGGTATAGAGGTATGGCTATAGACACCTATATGAGATACCTATACATGGTATCTAGTTACACTAGCCTATAGCCTATGGTTAGTGAGTCTAGATGAGACTGTTTAGCCTTGTTAGGACCTAGAATGGTTTGTTAGACCTAGAATAGACTAATTTGACTTAGGTTTGACTTGGTTGACCTAGTTTGACTTCTAGGGTTGACCAGAGTTGACTTTGACCTAGATTGGCCTAGAAATCATGTAGATGCATCATAAACTTCATCTATCTTATTTTAAACACATTATAACCTGTATTGTTCTATTTAGGACATTATGACTCCGGTGCAGACATCTGACATTACACTACTCTTTTCAGAGTATCAGGCGAGTACATTCTCTGATAGTTCTCTCATTTATTTGCCAGTTACTGTATTTCAATTCTATTTAGTTTTATGTGATTCTCTGATACCACACGTATAGATATTTCTGGATTCATGTATGCGACACACTCACCATATTATCTGGCCTCTATTACTGGAATCACTGGAATCATTCCGGAATCTATTTCTGGAATCATCATATTTTGGCTGGACTCATCTCGATTCTCGTGTCGAATTCTGGATTCATTTGTATTACGGGGCGGAGAAATATTGAGTAAGACATGTAGACATACCCCAAATCTGGAATCTCCAACTGGAATCTACTGGAAGCATAGCCATCTCTCGCCTGATCAGTGAGAGGTGTGCCTGATTACCCACAGCCGTTTACATGTCGATCTCGGTATTTTAAAACACACTATTAGATTAGCTGGACTCACCTGGATTCTTGATCACTACCTAGAATCATCTGGTACTGGATTCATCTTGTATTAGATTCATCCCGTACTGGATTTATAGCAGTTTACACTTGTTTTACATTACTGCCTGGACTCATTATGACTTCTTTAGTTCAGCTAGATTTATTTTACAGTCTTTATTGCCATCATTCTTCTCTTGTTTTAGTTACTTTCCTTTCCTTGTATCTTACTGTTTCTCTGTACCATCACCCGTATAAAAAAACTGCCATATTCATCAATAAAACTGTCTATAACTGCTTTATAGTTCTCTGTCTTTTACTTGGGTTTTCTTGATGAGTTGTACTCGTTCCTGTCCTGACTGGACCTGTTGAAAATTTTTACAGATGACTGCCCTGAGGACACATGCCCTACATATTACTGTGGAGATGGTTTAGCTACCTATGGCCCCGACACTCAGGAGTGATTGGGAGATTAGCTAGTTGTTGTTCAGCTTTCATGTTTAGAACTTGAGTTGTATTTAGTTGAGATTGTAGTTGAGATTTTCTGAGTTTATATTTATTAGTTGTTGGTTTTATTCTGTTATTTAGTCTTTAGTTATAACTTCTGTGATATCTTATCGTTCTTAGACTGTGATTGAGATTCTTTATATATATACTTGTCCTCCGTTCGGAGTTGCGTTTTGACAAGTACATTATATAATTGCGTGAGTTGTTGATTAGATAGTAACCTAAGACAGCGTTCTACCGCCGACACTGCGGCGTAGGCTGGGCATTGTTACGTGCTCGTACCCTCACAGTGGTGCGGGTCGTGACACGTTTTTAGTGGTGGCCCATGCAGGTCGAGAGTCGCATTAGTACGATATCGTGGTAGTACGACGACTTAGTTGTACTGCTGCGAGCCTGCGATAGGATTGAGAGATAGGCTTAAACCCAGAGGTACTCAATCACAGTTAGGAAAAATTCTGCTTCAATTCATGCCATCTACATATCTTACTGATTGTCTTCTTTGAAATAAACTGTCCTCCTTTGATTTTATCAATTCCTGCTCAGTATTGACTTCCTTTTCGATCTGTCTTCAGGATGGTAGAGACACGATCACATCGCTCTGGTACAGTAGCCGCTGCAGAGGGGTCTGCCACCTCTCACCTTCAGCAGCCAGCCCCTGGTACCGCAGCCCCAGTCATGCCAGCTGGGGTGGATGTTTCAGCAGCTTTCGGAGATCCATCAGCTGGGGTGGGTGTTCCATCAGCTGGGAGGCAGAGTTCGGTGCTTCTCGAGATCCTTCCACCGTAGCAGCCTTCACCTGCGGGGATGGTAGATGCTGCTCATCTATTTTCTTTCGTGGAGAGGATTCTGGCGTCTCACCAGCAGTAGCAGCAGCAGCAGACTGCCGATTATCGTCAGGGGATTGACGAGGCCCACCAGCTGGTTCGTGCTACAGTAGAGATGGTGACTGCTCAGGAGGAGCAGCAGCAGCCTCGTCGGAAGGAGAAGGATATACAGGACTTCCAGAAGATGTACCCCAGAGAGTTCCTGGGCACGGAGGGCATTCATTACGCAGACGACTGGATAGAGCATATCGAAGAGATATTCAGGCTAGCAGAGATACCAGATCGACTACATATCGAGGCGACGGGCAGTCAGATGCAGGACTTAGCCCGTGCGTGGTACCAGACAGATCCCAAGGTAGGAGTTGAGGGCCAGACTTGGGCCCAGTTCAAGGAACTGTTCAAGGAGCAGTTCTTTCCTGATGTGGCCTTGGGAGGCATAGAGGCACAGTTTGAGGGTCTGGTTCAGGGAACCCAGACGGTAGCTGAGTACGCTGGGGAGTTTTGTCGATTGGCCCGGTTCATAGATGACTTGACTGAGAAGACGAAGGCGAGGAAGTTCCGCCGAGGCTTGATTCGAGAGGTTCGATCACTGACTAAGAGCGACCGGAACGCTACCTTTGCAGAGATATTTTCTGGGGCTATGGCAGCGGAGGACGACCTAGGGTTGAAGTTGAAGAGGGGTCGTGACTTCCAGATTGGTAGCAGCAGCGGAGGCCAGGCCAAAAGGCCTCATGTTCAGATTCAGCAGACCCGGGCACCAGTGATGGTTCAGCAGGTGCAGCATCAGCATCGGGGTCAGGACCCGAAGACGATCAGTTGTTTCTACTGCATGAAGTTGGGACACACCAGGGAGCAGTGTAGGAAGAGGCTGAGGGTTTGCTATTCCTGTGGGTCTGAAGCCCACCAGAAGATAGACTATCCCTTTGTACCTCCTCTTGAGGGAGCTAGGCCACCTGTAGCTCAGCACCAGAGGGGTGGAGCTTTTGCGATGGCGGTCGAGGAGACCGACGCTGCAGGTGATGGGTTAGCAGGTTTGTCCTTTTCATTCTTCTTCCCACTTTCCTGTGTGATTCCATTAGTACCTGCCAGGATATTGTTTTGATTGCTAGATAGTGTAGCTACCCCATTCGAGACTGTGAAATCATGACCAGTAGGATTGTGTTGCTTCGACCTTGATTTGCTGGGGGTTTGACCTAGTAGGGATGCGATCATTTTAATTTCGAGGACGAAATTTTTCTAAGGTGGGTAGGATTGTAACACCCAGTTTTCCAGATAAGGATAATTTTGAAATTTTGTAATTATAATTATTATTTAAGGGTATTTATTTCATATTATGATTTTTAGTGATTTTTAGTAATTTTTAGTAGAATTGATCTGGGCCTATAGTTGACTTTGACTAGTGTTGACTAGAAGACTAACCTAGTGACTAACCTAGGTTAAGACCCCTTGGTTAGGTTAAGTAAACTTGGTTTGACCTAATTTAGTGAAGTTTAAGTCATTGGAACTTGTTTGGAGAGCTTTGGAGTTGATTGACTAATATGGCTTATGACTTCATAAGTCATGATTAATGACTTGACTTATAGCCCATAGGCCCACACCATTAACCAAACCTAACTCTAATCAGCCTATGGAAGCCACTATTGATCCTTTTCCCCTATTTAATCCCCTCCTAGAATTTAGGGCTAGCCTCCATTGGAATTTGTGCAAGTTTTGGAAGAGGTGAGTCTCCATCTTTCTAAAATCATAGGAAATCCATTTCAACTCCATTTTCCTTCAAATCAATTGCATTAGGACCTAATTCTTCTATTCTTTCTGTTTGTGTAAGAATATTTCAGAGTAGGATCAATTTGTGGGAGTTTTTAAGACTTGGAGAACCATTCCATTTGAGACTTTTGTGAGCTTTGCACATCAATAGGTATAATCTATTCTAACCCATGAAATTCCTGTTTAATTGCATTTCTAGGATGCCCTAGCCCTAACCTAACTCTAGGAATAGGAATCCCCAAAAGTTGTGTCTATTTCGTGTCCTAACAGGACACGTATCAGTGTCATGTTTGATGTGTTTGATGTAATGCCTCAACCAACATTTTGTTCAAATTTTTGGAATGTATTTGAAAAGAATCTTAGCTCTAGGGCTTGCTTAATTATTTTTGTTATTAATTCTTGATTTTGGTGTCGTGTCGTGTCCATACGAGGACACGAACACGCTGTCTGTGCACTGTCCCTGTGTCCTACATCACGGGGTCTGTTTCTCCTGACACAGGACACGAGGACACACAAAATTTTGGGTGGGTATTGGGGCAGTGACTGCCACCATGCTCCCAAAATTTGGGAGCCTCTTGTTTTGTGTGCGAGGAGAAATCCTCCCCGCACTGGTCGCACGGGACACGCGCGAGCTGTCGAATACGCGTGCAAACGCGCACTGATACGCGGTTCGACACGACACCACAAGTTTCGTGGACACGACTCAGGCAGTGGGACACGTTCCCCTATCCATGGCGAGTATCTGGACACAAGCACGACGTGTCACGTGTCGTGTGTCATGCACACGACTCTGTGACACGCCTGCACGACACTGTGCGTGCTCGAGTGTGTCTGTGTGTGCTCGAGGCGTCTGGACACTTCGTGTCCAATTTTTTTGGACACGAACCACTTGATACAACACGTATGGATGTGTTAGATTAGTTACCAACCTCTGTATTTGGGTTTTAAATTAATTTTCATTGTTAATTTTTTATTTCCCAAATTCTCTGATACCATGTATTTAAATTCGAATTCCTAAATTTGATTTCCTTTTGAACTGATTTTAAATGTTGTTTTAAATCCCTGAATGATTCCTACATGTGTATTAGACTTATCCAAGGATTGTTTACTGATTGGTGTGGGTCTTTGGAGTTCAAATCAGGTTTTGGGCTGTCATTTGAAACCTGGGAATGGATTCACATAGGGATTGGTTAGTTAACTGTAAATTGATTTTCTCTTTAACCCTATTGACTGAACCTGATGCTTAATTGCCATGTATAATCCATATTGCATTGTTTAGCTCACTGATAAAGATTGGTAGTTGGCATGGATGATAGGTGTTAGGTTTGAGATTTCAATTTAGTTTGGATTATGTGTTAACTGCTAAATGAAAACATCACTGATACTTCTGATTTTATATACATGAAACCATTGTCTGATACATGAAACCATTCCTAAGTTAGCTAACACTAAATCCTGAGTTTGCACACACATTGTCTGATAAATTAGTAAACTAAATCCTGAGAATTCACATATGCACTCACACACCCAGTCACCTTGACACCCTATTACATTAACTGACATGTGGAGCTAATTCCTGAGAATGTATGTATGGTGTTGATGTTTTCCAATTCTTGATATTGTGATTACATGGGATTTTGATATGAGATTGGACTGTCATTGCACAAATCTGAGATCACACATGCTCACTCAATTCATTTATACACACATGACACATGTTTGACACAGCCACTTGACACTAGTTTACTATTGACATGCTTGCACACATATCTGTTATACTTCACATTGGATACTGTGACACTTTGTTTCACTACTCACTGACACACACTGTTCTCTGTGTTCCCAGTTTGGTATTAGGAATGTGGGAGGTCTGTTATAGAGTACCTGTTAGATAGGTATGGCTAAGAGCTCAGTTTTTCAGAGTTTTGGGTTTACCCAATGTTCAGTAATGAACAGTGTTCCAGTTTGCCTTTTTTTGTATTTTTCTGAATTCTAAAATGAATTTCATTCATTTTTAATGTGTATATGTAGATATGTATGGGTGGTTAAATATATGTATATATGAGTGTGTGGGTTGGGTTCCCCTCTTAGTTATTTTCAGGGTTTAAACCCCCCCTGCTGTGTTTCACACCACTGCCACTTGCCACTGTCACACTCTCCTTCTCTCTCTCTCTATATATATATATTGTAGTGTACATATATATAGGGCATTATATAGTGTATCATATATATAGAGTATTATATATATAGTGTGTTATATATACATATAGGTATTATATATATAGAGGGGTTATATGTGGGTATCATGTAGGTTTGGCTATATAGGGTTATATAGATGTGTATGGGTACATACATATATATATATATATATATATATATATATATATATATATATATATATATATTAGATTGTGGGTATTATATATGGTTGGGTATATATGTAGGTTATATATAGGTGAGAATATATGGTGTTAGATATATGGTATAGAGGTATGGCTATAGACACCTATATGAGATACCTATACATGGTATCTAGTTACACTAGCCTATAGCCTATGGTTAGTGAGTCTAGAATAGACTGTTTAGCCTTGTTAGGACCTAGAATGGTTTGTTAGACCTAGAATAGACTAATTTGACTTAGGTTTGACTTGGTTGACCTAGTTTGACTTCTAGGGTTGACCATAGTTGACTTAGAGTTGACTTTGACCTAGATTGGCCTAGAAATCATGTAGATGCATCATAAACTTCATCTGTCTTATTTTAAACACATTATAACCTGTATTGTTCTATTTAGGACATTGTGACTCCGGTGCAGACATCTGATATTACACTACTCTTTTTAGAGTATCATGCGAGTACATTCTCTGATAGTTCTCTCATTTATTTGCCAGTTACTGTATTTCAGTTCTATTTAGTTTTATGTGATTCTCTGATACCACACGTATGGATATTTCTGGATTCATGTATGCGACACACTCACCATATTATCTGGCCTCTATTACTGGAATCACTGGAATCATTCCGGAATCTATTTCTGGAATCATCATATTTTGGCTGGACTCATCTCGATTCTCGTGTCGAATTTTCGATTCATTTGTATTACGTGGCGGGGAAATATTGAGTAAGACATGTAGACATACCCCAAATCTGGAATCTCCAACTGGAATCCACTGGAAGCATAGCCATCTCTCGTCTGATCAGTGAGAGGTGTGCCTGATTACCCACAGCCGTTTACATGTCGATCTCGGTATTTTAAAACACACTATTAGATTAGCTGGACTCACCTGAATTCTTGATCACTACCTAGAATCATCTGGTACTGGATTTATCTTGTATTAGATTCATCCCGTACTGGATTTATAGCAGTTTACACTTGTTTTACATTACTGCCTGGACTCATTATGACTTCTTTAGTTCAGCTAGATTTATTTTACAGTCTTCATTGCCATCATTCTTCTCTTGTTTTAGTTACTTTCCTTTCCTTGTATCTTACTGTTTCTCTGTACCATCACCCGTATAAAAAAAACTGCCATATTCATCAATAAAACTGTCTATAACTGCTTTATAGTTCTCTGTCTTTTACTTGGGTTTTCTTGATGAGTTGTACTCGTTCCTGTCCTGACTGGACCTGTTGAAAATTTTACAAATGACTGCCCTGAGGACACATGCCCTACATATTACTGTGGAGATGGTTTAGCTACCTATGGCCCCGACACTCAGGAGTGATTGGGAGATTAGCTAGTTGTTATTCAGCTTTCATGTTTAGAACTTGAGTTGTATTTAGTTGAGATTGTAGTTGAGATTGTGGTTGAGATTGTAGTTGAGATTTTAGTTGAGATTGTAGTAGAGATTTTCTGAGTTTATATTTATTAGTTGTTGGTTTTATTCTGTTATTTAGTCTTTAGTTATAACTTCTGTGATATCTTATCGTTCTTAGACTGTGATTGAGATTCTTTATATCTATACTTGTTCTCCGTTCGGAGTTGAGTTTTGACAAGTACATTATATAATTGCGTGAGTTGTTGATTAGATAGTAACCTATGACAGCGTTCTACCGCCGACACTGCGGCGTAGGCTGGACATTGTTACGTGCTCGTACCCTCACAGTGGGTGCGGGTCGTGACACTTTACCACGGAGAATGGCATTCTCCGTGTTAAAACCCATAGAAAATTGGCATTCTCCGTGGTTTTTAACACGGAGAATGCCATTCTCCGTGGTTTTTAAAACGGAGAATAGTCATTCTCCGTCATTTTAGCACGGAGAATGGTCATTCTCCGTGGTTTTAACACGAAGAATATTTTTTTTAGAAAAATTTTGTCAGGAATAAAGAGTTTCGTTCTTCTTTCAAAACGATGATAATTCTTATGGAAAAGAAGAAGAAAGATCTTCTCTCCACAATTGACCTAATCGTCGGAAAACTTCAAATGTCTCCATGATGAAGATGATGATGATGGTGATGATGATGACGAGCGATGATCTGAGTTCGACTGAAGAAAATTACACCGAACTACGAACGATCTTTGCGATCTCTGCTAAAGATGAGAGCAATGGAATTCAGATTTCTCGTGAAGAAGAAGAAGACGAAAATCGCAATCCAGATATGAGTTTTTTGAATTCAAATACATATAGATGACCAATTCGCACGGAGGGATAGTTTCGGTATTATAAAAATAGCAGTTTCCAGCGGGTGGCATCTAAAAATGAATCTTAGAATATTTAACGTGAAAATACTTAATTCTGGGTATTTCATAAAACTCATCAAGCGGGTGAGTATTTCATAAAAGTCCATCCCGAAATTGGGTTTCTCAGCAATTTTTCGAAGTAGAATTTCTATCTGATTTTCTTTACTATATTTGGCAAAACAAGAAAAACGTTAAATAAATAATATTTGATTTCATTTCCACTATTTGGTTGGTATATGAAAGAAAATAAAAAATATATCATTGTTCCAGTAATATCTAATGTCAACTTAATTATAATCGACAGAATACTAAGAGTTAATTTGTAAAAAATAGTCAATAAATCAAGACTATTTTTGTCATAACGTTTGATAATTAATATTAAAATAATGAATCCCGTGAGTTATGAGAGGAGCTATTTTTTTTCCATATTAAAAAATAATTTTCAATTTTGTGACGACAAAAATAAAAATAAAAAATAAAGAACAATCTTGGATCCGTGGAACAAACAAGGCCTAAGTTTATCGTAGATAAATATTGTGTGGCTCAACATTAAAATTAGTTACTTTGATGAGCATGGTGACATCTCAAGTGTGCTTCTCTGTGACTGGTCAAGACAAAAGCTGGAAGAGGAGGTACCAGCTAGGGGTGAGCATTCGGTTTATTCGGTTTAAAACCGAACCGAATAAGCAAAACCGAATTCGACCGAAACCGAATAAGCAAAACCGAAACCGAACCGAATTGGTCAATAACCGAACCGAACCGAACCGAATTAAATCGGTTCAGTTTTCGGTTTATTCGGTTTTTTTTTGGTTTTTTTGTATTTTTTTGTTAATATATATAATAACTAAATATACCTAGATATATTTATTATATACATATAGTATATATCTCTATATATATATATACCTATAGTATATATCTATATATATTTAGTATATACCTATAATTAATACATATACATATATATATATATATATATATATATATATATATATATATATATATATATATATATATATAAACTAAAATTTCTTATTCGGTTTTCGGTTTTGAACCGAAACCGAAACCCAAAACCGAAACCGAAACCGAATAAGAAATTTTAGTATTTTCAAAACCGAAACCGAACCGATTTTTTTCAAAACCGAACCGAATCTCTTATTCGGTTCGGTTCGGTTCGGTTTTCGGTTCAAAACCGAACCAGCCCCATCTCTCTCTCTCTCGCATTGGTGAACGTGACTTGACTTGGACGGGAAGGGCACGGAAAGCAAGAGAAAGAAGAATGCTTCGGTTGAAGGACAAATTTCTTTAATTTCATGTAGGGACTAAGGACCCCCAATTAATTTTCCAAACCTGGCCTCCAATCAACTTCGTCTTCTCCACGATACATCACACACACACACACAAAAAAACTGTACATCTAATTCATATAATTTGTATACGTGCACATTTTTCTGAGTGACATGTGAACTCCCGACTTAAGAACGGCGGTCCACAATGTTTAGGTTTCCAGAAAGAAAAAAAATAAACGAATAAAATAGTCCCCTCTCGTAAAATAAGAATGATTAAAAAAAAGTTTAATTGTACTTTGCTACCTTCAACTATTCCGCTTTTTCAACTTGATACCATAAACTTTTTTTTGTAACAAGTTGATACCTCAACTACTATTTTTTTTCAACTTGATACCTAATTTTTCAAAAAATCTCAAAATGCCCTTATCCCTTCCCTCTTCCCTTCTCCCCTCCCCCCCCCCCTCCCCCCCCCCCCCCCCCTCCCCCACTCCGGCCACCCCCACCCTCCCGCTCCGCCTCCCCTCCGGCCACCCCCCTCTCCCACGCCGGCCAACCCCCCCCCCCCCCCTCCCGCTTCAGGCGCCACCGTCGCGACGGCGGCTGCTGCTGTTACGGTGGTTGCTGCGGCGGCTACTGCTGCTGCGACGGCGGCTGCTGCTGCCGCGGTGGCCGGCGGCGGTGGGAGTAGGGGGGTTGGCCGGGCGCGGGAGAGGGGGGTGGCCGGAGGGGAGGCGGAGCGGGAGGGAGGGGGTAGCCGGAGTGGGGGAAGGGGGGTTGGGAGAGGAGTAATTTTAAGGTTTGAGTAGGGGTATTTTCGTCCCAAAATTTTTTTGGGTATCAACTTGTTACAAAAAAAAGTTTAGGGTATCAAGTTAAAAAAGCGGAATAGTTGAGGGTAGCAAAGTGCAATTAAGCCTAAAAAAAATTATACTATTACTAAGACTTGAACTCGAGCTATGATGCTACTTTACATAGTAGGTGTAAATTAAAACCAACCTTGCTAAATGAGTTATCAAATTGTGTGGACAATACTATTTAAAATATTAAAAAAATTATATATATAAAAGATAAAAAAATTGTGTTCTTCAAAATTTTAGACCTTGGCCGATTCTAGGTTGTTTTAGGTCAAGAACAGCCCTGTGCAACTTGATACGGAATCATGACCTTCGGCCACGTTTGGTTCACGGAATCATGGTCTTGAAAAAAAAAAATTCTTTTCTATGTTTGGATGCACGAAGGAAAGGAAAAAAAAAAGTAAAATAATTCACAAAAGGAGAAAAAGTGGGAGAAAAAATTGTTCCCTCTATCCATTCAAGTATATATTCACTTTCTTGCACAAAAGATTCACTTTACCTCTTAATTTTTTTGGACTTTCCAAGCACCGGAAAGAAAAATATACCGAAATATCAATTTTCCAAAGAAAATAGATAGGAATATTATGTTTGAGGGACTTAAAAGTAGGAATGATATAAAATTATAAGGTCTTCGTCGAGATTAGTTGAGAAATCATATTCATTATTTTTAAAAGTCTGCTCTTTATGAACCAGAATTGTGAGTATTATACTTGCAGAAAACTATAGTATCGACATCAAAAGCTAAGTACTAACTATTACTGAGATTTGGAATACATTATTTAATGTGGATTCCAACTGAACCACATCCAAGTAGCAAGTACTCTTCTAGTTATTGTAATTAAATTCGTCAACAAAAAAAATATACACCAACTACTTGCTGTCATCTGGTATAATTTGGTGGATGTCATTCCTTCAGAATTTTCACTCAAAAGCAAGCAAGGACCGTAATAAAAAAGCTGCAGGTAGAACAGGAAGAAGAGTTTGGTAGAGCTGCAAAAACTCAGCTTCAATAATTACCTGCTGGAAACCAGAAAAACTGTATTTAAATTTTGTTGGACTCTATTTATAAAATAATAGAGCATGTGAAATAACATCACTAATCCCAGGGACGGATCCATCATATAGCTTGGGTGCAGCCACACCCCCAAAATATTTTTTTTACTCTTTTTTTTTATGTTTTTAATTTTTAATTTTTTTATATGGATTAGTCTATCTCTAGTCCAACCGAATCCACTTAGGCCACTACAGATTCAATTTCTGGATCATCCTCTGACTAATTCTATATAAAAATAGAAAATACATGAACTAGTAAATAAAAATTTATCTACTCTTCAACGCACGTCCCTGCAAGTTTGATCTTGATGAAAAACAAGTTTAACTAGAGAAACTAGGGAGAAAAAAAAATGAAAATGTAGACTTGTCTTCGTCGTTGAAGAAGTCCTACAAGAAATCATATGAAGAAGGTTGGTGCTCTGAAATCAAAGGAATACCATAAATGAAGCACAAACAGTAGGAATATACATAAATAAAAAATTCTGAAAGAAGGAGAAAGAGGACGAGGGTTCAATAAACTCCCGTAAAAATCAACAAAAGTAGGTCTGTGGGCTCGAAGGATGAAAAATTTGGAAAGAAAATATTGAACATAGGTAAGGATTCAGAAAATGAGAAATTTCTTAAGAAAATATAGAAACTACTAAAATTTTATAAGACTATAAATATTGAAAAAATATATTAAAAAAGTTAGGACTTCGAATTTTGAAAAAAATCTTGAATATGACCAAAAGAAGGTGGGATTTTGTGCATGACAGAAATCCTGAAAACAAAATAAAAAAAACATCTCAATAAAGTCTGGTAGCTTCAAATACCAAAAAAACCAAATGTGGTGAAAATGCGATGGCGAGGGTGGTTGATGCTGATGACGAGCTGACCTTGAGCTCATTGGGGGTCCAAGACGAACTTTCAAAATGGACACCCATATATAATATGGAAAAAATATTAAAAAAACTAAAGTAAAAGTAAATATATATAACAAAACATTATTGTTGTCACCGACAATTAAACCAAGGATCTCTAGAGTACATATCTAACATGACAATCACTACATAACAACTATGTGTTAAGGGTGCCTCGTGATACATACTTCTTCTACTTTTTGTGGTAAGGGTGCCTCATGATACATACTTCTTATACTTTAGATACATTAATATTTGTGTTCCTTTAATTTTTGACCCTGTGCCGTTGTCCAACCTGTCGTGTACCAGGGTCACTGACCCCTACCGATGACTTCGAGATGGTGGCGGGTTCGGGAGGAGAGTGTCTAGGACTTTGGATGAGAGCCTAGAGACGAGTCAACTCACAATGTTGTTAACATGTCGAAACTTGTAAGTGAAGGCTAAACTATGACTTAAAAGAATTTAAATTTTATTAGGGGGTCTGGACAAATACTTATAACATGTAAAATGATATCACTAGTTCTATATATAGTTTTGATAGATACATCAATTTATAGATGCCGAAAATAAATAAAAAAATCTTTCTCTTCAAGCCCTACATCAGTTAATCGCATTTAATGCAATATTTGATTTGCCATTGCCCACACCATTCTTGTTTGATGAATCCGAAACTAAAATTAGAATTATACAAAAAATTAGGCCTGCATGGAGTTAGTTGACATATCTTACTCAATATATGGAGCAGTCTGCTTTAGTGTACCATGCATGAATAGTTCCAAGCAACATCAAAAGCAAAGTTTTAACAAATACTGACAGAGATCTTAAATTTAACAAAAAAAAAAAAAAAATTGTCAAGTCAACATGTTATTTGGTTCAGATTTGCTGATTCTGAATTTGAATTTAATATAAAATGTCAACAAAATGACTCCAGATGTACGATCTAAACAGGAGACTTGCACAATGAGATGGTGGGAGGCCCTAACCATTAGTTAATTATATATATATATATATATAGGCTTGGAATATACTAAGCAAGTCAAATAGAAGTGCCATAGATTTGATCAGAATATTGATCTCTTGCACTAATTACTTGCATGTAATTGAATTTTTGAGAAACCAAGTTGTATCTATGAAGATCACATATTAACAAACTGTAATATCTCAGTCGAAAGAAAATATCAAAATTGAAGTCAGCGATAGAGATGGCGGATGGTATAATCTTTTGAGAAAATTTTAGTGGCATTCTAATTTTTTTACGCTTATTTAAGGTGTACCCTATAAGTTTACATGAATGTACAACACCTTCCATTTTTGACGAAAAACGTCTATTGCTAACGGTCAACTCCTTTAACCATTTATTTTGGACGAAAATACCCTCGCTCGTTATGTCCCTACCCGATCCTTGCGCCGGCCCCCTCCCCGACCTCGCCGGCAGTTCTCCCCCTCTCCCCTCTCCCCCCTCCCCGACCTCGTCGGCCCCCTCCCCGACCACGCCGGCACTTCTCCCCCCTTCCCGGCCCCCTCCCCGACCACATCGGTCCCCTCCCAGTCCCCGACCACGCCGGCACTGCTGCCATCGCTCGCCGCCGCGCCACCGCGCCGTTGCTGCCACCGCACGCCGCCGTGCGCCGCCGCGCCGCTGCTGCCACCGCGCGTGTCACGACCCGATCCCAAATAATTGGGTCGAATCGTTGTTGCTGAGTGGGTAGGGGAGCTCTTTGCTGAGTTGTTCCGGTTCGGTGGACTGACGAGGGGCAGTCCCTCACTTGGTGGGTGGCAGACCCACAGACTAGGCAGTGTCCTAGCCTCTTCCTGCATATGTTCGACTGGTGTCCTGGCCTCTTGCAATAATCGCAGACAGGGATCTGCCTCTGAGGCGACTTGTCATTAGTCCTTGCCTGATGGTGCTGCTGCTGGTGGTGCGAAGGCCTGTTGTTGGGCCTCTTCTGGTTACCCTGGAATTTGCTAGTTCCAGGATACTCCCTCTTGGATCGAGAAGGCTGGCTCTTCTCCACGTCCTGAGCTCGTATCAGGATCATCTCATAAGTCCTGGCGCCACCTGCGATCACAGGGGTGCGAATCTCTTCTCTTAATCCATACCTGAATCGTTCAGCACGATCCTTGGGGTCAGCAACCAGGTTCTGGGCAAAACGGCTAAGTCGGCCAAACTCTGCCGCATATTCTTCGACCGTCATGTTCCCTTGCTTCAGGTCCTGGAACTGCCTTTCCATCTCCCGCATCTCTGATGTTGGGAAGAACTTCTTGCGGAACAGCCTCTTGAAGGTGTCCCAGTCGAGCTGCTTGTCCTGGAGTCGGGGGCCTTGCTTCTTAAAGCTCTCTATATCTCCGACCTTCATGTAATAATACACCTCTAATCAAAAGAATGACCTTAAGGATATAAATCTTAACTCCTGAATTATGCTTACCTTGGCAGGTCGTGGCTCCAATGAAGTTGTTGCTCCTCTCTCGAGGGCAACCATAGCCACATTGTGGGCATTCTCCATGCCTTCTCTCATGATCGCGGTCTGCTCGCGATGGGCTGCAGCTTGGGCTGTAGTCTGTTCTCGATGAGCTTCTGCTTGGGCTCTCTGGGCTTCGAGCACTCCACGTAGCATGCCCACTAGATCAGTGGGATCCACGGGCACTGGTGGGGCAGCTGGTGCGGACACTACCGCAGGGATCTGCGGCTCAGCCCGGGGAAGTGTAGGGTTCGCCGCTTGAGAAGTGAAAGAAAGAGATATTTAGGCGATGTGAAATTGTATTCATTCATACATCATATATACACAGCATCTGGAGGTTCTCCACCAAGTCAGGAGACCAATAAGGAATGACAACTAATACAATTACAATTGAATGCTAATTGATACAGCATATTCTAATAAATCAATTCTAATTATACCAAGACACACTATCAATATAATTGAATGTGAAGATACTTTCCAACAGTCCCCCTCAAGTTGGAGAGTGAATGTCAATAACTCCCAACTTGCACATGAGTTGTTTGAACTTTTCTTTGCCCAAAGCTTTTGTAAACACATCTGCTAACTGTTGTGAAGAAATCACATATCGAGTAACAACTTCACCTTGTAAAATTTTGTCCCGAATAAAATGACAATCCATTTCAATGTGCCTAGTTCTCTCATGAAACACCGGATTTTTTGCAATGTGTAAAGCAGCTTGATTATCACAATGCAAAGTAGTAGGACTTGAAATAGGTATATGCAAATCTGCTAATAAATAACGTAACCAAGTAAGCTCACAACATGTTCCTGCCATTGCTCTGTACTCAGCTTCCGCACTTGATAAAGAGACAGTCTTTTGTCTCTTGGTCCTCCATGAAATTAAGGAATTTCCAAGGAATACACAATAACCAGTGGTGGAACGGCGAGTGATAGGACAACCTGCCCAATCAGAGTCACAATATGCCCTCAAATTTAATGAATTATGGGAATGAAGGAGCAAGCCTTGACCAGGAGCTAATTTTAAATAACGGACAACTCGAAGAGCAGCATCCATGTGAGGTTGGCGTGGTTCATGCATAAACCGACTGAGAATGTGAACTGAATATTTGATGTCAGGTCTAGTGATAGTCAAGTAAATCAACCGAACAACTAGACGCCTATATGTACAAGGGTCTTTGAGCAATTCTCCTTTATTTGAAAGTTTGCATTCTTCCATGGAAAATTCCACCGGCTTGGCACCCAAGTATCCACTGTCTTTGATAATCTCCAAGGCATATTTGCGTTGAGATATATAAATTCCTTTCTTGGAACGGGCTATTTCAATGCCTAAGAAAAACTTCAAATCCCCAAGGTCTTTAATACGGAAACGAGTATGAAGAAATTGCTTTAAAGCATTAATGGACTCAATGTTGTTTCCAGTGATCAAAATATCATCCACATAAATCAACAGGACAGTAAAAGATGTACCATCTTTTCGAATAAACAAGGAATAGTCGGCTTTGGATTGAGAAAAACCAGCAGCAAGAATGACCTCTGTGAACTTAGAAAACCACTATCGAGAGGCTTGTTTAAGGCCATACAATGACTTGTGAAGGCGACATACAATGTTCTCCCCCTGTCGCCGAAGACCAGGAGGAGGAGACATATATATTTCTTCGAATAAATCACCATTCAAGAAAGCATTATTGACATCGAATTGATGTAAAGACCAATTTAGACTCGCAGCAATAGTAAGAAGGCAACGGACAGTTACCATTTTAGCGGTGGGAGAAAATGTGTCATGATAATCAATGCCAGCAGTCTGTGTAAAGCCCCGAGCAACAAGACGAGCCTTATACCGCTCAACAGACCCATCAGCCTTGCGCTTGATTCGATACACCCATTTACAACTGATCGGGCGTTTACCAGGAGGTAAAGGAACTAGACTCCATGTCTGATTATCGGTAAGAGCTTGAAGCTCAGATTTCATAGCTTCCTGCCACTTAGGATCGGCTGCAGCAATGTCATAAGAAGTCGGTTCCTCATCCCGACTAACATTAGCAATATAACTGAGATGTGTAGGTGAATACCGATGATAAGATATGTAGTGACAAAGAGAATATTTCGTACCTGGTGTAGGTTGAGACAAGGCCAAGGACAATTGGTGTGGAGGCAGAATCACCTACGAGCAAACATAGTCCTTGAGACGGACGTTGGCTTCTCGAGAGCGTTGAGAACGACGAAGAGGCTGATCGGGAACAATGGGAAGAGGATCGGGAACAACATGCTCATCCAGTTGAACAGAAGGTTGGTGTTCAAGAGGATCCTCTGGTTGGATAGGCGGAGCAATATTTGGAAGAACTGATGGAGGCACAGTAGCAGAAGATGGAAGTGAGTCATGAGTAGATGGTATTGGGTCATTTAACACAGGTAAAGAAGATGATGGAGGCACTGATGGTGTATTGGGTCACTACCAAAATAAGTGGATTTAGCGACGCCCAAAAACGTCGGAAAAACAACAAAATTCGTCGCTAATATGTATCACCGACGTATTTACCGACGTTTAGGTTTTGTCGCCGTTTCCTTAGTCGCTGATTACAAAAACGTCGCTAAACGTCGCAATTACCGACATTCAGCGACGTAACAGTACGTCGGTGAGTTATCGACGTTTATCGTCGTTCCGTCGGTATATTAGCGACGTATATGTAGTCGCTACACGTCGGTAAAGACCTGGAATATTTACCGACGTCTACCGTCGTTTCGTCGGTAATATAGCGACGTGAATTTTGTCGCTAGACGTCGGTAAAGGTCCTGTGCATATTTGCAGCTAGTGTCGGTAAACGTCGGTAAATACGTCGGAGAGCTGTACTTTTTTGCAGTTAGTCGTCGGTAAATGTCGGTAAAACGTCGGAAAAATATATTATTTGCAGCTTGTCGTCGGTAAACGTCGGAACACGACGTCGCTAAACGTCAGTAAGCGTCGCTAAACGTCGCTAAAGTTGTAAAAAAAATAAAACACAGATTCTTTATTACCACTCACAATTCTATAAAACACATATAGGTACACATTCAAATCCCCACTCACAATTCCAAATCACAGCGCATTCAAACCCCCACTCACAATTCCAAATCACAGATAGCTTTAATCTAAGTTAATTAACATCCAATCCAAACACAATTAACATTTATCGACGAAGGAATTAACATCCAATCCAAACAAGTCACAAGTCAATTCGATACAAACACAACTAACATCCAATACAAACATCCAATCATAAGTCACAAATATAAGATGATACAAACACAAACAAAAGTCCTAACTAGGACTACTAGTGATCTGGTGCAGGAGGGACACCGCCGCGACGAAGGCGTAAAAACTCCTTATACTCCGCAAGTGAAATCGATACAGATGGAGCGCCAGGCTGTGACGTCGGTGGAGTCGGTGTCGAAGAAGAAGGCGGTGGAGGCGGCGGAGTCGACGACGATGAAGGCGCACCCAGAGTACCAGCATGCTCCAACGCTGTAAGTCGCTGGTTGTATGAATCCATGATAGATAACATTCGGTTGTACGACGGTCGGCCGGGGAGCTGATGGGGGGGGAGGGGGAGGGTTGGGGAGAGGAGAGGGGTCGCCGAGGTCGGTGGGGGTCGCCGAGGGCGCGGTCGGACGGGGGTCGACGGGGTGGGGGAAGCTGGCTCGGGGTCGGGGGAGAAGGAAAATATTGGGGGGAAATAATGGGGGGAATGAAAACTCGAACCTGACCTATATTCACACTTTAGCGACGTCATATAAGAACGTCGGTACACGTCGCTAATATTATTGATATTAGCGATGAAGTAATAAATACGTCGAAAAACGTCGCTAATATCACTAATATTAGCGACGTTTATCGACTTATACGCGACGTGAGCTCTTTAAAACGCAAACGTAGTTTAAATACGTCGCAGAACGTCGCTGTCAGTCGCTAATAGTGACGTCTTGCGACGTTATAAAGAAACGTCGCTAAATTATTATTTTCCTGCGACGTTTTCTTAAAACGTCGCTAATTACATCGGTAATATGACTTATTTTGGTAGTGGGTGAGTCGAAAGGATCATTGTCTGTGGATGAAGGAGAAAGATCGAGAAAAAGATCAGATACGATAGGAAGAGGAATGGGTTGGGTCGACGGTGGATTTTGGGCTGTTGGGTTGACCTTTTGTGAATGATAAAAGTATCCTCAAGAAAAATCACATCCCGATTAGTAAACAATTTCTTGGTCTCAATAGCGTAAAGTTTGTAAGCCTTTTGTCCCATGGGATAACCAAGAAAAATACATTTGGTAGCACGAGGAGAAAATTTTGAAGATGGATTGACTATGGTTGCAAAAGCAATGCAACCAAAAACTCGCATACGAGAATAATCAGGAAGTTTATTATAAAGAATCTCAAAGGGTGTTCTCTTGTGAAGCAACAAACTGGGAAGGCGATTAATGGTATATACAGCAGTAAGAACACATTCTCCCCAGAAATTAATGGGTAGATGAGATTGAAAACGAAGAGCTCGAGCGGTTTCAAGGATGTGTCTATGTTTTCGCTCAACAACACCATTTTGTTGAGGTGTATATACACAAGAGTGTTGAAAAAGGACACCTTCTTCAAGGAAAAAAATTTGTAATGAAAGAAATTCGGCCCCATTGTCAGAACGAAGTTGTTGAACTTTTGTATTGAATTGAGTGTTAACATAATGGAAAAACTGACGGAGTAAATGTTGTGTCTCACTCTTATGACGCATTAAGAAAATCCATGTAAACCGGGAAAAATCGTCCACAATAGTCAAGAAATAAGAAGCACCAGAAAGAGAAGGGATTTTATAACGTCCCCAAATATCACAATGAATAAGGGAAAAACACTTCGATGTTGAAATTGAACTAGAAGGAAAAGGTTGACGAGTTTGTTTCGCCAATGGACAAATGTCACACTTATGAGTAGAATCAAATTTGAAATTAAGTAAATTATTTGCTAGAAATTGTAGACGAGCAGATGAAGGGTGACCCAAGCGGCGGTGCCAAAGATCGGAGGAGACAACCATATTGCAAGCAAAATGAGAAGGAGAAGTTGAAGCCAACGCCACAAGGTAATATAGATCACCACGTCGCTTACCCACAACAGTCATCGTCCTCGTAACCAAGTCCTGAAAAATACACCAAGATGGAAAAAAAGTCACTGAACAATGTAGATCATCAATTGTCTTTCCAACAGACATAAGATTAACTCTAAAACTTGGCACACAGAGGACATTATTCAATTGAAAAGAATCATTAAATTGAATTGAGCCAGTCATAGAAATTCTAGCCATGTCTCCACTAGGTAAAGAAACCGGTGCCAAAGAAGGATGCTTATTAATATTCATCAGTGATGTAGGAGAAGAAGTGATATGATGAGTTGCTCCACTATCAATTATCCAACGATTGGGGGCAACCGATAACAAACCTGAAGCATATTCAGAGACTGAGGCAGCAGCGGCATTAGCCTATGTAGTGACAGGCTTGGGAGTCAAGACATTGAATATCTGATCATATTGGTCCTCAGTTAAATTTGGCAGAGAAGCCTGAAGTTCCTGAAAAGTGGGATTAAAATCCACTTGATTTGCAGAAGGGTTACCGGATGCCGAGTTTGAGAAATGTTTTTCATTGCCTTGACGTTGGTGTCGTGCCTTCTCTTTATTCTTGGGTTGGCCAGGAGGATATCCAATCAACTTGTAGCAGTTTGCCTTCCTGTGGTACATATCACCACAATAAGTGCACTGGAAGGGATCCTTGTTGCGTGAATTGTTGAATTGATTCCCATCAACTTGATTATTTTGTCGACCCCTAGGCACATTACTACGCACAATCATGGCTGCTGTGTTTGATGGCATGGTGATAGCAGATCCCAACTCTCGTTGTTTTTCTTCTTGCACAACGGAAGCATATGCTTGACGAGCAGAGGGTAAAGGATTCATTAGTAAAATTTGACCTCTCGTACCTGAATATGACTCGTTGAGTCCCACGAGAAACTGCATAAGCTTGGTACGATCATTCTCCGCACCACAAGTACATGTTACTGAATTAAAAGATGCAAGCTCGTCCCATAGGCCCTTCAATTTTGTGTAATATGCCGCAACATGTTGGGAAAGAAACGCGGAAACCTTTTTCCAAACCGGAGAGTACCTGCGAGAGGACCGAGCAATACAACGCACGAACCCAAAAACAAACACACAAAACAATCCACGCAGACACAGAGAATTTTTGACGTGGAAAACCCTTGCGGGAAAAACCACGGGACGATCGGAGTCCAACCCTGAGAAGCCTCCACTAATGGAATAGAAGAATTACACCCTCTACAAACTCCTCCCGATCCAAATCGGATCCCCACAACACTCAGAGATAAGAACAATGATTACAAGGCTACGAAGAGCGAGAACGACGAGTAGAGATTACCCGAACATGATCTCCTTCGAATGGCGACCTTCAATCCTCCGTCTTCTTCTCCGAAGTTGTAATGGCACTCTTGCCTCCTTCTCTCTCAAACTTGTGTTCCTTGCGATAATGATGCGTTATTAATTAGGGTTGAAAAAACTCAATATAACTCCCTAATCCCGCAGCAAACCTGGACCGTTGGATTAGATCCAATGATGAAAACTCATCCTAAAATCCGCTTCAGCCCCCGACGACACAGAGTTCGGCCAGAACTCTGTGTCGAGCAAACAGAACCTCATGCCAACATTCTGGAAGCGCCAGACCGAGTTCGGCCAGAACTCGGCCTGGGACTGAGTTCGGGCCAAACTCGGATCCCCTGCTTCCAGCAGCTCCAGCAGCAACAGCAGCAACTTCGTCGCCTACTTCCCGAGCTTCTCCGACATCGGATGGCGCTCGTCGCACTCCGGGGTCTTCTCCACATAGGTTGGGAACCCCACCTACTCTAACAAATCTCCCCCTTCACAACTATGGGGAGGATGTCGTCATCCCGACGACCTACCTGCAGTACTCAAACTTCCTTCTTGGTAGAATCTTCGTGAACATATCAGCTCCGTTGTCATCTGTATGCACCTTCTCAAGCTCCGTGTCCTTCTTCTCAACCACATCCCGTATCCAATGATACCGAGTCTCGATGTGCTTGGACCGGCTATGAAACGTCTGATTCTTCACAAGGTGGATCGCACTCTGACTGCCGCAAAGCAAAGTATACTGCTCTTGCTTCAGTCCCATTTCCTGCAGCAGCTTCTTCATCCACAACAGCTCCTTGCAAGCCTCCGTCGCCGCAATGTACTCTGCCTCTGTCGTCGACAAGGCAACACACTTCTGCAACCGCGACTGCCACGATACTGCTCCTCCCGCAAACATCATCACGTAGCCCGAAGTCGATCGCCTCGTGTCTACATCTCCAGCCATATCAGCGTCGGTATACCCAACCAGCTTCGGCTCGTCACTACCAAAGGAAAGTCTCCAACCAGCAGTGCCCTGAAGATATCGTAGAATCCACTTGACCGCACTCCAATGTACCCTTCCAGGATTTGAAAGATACCTGCTAACCGTACCAACTGCATGAGCAATATCTGGCCTCGTACACACCATAGCATATATAAGGCTTCCCACAGCTGAGGCATATGGAACCCGGTCCATATTTTCCTTTTCGTCCTCGGTAGATGGACACTGTTTCTCAGTGAGCTTAAAGTGAGCCGCGAGGGGGAACTCACTTTCTTCGACCCGTCCATCCCGAAACGCTGAAGTACCCGGTGAATGTACTTCTTTTGGGACAAGTGTAGCAGCTTGGACTCTCTCTCTCGGCTGATCTCCATCCCAAGAATAGTCTTCGATGTGCCCAAATCCTTCATAGAGAAGGCCGCGCCCAGTTGGCACTTCAACTCCGCTATCCTAGTGGCATTCCGACCCACTAATAGCATATCATCAACATAGAGCAATAAAATGATGAAATCATCATCGACAAAATACCTCACAAATGTACAATGGTCCGACGTCGTCCGTGCATAACCATGCTCCCCCATAAACGACTCGAACTTCCTGTACCACTGCCTCGGAGCCTGCTTCAGACCATACAAGCTCTTCCTCAACCGGCAGACCAAATGTGACTTGCCCTTCTCACAGAATCCCTCTGACTGCTCCATGTATAACTCCTCCTCAAGATCACCGTGGAGGAATGCCGTCTTCACGTCCATCTGCTCGACCTCCAAGTCGAAACTGGCTGCTAATGCTAGCACCACCCGGATAGACGAATGCTTGACGACAGGCGAAAAGATCTCATCATAATCCATGCCTTTCCGCTGACCGTAGCCTTTGACTACCAGCCTCGCTTTGTATCGAGGGCGAGTAGCATCATCCGTCTGCTTCACTCTGAACACCCATCGATTCTTCAAAGCCTTCTTGCCCTTTGGCAACCGCACCAGATCATAAGTGGAATTGGTGTACAAGAAACTCATCTCCTCCTGCATAGCCACCATCCACTCCTGTCTGTGTTCGTCTTCCATAGCCTCTACGAAACTTTCGGGCTCTCCCCCGTCAGTCAATAGCACATACTCATCCGGTGAGTATCTCGTAGATGGTCGACGATCCCTGTCACTCCTTTTCAGTGGAGCCACTGGTGCTGGCTGTATACCGACAGCCTCCGCCCCTTCAGAAACTACCTCTCCGGCATGCTCATCCTCCTGAGGGACACCCTGACCACCATCAGCAGGATGATGATCAAGGTTGGGAGCAACTCCATGTACCGGCTCCCCCATAACTGGATCCTCTGCGATGTCCTCTGGAAACTGTTCGAAGCAAAATGACTCTAATTCAGGCAATTCCTCAGCCTCAGAAGGCGTCTCGGAATCCTGAGTGTTGGTCATGGTCTGATCCTCGACGAACACCACGTCCCTGCTTCTGTAGAGCTTTCCTTCCACTGGGTCGTAGAGTCTATAGCCAAACTCATCCCGACCATAGCCGACAAAGATGCATCGCCTCGTCTTCGGCTCAAGTTTGGTCCTCTCGTCCTTCGGTACATGCACGAAGGCTTTACAACCAAACGCCCGCAGGTGATTGTATGACGGCTCTTTGCCGTACCATACTTTGTCAGGCACATCACCCTGCAAAGGAGCACTAGGAGATAAATTAATAATATAAGCAGCTGTGAGAAGAGCCTCACCCCAATAACTGCCCGGCAAGTTTGCTTCTGACAGCAAACATCGCACCCTCTCCATCAGTGTCCTGTTCATGCGCTCCGCTACACCATTGAGCTGAGGTGTCTTTGGCGGAGTCTTCTGGTGTCGTATCCCTTGCTCTCTGCAATACGCATCAAAGGGACCGATGTATTCGCCGCCATTGTCGGACCAAACACACAACAACTTCTTGCCCGTCTCTCTTTCAACAGAGGCCTGAAACTCCTTGAAAGTAGGCAGCACCTGATCCTTGGTCTTTAAGGCATAGACCCAAACCTTCCTGGAATAATCATCAATAAAGATTACAAAGTAAGAAGCACCACCAAGAGATTTTACCTTCATAGGACCGCAGACATCCGAGTGAATCAACTCGAGCAACGCCGGCTTCCTCGAACTTGGGTGACTTTGGAAAGACACCCTATTTTGCTTTCCAGCTAAACAGTACGTGCATTTATCCAACTTTGTAGACTTGAGCCCCGGAATCACTTTCCTGTTCACCAAGTAGCTCATCCCCTTCTCGCTGATATGGCCGAGCCGCCTGTGCCACAACTCGGTAGACGCATCACTGACTGCGTTCACCTCCTGTGCCCCCTCTGTGCTCCCCTCCATATAGTAGAGACCAGACTTCTTGCTTCCTCTGGCAATCACCATCGAACCTCTGGAAAGCTTCCACTGACTATTCCCGAAGAGACTGAAGAATCCCTCGTCATCCAACCTTCCAACCGACACCAGGTTAAAACGGATATCAGGGACATGACGAACATCCTTGAGAACAAGAACCGTACCCGTCTTCGTTCTCAAATGCACATCTCCAACGGCAACCGCCTTCGACACATCTCCGTTGCCCATCTTCAACACGCCACAGTCGCCTGTCGTGTAAGTGGCAAACAGTGCCCTATTGTGAGATACATGTGCTGAAGCCCCTGAGTCCACCAGCCAAGAATTGTCATCGCAGGCGAGGTTAGTAATGACCTCATCACCTACGACGATCACATCGCCTCCATGCACCGAGGCCGCCGCTGTAGTGTTCTCTTCTTGCTTCCCCTTGTCGCCCTTCTTCTCTCTCTTCCAAGCGAAACAGTTCCGCTTGATATGGCCCTTCTTACCGCAATGGTAACACTCTGAGTCCTCGTAACGACCCTTGGACTTCCCCCTGCTCTTGTCTCTGCCACCACCTGGACCCCTGCTTTTGCCCCTTCCGCGGCTCTCTGAAACAAGTGTCTCTGAGTGGTGGGATGTGGATGAAGTGCCCTGAGAACGTCTCCGCATCTCTTCATTCAATACCCCGCTCTTGGCAAACTCCAGACTGACCACGCCCTCTGGAGCAGAAGCGATCATAGATACTCGTACGGTCTCCCACGAGTCTGGCAATGTACACAGCAGCCACAGTCCCTGAACTTTATCGTCGAACTTGACTCCCATAGAAGATAGCTGGTCAACCACGCCCTGGAAATCACTCAAGTGATCCGTAATAGACGCCCCATCTTTGTACCGCAGACCCATCATCGTCCGGATCAGGAACAACTTGTTTACCCCGGTCTTCTTTGCGTACAAAGATTCTAGCTTATCCCATAACGTCTTCACGTGCTCAATATTGGCAACGTGGTTGTACATGTTCTCGTCAACGAACTGCCTGATGTATCCGCACACCTATATATGCTCGAATTTCCAGTCCTCCTCGGATTTATCACTGGGCTTCTCGGATGCAAATACGGGCAGATGCAGCTTCTTGACGAACAGCAAATCCTTCATCATGCTCCGCCAATAATGATAGTTTGTGCCGTTCAGATTCACCATGCGCACCGGCTTCGCGTCCATCTCTCCTCTCTGGTTCCTCTGTCAACTCCTGACACCCTTTGAACCCAAAGCTCTGATACCACTCTGTTGGAAAAGAAACGCGGAAACCTTTCCCCAAACCGGAGAGTACCTGCGAGAGGACCGAGCAATACAACGCACGAACCCAAAAACAAACACACAAAATAATCCACGCAGACACAGAGAATTTTTGACGTGGAAAACCCTTACGGGAAAAACCACGGGACGATCGGAGTCCAACCCTGAGAAGCCTCCACTAATGGAATAGAAGAATTACACCCTCTACAAACTCCTCCCGATCCAAATCGGATCCCCACAACACTCAGAGATAAGAACAATGATTACAAGGCTACGAAGAGCGAGAACGACGAGTAGAGATTACCCGAACACGATCTCTTTCGAATGGCGACCTTCAATCCTCCGTCTTCTTCTCCGAAGTTGTAATGGCACTCTTGCCTCCTTCTCTCTCAAACTTGTGTTCCTTGCGATAATGATGCGTTATTAATTAGGGTTGAGAAAACTCAATATAACTCCCTAATCCCGCAGCAAACCTGGACCGTTGGATTAGATCCAATGATGAAAACTCATCCTAAAATCCGCTTCAGCCCCCGATGACACAGAGTTCGGCCAGAACTCTGTGTCGAGCAAACAGAACCTCACGCCAACATTCTGGAAGCGCCAGACCGAGTTCGGCCAGAACTCGGCCTGGGACCGAGTTCGGGCCGAACTCGGATCCCCTGCTTCCAGCAGCTCCAGCAGCAACAGCAGCAACTTCGTCGCCTACTTCCCGAGATTCTTCGACATCGGACGGCGCTCGTCGCACTCCGGGGTCTTCTCCACATAGGTTGGGAACCCCACCCACTCCAACACAATAGACATCTGACCTTGCTCAATCTTGTAAATGTCCCGCTGAACCTGGAATATATGAGGAGCATTGCCCAAAGAAAACCTTTCACGAAGGTCTTCCCAGATAGCATGAGGAGTGTTGCACGAAAGGACAGAATCAGCTAGCTCGGGTTCAAGGGAATTTAGGATCCATGACAGAACCATGTCATTGCAACGCTGCCAAAGAGCATGCTCATCAGGATTCAAAGCCTCATTGGGCTCCTTGATTCTTCCAGTGATGAAGCTTGTCTTGTTCTTGGCACTCAGAGAAATTTTCATAGCACGACACCAAGAGTTGTAGTTGTCGCCGTTTAAATGTTTTGAAACAAGGAGCAGACCAGGATGATCTGAATGATGGAGGAATAAAGGATTAGTTGGATCAATAGAGAATGAGCCACCAGAATTTGAAGTCTCAACACCGTTTTTAGACATGATGTTGATGAAAAAAAAGATCAAGACAAGAGAAAAAAATGCAACAGATGCGTTAAGGAAAAGAAGACAGGATTAGGATGTATCCTGCTCTGATACCATGAAAGAAAGAGATATTTAGGCGATGTGAAATTGTATTCATTCATACATCATATATACACAGCATCTGGAGGTTCTCCACCAAGTCAGGAGACCAATAAGGAATGACAACTAATACAATTACAATTACAATTGAATGCTAATTGATACAGCATATTCTAATAAATCAATTCCAATTATACCAAGACACACTATCAATATAATTGAATGTGAAGATACTTTCCAACAAGAAGTAGTGGCGTAAGCGCCGCAGAGTGCTGGAGATTGATGGGGACGGTCGGTCAGCTGCAACGGTGAAGGGTCTGGACGTGCTGGGGGAGATGGGGTGTGTTCGGATGATGACACCTTATCGCCAGCAGGGGTGGTCTTTTCCTTGGTCATAATCTGGAAGGTTTAGGGTACAGACATAAGCAAGGTATCCTACCAGTCTATAATCAATCAAAAATATTTATTTATATATAATTCGGACCTATGTTATGGCAAATCAATGTTCTAGTGTTCTAATTGTTTCTAGGTATATTTTCCTAAGTCGTTGCTATGGACCTGCATGGGCCACCACTGAAAACATGTCACGACCCGATCCCAAATAATTGGGTCGAACCAGATCATGTCCAGCCTGCACCGTTGTTGAGACGGCGGCAGTAAGCTGTTCCATTAGCAGGTAACCACTACAACATCTATATTTGTCACAACTCAATATTCGGGAATTTAAAACTTTATTAAACCTTTAAATAGATACAACTGGAAAGTGAAAGAACTGAATTAAAAGCTGAAATCAAATTATAAAATTCTAAAACAACAAATCTAGAAACAGAAAATCTAGCTAGGCGTTCGGCTCGTCGGCCTCAGGTCCTGCGTCCTCCAAAGGGGACTCTGGCAGCACCACGGGGTACAGAACCGGGTCGTAATAGCTGTTGTATAACAGCTCAGCATCCTCATAGTCCCCTAAAAATGTATCTCCAGTCAGGAGGGAGCAAAGTACAATTCATGCTAATTTGAACAGTTAAAATAATAATAGAATCATGCACTTTTAAACAATTTAGAAATGAACAGTTTTCTATCAGTAAAACAGTGTAATTTTGAATAGGCAATGAATATGACCGGCTTGGGTTGTACAGTAGTATCCTATTGATACGATATGGCTTATCCCCGTGTGAGAGAGGGGTAAGCTAATACAGTTCTAACACTACACCAAAAGAGGTGATTGCCAACGGTTATTACCGTGACTAAAAAATTTCGTCACGGTAATATCCGTGACTGTTTGGGCGTGATAAATTTTCGTAACACTTTTTGTCACGGTTTTAACCGTGACAAAAGTTTGTTTTTGTAACGGATATTGTCACGGTTATAACCGTGATAAATAGTTTACTTATGTAACGGTTATAACCGTGACAAAAACTATCATTTTTGGGAAAAAAAATTAGCTATATTTACCATAATCCTATATTCAATCAGCTTCACAGCAAAACTAATTTAATAGGCCTCCATAATCATAACATTGGAGAATTAGTAAATGTGCTTTGAGAATGCATAAATTTGTGATATTCAGTTATGCTTCCAAAGAAATATAAGTTGATGAATAAATGACAGCCTTCCATAGAAAAATAGTAATTGCATACACAATTGACAACAAAACTGTAATAACTAATTCATTTTTATACGAATTTCATACTCCCATTAATCACATAATAATCTAAAACAATATTTATAGATTACATTATGTCCTTTAGTTCATTTTTTGAAATCTCCAAGGAAAGACAGCTACGGTCTGTAACAAAGCACGCGAGTTTCCCCATCCGCATCACCTTTTTCTGCTTCCCCAACTATCTGCATCCAAGAAACACCAAGGGTAACTACTTGTACAAACATTCACTATTATTTTGAAGGACTGAGGAGAGAAATGAAGTTTTTTGAGAATACAAACAAACACTAATAGGACTGAATTGAACCAAGACAAGTCAAGCTTTGTATGTTCTAGATGAATGGTTTGTTTAAGGTTTGACTTTGTCGAGCCAAGTTCGAGATCAAGCTTGTAAGGCCATGTTCAAGCTCAAGTGG
This sequence comes from Iris pallida, assembly GCA_029216955.1. Lineage (NCBI taxonomy): Eukaryota > Viridiplantae > Streptophyta > Magnoliopsida > Asparagales > Iridaceae > Iris > Iris pallida. The sequence continues at coordinate 4,169,976 of JANAVB010006396.1, read as the reverse complement.
CTCGACTGCAAGATACCTCGTCAACAGATTGCAAGCTGCTCGATCTCGAGTACCTGGACTGTCATGGGCCATTGTCACCTACGAACCCATCCAAGTAAGTATAGAGAGAAGGATCCAGGTAAGTATAAAGCTTTGCCCAACCGATTTGGGACTAAAGTTTGTTTCGTTAGAAACTTCTTGGTGGTTTTATTTAGCTGGTAATATGCACAAATATAGGTACTGGAAACAACTAGTGGTAAAGGACACAAATATAGGTATTGGAACCAACTTGTGTCATGTTTAGTTAGTAATTCCTATCAAAAAACTGTTTCAAAATGAGCATAATAACTAATTTCATGAATTGGAGCTCATTAATCAATAATGTCCAATACATATATATACCTGAATTGGAGCTCATTAATCAATAACCTATGCGATTTTATGTGACCTATCTCACAAATGCCTTTCATCTTTCATCCATAGTGAAATTTTCTCTTAATCACAAGAACCGATTTAGGCCTATGTGCTGAACACTATCTTAGTATCTTGTGTTTTGTTCCCTATTTCTAATATTGTTAGTAAGTCTTTCACTGGCAAACACTAAGTCTAGGATTTTGCTGCATTGTATTTGCCACCAACAAATTTCTTCTTACTCATGGATACACGTCGCTCAAACAAATATACATATTCAGATGCTCAATGTAGGTCTGTTCCAGCGAATCTCCTCTAGTACACTCTTGTAGAAGTGATTATTCTACATAAGTTGTATAAGTAAATTATTCACTAATATGAGCAAACACACAGAGATTCACGTATGTTTTATCGCTAGCAAGGAAAGGGTTGATAGTAGTGAACAGTCTATTATGTAAAAAAGATTATGTCAGATGAGTATAGTGGATCTTCATACAAACTGGTGAAGAGATGGTACCCACTATCACATGTAAAAGTTAGAAATATATTGCCCGGAACTAAGAAAACATATATACCTGTCCGTGTGGATGATAGCCCTTCCCAACCCATGTATGATGTGGCTGATAGGCACCCATTGCAATTTCAGTGTCCCGTGAACCCTCCATGGATCTTTGGTTGATGTTGGCAGATCCCATAAGTACATATTCATCATCAACAATCATCCCTTTAGCATGCACATATATCATAAATCTCTGGAACTTCTGAGCCATGCGCTGCAGAAAAACATAGGCTTATTATTATTTAGTGTGCAAAGTATTAAGTCAACAATGAGTTCTCTCTTGATTGTTGAAATGAGCAATTGGCAAGTTCGTACGAAAGCTTTTGCCAAAATGTAGCAGTTTAACAGAATTTAGATCCGGTGCTAGAATGAGTAACTACAAAAGTTCCATTTGTAGAAAGATGAACCTTAATCAAGGAGACTGTTTCCTAAACTTGGATTATAAAGAGCGTGAGACTTTATATTCTAGGGGACTTGGAGGGTGCTCCTCAGTTGCATGAGCTTAAACTGCATAGACAAAAGGTTGATCTACCTACCCTCCAACTAGCCATCTGGGTTTTATGGCATGACTCTCTCATACTCATAGCTACCTTGGCTAGGAAATTGGCAATGGCATAGAAGCTTGACATTAGGTCGACATCCAATCATAAAAACTTTGTCAATTATTTTATGGAGGTTTCTTATGCTCTACCAAACCCATTAAGATGGTAGAAGATTTGATGGTAACTATATTGCTGGGATAATCTTGATAATCTTGGTGGGAAATTTTTGTTCCTGTTCTTCCTAGTTACAACTCTCAGCATCACCTAGTAAAACATCAATGTATAACCATTGATTTTCTGATCATTACCACAAAAGGAACATACTCAGTTGCAAGTAAATCTCTGAATTATAATTTTGAATAAATAGAAGGTCGAAAAATACTTTTATGTTGTCTAAACATGCACATAATTAATATCTCAATGTTGCAAAACTGTCAACTTTTTCTTGGACGAAATATGTATGTAAGTTTCATTTCATAGACAATTAACCAATTCAATTACAATGAAAATTAAGTTCATTATTTGCCGATGATAACTAATTGTGTCAGAGTCAAATGAAAAGAACTTCTAGAGATAGAACTTAGAAGTAAAGAATGTTTCCTTGTTCAACTAAAAGAAGTGAAGGTGAAATTTAAGATCTCCCGTCGTATAGGACTGAGATATTCCCTGGAGAATTCCTTGAATCTTAATTCCTGGAATTAGCCTAATTACTGTCATCTGGTTGTAAAGAATTTGAGAATTGCAATTCCCGTGAAAATTACATATCCCGCTTCTTTGCACAAAAGTAGAGAGTTGAAGTTTCCCAAAGAACGTGTCAAACGAATTTCAGGAATGTAATGTGACATGATGTGTAGACCTAGTGGGGACCATATGGATGTTCAGTGACTTACTAAAAATGGGAAGTCATTCGTGCAACCAAACAAGAGTTGGAATTACTATTCAAATTTACAATTCGAAATGGAATTTCAACTCCTTGCAACCCAATGCCCTTAACAAGCAGATGTCTAGGTAAATATATGTGCTTACCATGTAAAAGAAGTCTGCAAGATGTTGTAAACAACTTATATGTAACAGTTTTTAAGTCGGGGTTCTGACTGAGAAAGAAATAGGGGCATCAACTAAAGGAAAAACATGAAAATATACCAGGGCACTATTATCACATGAAGAATTTGTTGATTCTCTTTGTGAAGGTTCATGCTTTCCAAGACAATAAAAATTCAAGTAATCTTGTGGATGATTGCATTCAGCAAGACCAGAATCCTCAAGTGCCCGTCCAATGATTCTATACATCATACCTATTGTCTGAGCCTAAAATACATGAAGAAACATGAGGTCTGGAATTCTTTTTACCAATGCTGAAGTTTCGAATAAGGTGCACTAGTTCAGAGAAGTATAACAACCTAAAATCAGAAAAGTAAACCAACATACTTATGGAAGGATGTGATATTATAATAATCAAGTAGTAAAAGATATTATTGATCATCAAAAAAGTCCCAGTGGTATCTTAAATTAGTTACATTACCAGGTAGTGCCTTTCTAGAAGAGAGTATCTTCACTAGCCCATAGGCTTCCAAAATGAGAAGTTGGCAGGACTTCTCATCCATACTTCTTTGTTCATGTGTACGGATGTATCTTTATGAATCAAGCCGTACAAAAGGGAATCCAACAGAATGAGCCTAAAAATCTCAGCATTATGAATTTATAATACATCTTGTAGGTTAAATGGTGTATGAAAAATGTAAGAATCAACATGCAATCCATTTATTATCTTAACTTAGTTTCATCAACCATGCAGATAGTATTCATGGAAGGTCATTCCACAATATGATGGTCTCTGTTAGAACTGACAAGGCACAAAATAACCCCACTACCTATATGGTATCAACCCAGGAGGATTTACTGAGTACCATCCATGCACAATTCAAAATACTCATCCCCTAACACCAACCCAGGGCTACCAGCTAATATTCAAATAATCTACTAGCAGCCATCCGGGTCAATTGGCTCCAGCTGCATAGGATCACTATCTCCTGTTTAACACTCACCTAAGAATTATTGCGCAATTGCCTTCTACACAGCAGTTAGAAACAAGCTTTTTCCATTTTATCTTATTTTATAGAGTGACAATATGATACCACAAGCATCAATTCAGGCATATGCAAGATCATGTAAGTCAATAGTAAATGAACACAAGTAGTGAAAATGTATCCACATATAGAGTAATATCAGATCTATGATCTTCAATGTAACTTTTTGTTGTGTGGGGGGTACATCTTATAGATCTCCTAACCGATCAGTTAACCACATTACCTTTACTTTTATAAGTTAATACCAATTACTTAGGTGACTAGTTATCTTAATGGTCCCTGCTAATTCTCCTGATTATTCCTCCTGGGTTGTGTTTAACCAATCATAATTAGGTTTAATTACTCTCTTAACTCCATGTTAAGTTGTATAAATTCTTCCTCCTTAATTATGTTTAGTTGTCTATAATTTTGTTCAACCACCTCTTCTACATGAACTCTTTGGATGACAGTCTCATTTGTGACATCCTTCATCAACTTCCAACATCTTCTGGTCACCAACGACAACATCAAACATCTTCGGATCATCTAGCATATTTATATATCCAACAAATTTTCCCAAAAAGGGAATTTTCTTTTGTTTTTAATACTTCTTAGATTTCTTAAACCTTCTCTATGTTTTGTTTTGGGTATTTCTTAGAGGGCTTTTTCATTTCTGTTTTGTAGGCCTTTCCAAGTTATATATTGTTTAGAAACTAGAATGTAAAGTAAAACATTATTAGAATGTCATGTCAATGCATGGAAGGTTCTTATTGATGCAATCAAGCTATATCCATGAATCATATGATCACGTAATATCGATTTTATATTTTTCTTTTCTCTTAATTATCAACTTCATATGAGCTTCACTTATTGCTGGACAATTCATATTGTTGCTTATTATGTTAAATTTATCCATATATACAGTTTTATTAATTTCAATCAAATTTCTATGAGCAATATATCTTACGATACATGAAAACGATATAATAATCTCATGAACCGATACACAATATGTATATCTCAATTTGACATCCTAAAATACAAGCATGTATAAAATAAGTTATTTGAATAGCCAAAGGACCTATCACTAGATGACTTCTCATCGTAAGTGGTGAGTCCCTTATATTCAAACCAAAAAAAATAGAGAGAGCTATTTGAAATTTCCTGACTATATATAAGTTTTATCCACGAGTAAAGGAGAAACATAATAAGATAGTGACAATACAGAAACAATTCTTGGAAGATGTGAAGTATGACTGCTCCTAGCATCTTCTACCTTCATTTCTACTTTTATTGTCTTTTGTTTCTGGTTTAGTTGAAAAACCAAAAGTTAATATGTTATCAATACTGTTTATTACTTTCTTGCTCCTGCCGCATCTCATCCTCATCATATTCATTCAAGCCTTCTCCCATGAGAGTGATGCCAGCAATGGAGCATAAGAAAGATCCATAAAAGAATTGACCAAGTATAGAATGCTGACCAATTTGGTCCAACTGTATGATAACACCCGCATAGCTCGAATTCATCTGATTCACATGAAGGCATCTCTGGAGTGTCTAATTCACTCATATACAGATCTATGTTGTACTGGACGCTAGGCGAGGCGAGGCGACAGGCCACCCACCTCGCCTAGGCGCGCCTAAGCATCGCCTAGGCGCCCGTCCAGGATCGGTTGCTCTTGAATCATTTTTTTTTGTATTTATGTATACAATAAATATGTAGTGTAACTAGTAAGCAATAAACATTAACCAATAAGCATAAAAGTAATATAAGAAGCAAAAATTATGAAATAACCAATGTTCAACATCAAGTAAAGATAGTAAGCAAAATTGGGCAGCCCTAGGCGACCCTAGGCAGGTCTTTTTTTTCCCATGGGCGACCATAGGCGGGTGCCTAGGCGCGCTTAGGCGAGCGTCACCTCACCCAGGAGAATTTTTCCCGGGTCGGGGCGAGTCCTCTCCAACGCGCCTACGCGTCGCCTATGACAACATAGATCCAGATCTATGTGATCCATCCACAAAGCCATGTTGTTGGGTTGCATGTCCTAGCATGCCTAAGGACTTGCCAGTCACTTGATCTAGAGAGTCTTGAGGGGGCCAAGGATTATCATTAGTCTAGTATTAGGAAATCATAGTCATAAACAGTGTGTTACCATTATAACTTCATAGTTTGGGAATGCATGAGGAACAATATTTTGTACGTTACATGAGAGTTGTGGCGTGTCGTATTTGTTCTGTGCATCATAGATGGTTCCTAAATGTGGCATGGATCACTCGATACTAATAAAAAATATAGTTGGTAATATTTGATTTTCTTCTTCAGTTACAATTAATTTTTCCACCAATGTTGTGCAAAAGGATAAAGAAGAAAACCTTATAATATGGCATCATCTTCTCGCATTCCAAGGTAAAAAGGGCATCCTAGTGCCACAATGCCCGTGGTAATGCATGATCTAGGGAAGTGAATATATTCAAGGTAAAAAGGGCATCCTAGTGCCACAATGCCCGTGGTAATGCATGGTCTAAGGAAGTGAATATATTCATAACCTTAAACCCCTCTTACAGAGAGGTTGTTGTGGGGATTTGAACCAGTCCCTAGAATGCAAGAGCCATGGTTACCAATTTAATGGGAAAAGTTGCAAGTTAGGATAGAACAGATCAAGACTTGACTTCCAACTTATCCTTTGTTGTCGGAGCTGAGAGGAGTGAACTGGGTGGCTTTTCCATTTGGTCTTTTACAAGCAAACCCCTCAATCAGTTGACGTGGCTGATGATCCAATGCAGCATCTTCCAGAAGTATACTTTTGTCAATTTGGAAGGCCAAAAGTGCCTTTCAACAATATCACAGCTGCAGCAAAGAGGCTCACACAACCATGGAGCACTACCAATCACTATCAATCCTCCTCACCAACATTTGTTCGACCGCTGGTCCCCTCCTCCCATCAAATTCATGAAAATCAATTTTGATGGAGCATATATGGATAAAAAATGGCTGCAGCTGCGCTGCGTGATGATGTTAGACGCTTATGATGTCATCTTTGAAGGAGATTGCAAAAGTCTTATTGTTGCTATTTATTCAAGAGACTTGCACACTCTCTGGAAGACCCGCCATGTTCTAGATGAATGCCGAGATAGACTCCATAGAAAAAATGGCATCCCTTTCACCTTCTCCCCAAGGAGAGCATATATTCGGTGATGCCAAGCTTTACATTTATCACATTCAACCCCACTGCACACAGAAACAAAAAGTGATTAGAACTATTTCAAAGAGCAGCTTAGAAGTCTAATCCCCCTCCCCTATGTAAAAATGTAAGAATTTACCAGATCTATAGTTTCCTCATCATTTTTCTTTTTCAAAAGCTTTGCCTTTGGAAAACCATATACATAAATAGGACTAGGAGTTCAATTCTCTTAATAGTCCTGGATTCAAACACATACTTGGATTCGACGACCTGTTTCAATACAAAGTGTAAATTTAGCATCAATTATGGTTAGTATGATTACTTGGACTTGCTAACCTATTTCAATGCAAAGGATAAATTTAACACATACTAGGATATCCAGATATCATGATCCAGTATTGTCCAAAAATCATTTGTGCTTCAAGTTAAAAGGAAATTAGCTAAAAAACAAAATTGATACAGAAAATATATTAAGTACGCATAATATAGCAAACATGTCATATAAAAGCAACTATAGTATGTTAAGACTCTAGTACACTTAATATAGCAAACATGTCATATAAAAGACAAATGTATATAGGAATCTCAGAATCAAATAGTCGATTACAATATATCATATATTCAGTAGAGAAACAATTTAATATTAAGGTGCATATTTGGACCAACTAAATATAAATAGGAGTCCAAATATAAATACCAAGAAATAAAATCTTCAAAATCACATGAAAAACATGGAGTGGGCATTAATACAAACGGGTTGAGCGCATACTTGAGGATGTCCTCCTCGTTGTTGACAGAGATGTCGGCGATGGTGACGGGGCCGTGGACTTGAAAACAAAGGGTGCATAAACTTACGAACCTTTTTTACATGGTGTCGGAGATGGTGTCTATCATGGAAAGAATCTAGACATTTTCTTTTTGAAAACCTTAAGTGCAGAAATAATTCCTTTGAATTCTCTAATTAAATCCAGATTTTTAGATCAATTTAAATAGAAAATAAAAAATAAAACTCTAAACCGAGACAAACCCCTAATTTGGATTGGTAAGATCTGACCTGGACAGAACGGTGTTGGCGTCGAGATCGGCTTAGGCTCTCGCTCTCTTCTCTGATCTGAGCAATTTGGAATCCTTTCCTCTTCGCTTGCATGCTCCCTTCGTTGTAGACATTGTTGATCTCTACATAAGACATTGGGAAGCTCGAAACGGAAGGCGTAGGACTGCTCATACCCGTAGCAACACTCAAGAGAGAGGGGAAGCTCGTGGTCGTCAGCTCTCTCGAGTGGGGATTAGATTGCGGAAGAGGGGAATCGAGAGAGAGAGAGAGAGAGAGAGAGAGAGAGAGAGAGAGAAAGGATGGAGATGGAAAGATGAAATATGAGTGCGGGAAGAAATTTTTTGGTTCCTAACACTTTCAGGAATACATGTGATTTTTTTAATCTTCTATTAGATTTTGTAACGATTTTTAGTGTCACAAATTATAAAAATAATAAAAGTGAATTTTAGTTACGATTTTTTTGTTATTGTAACGGTTATTATTGTTACAAAAATGTTACAGTAATAACCGTTACAAATTGTAGAAAAATTGTGTTACAGATTGACTGTTTTGGTGTAGTGTAAGTTAACAGTTGGATGTGGTCATAAACATTACTCTATTCCCCCAGTACCCAACAGTCAATCAGTCAGTGCTCTCAGAGAGAGTTTCGTGTTGCATCGTAGTTTAAACTTGCAGTAAAGCGATTATTAAAATAACTGTAAACTAACACAAACTGTACTTGCCTTAAAATGGACCGGACTGGAAAGATTGAAGACTTCGAGATGGGAAATAGGATCGTCCTCGAATTCCTCCATTTCGATAAATTGACTCAGAATCCAGGATTATCATGCTAACTATACTAGTTGAAATCTCTAATTGTGTCCTAATCAATTTTAATCTTTATTTATGCAATCACAAACAAAAATGTGATTATCGGTGCGTTGTAATTAATAACGAGGGAAAGATCGTTTAAACTTGTATTTTGGAAAACTCGTCGTTACCAAATTAATTTGATTAAAACTTTGTATTTTCGTAATTATACATATAAAACTAAATTTCTTATTTTAATGAGAAATACATGATCATTGTTAAATACTAAAACTTGTAAATTTTAATGTGAGAAAACTTTATTAATTTTCTATATGAAAATAATTATCTATTTGATTTACGCGTACGCTAAAAGAACTCGCAAAACCAGAAAAACAACAGAAAACCTACGCTACTAAATCACAAGTCACAGAGCCAACAACCAGCTGGGCTTATGCCCATTACAATTTATTTACATAAATTGAAATAAGACGAAACGGTTGTTAGTTCTAAAATCTTCCTACAATTTAATTATGAATAAATTAAATAATAAAAATATTTTAAATATTTAATGAGTCTCAGATATGGTCCAATCGTCATATTGGCTAATGCCTCAACGTCCGGACGAAGCCGGTTTCGTTTGCACTTAGCCAGGGTCCATTGACCGATACGGTCGTCGCCCAAAATCCAAAATAATAATATTTTTCGAAAAAACCGTTTTAAAATCATTTTAAAAATACAATTAAGTTTTATGGAAAATTCGACAGCATTTCCTCTATTTTTGGTCAACCCAAAAACTGGGAAAGTGTGCCAATATTTTTCTGCAAAACCCAAACCAGGGGATCCCAAAAATATATATATAAAAATAACCACAATCATTTCCAAATTAATTCGGAACGACCCGAAACGAATTCGGGAATCCGAAACCAACCAAAACATCACAGCACTAATCGGAACGATCCGAAATCCAAAATATCCAGAAATTATTTTCGAAAGTTTCGGAAAAATAAAACCATCTAACAGAAGCTTTCCGAAGGTCTCTCGGAAAATCCCGGAAACGACGTTAACCCAAAAATCGAATTTTTCGAAGAAAAATTCGTGGACCAATTCATCATTGACACGGGAAGGGACGAACTACTGTGATTAACCAGGGATTACCCAAAACGACGGAATCCGAAGGGTTGCCTCGGACTCGGGTCGCGCAAATCCACAGAACGGACTCGAAATCCTGCGAAGAGCGCAGGACAGGGGCTGTCCAGAACAGCGGACACGGTCTCGGGGTGCGCCGGGGATGCTGGCCGGGCACGGGACGCCGGGGAGGACAGTGCGCGGGGCACGGGAGCTAGGGCGCGGCCGGGGACCGGGGAGGCGCTGGGTTCAGCGCCGCTGGGAGCGGCCGGGGGTCGCGGGCGGCCGGATCGGGGTCCGACGTGCGCGACGAGGTGCTGGGGAGGCCGGGGCTGCGGTGGCGCGCCGAGGTCGGACGCCGCACAGGGGTCGGGCGCCGCACAGGGGGTCGGCCGAGGGCGCTGGAGCGCGGGTCTCAGGGGGTTTTGAGGGAGAGGGAAACTTGTGGGGGGAGAGGGAAGCTTGTGAGGGGAGAGGGAAGTTCTCCTCTGGAGAAAATAGAGGGAGGGTGAGTAATGGAGTTGGTGGTGGGAAGGTGTGTGTGGTGTTTAAAGAAGGGAAAAAGGGGCTGTGGGTGTGCGTGAGTGTTTGTAGGGAGAGAAGAATGAGGGAAAAAGAGAACGTGGGGTGTGGAGTTGAGGATCTGGTCCAACTTGGACCAGCTCCAAATAGAGTTAGAAATATATTTTTTAATATAAAAACAGATTTCAAAAGAAGGGAGGGGGTTCAGGTTGGGTCTGGGTTCGGAAACTAGTCCGGGCTCGGGTCTGGTCAGCAAATCAAAAACCCTGAATTTAATTTTGAAATTAATTTTCAAAGCTCACAAATATTACTTAATAATAATAGTAACAATATAATATTAATATTAATTCACATAACGAAACTGGGTTTTACAGTGCGCCGCAGTTGCCACCGCGCGCCGCTGCTGCCATCGTCGGGGAGAGGGAGGGTGTTGTTGGTGGTGGTGGTGATGGTGGTGGTGGTGGTGATGATGGTGATGGTGGTGATGGTGGTGATGATGGTGATGGCCGGGGGGTGCGGCGACGCCGTGGAGGGGGGCCGAGTACGGCGGGAGGAGACGGATAGTTGACGCGGGAAAGAGGACAACAGACAAGGGGTATTTTTGTCCAAAAAAATTGTTCAAAGGGGTTGACCGTTCGTTTTGGACTGAAACCGTCAAAAGTGGGGGGGTGTCATACATTCATGTAAACTTGTGGGATGTACCTTAAATAAGCGTAAAAAAAATGGGGTGCCACTCAAATTTTCTCTAATCTTTTCTAATGCGGTTCTAACGACATTAGAGCATAGGGTTGCTCAATATCATGTTAATGTCTCTAACGATTAAGTGTGAGTGTTCAGTTTATTCGATTTGAAACGGACTGAAATAGTCAAAATCGAATAAACTAAAATTCTGTAAATTCAAAATTAAAATCGAACCGAAGTTAGCTGAAACCGAACCGAATAATCAATTTAATTAGTTTATTCAGCTTATTCAGTTGAAAATTTTATATGTTTAATGGATCGGGTCCAAAGTTGTGATCGTGAGTAAATTATATTAAGCATTATAATTTTCATACACATATTTATTGTTGTGTCCAAATTTGGACTATTTGCTAAATTATCAAATTAGTTGGGCTTCAATAAAACATATACATAAAATTATTACTTTCAAAATATATACATTTTTAATTACAAAATATGCATAAAATCGAGATTATTTACATAATTAAATAAGTTTTATTCGATTTTCGGTTTTGGACCGAAACCAAAATCCAAAACGAAATCCAACGAAATCGAAACCGAACAATTTTTTTTATTACTATTTTTAAAATCGAAACCAAACCGATTTTTTTTTTTTTTACCAAACCAAACCGAATTAATCTCTTGTTCGGTTTGATTAGGTTCGGTTACAATCCAAAACCATATAATGCTCACCCTTACCACCGATGTACCATAACTCTGGTATATTTGAACAAAACCTAAGGTTCTAACCAGGACCATGCACCATCGGATCAAAAGTTCGCGACGGATCATGCATCATCGGATGGGGGGGCCTGCGTGGAACTTGTGCGTGCGCCTTCTCGATCGAATGGTCGAGAACGACGAAACTTCCGTCCAGACTGTGCTCCCAACCAGGACCATATATATATATATATATATATATATATATATATATATATATAGGAAAATTCTACAATACATCTCGTGAAAAAAGTTGTATCCATACATCCCAAATCTAAACCATTAGATGTTGATCCAATGGTTCGGATTGAGATCAAAAGTCAAAATCAGCATTAATGCTCATTCAGATTTATAGAGTAGGGAGCATTATTTAATGCTGATGTTGACTTTTGACCTCAATCCGAACCATTGGATCAACATCCAATGGTTCAGATTTTGGATGTATCGATACAAATTTTTTCATGGAATGTATTGTAGAAGAACCCATATATATATATATATATATATATATATATATATATATATATATATATATATATATTGCACTGGTATCATGTCAAAGTCTCTGCGTCTCTGCTAGTTCACTAAAACTCTACGAGTGTGTACCAAAACAAAGGAATGAAGTTATATTTTACTAAGAATTGCAGTTTAGTTTGGTCAATAACCAGCTTGCGTCAGACAAAGATATCCTGAGTCCCGATATCAGAACTCTCAAATTGCAGCTGCAATTTAAACACATCCATACTAGTTAGTTATCTGCATTTTTCTCATAGAGATGTATATCTTGATCATCACTTGGCGAACACGTTAAACTACTTAAGTAGTCATCTTCCAGCATGATGGTTACCTAATTTCATCCATACATTATTGTATGCTACTTTGGGAAAAAAAAAACAACTTGAACGTGGAAAACGTACATTTGGAATATATATATATAAATCTTCGATCCAACCATTTCAAAATGAGTGATATTATATGTACCTCCAAAAATCTAATTCATCCACGTTCCTCCGTCATGTGGCACTTTATTATTGACAAAATCAAATAGGGGATGAGATTGGGAGAAGACATGAGCGAATAGGAAAAGAGCACGTGGCGGAGAGATGGAATTTTTGAGGTATATATAGTATTTTTCTTTCGGAATATATGGCTTAATCATCTTTAGATTAAATCATCATTCTTTTAGTTAACGGGCCTCATAAAATAAATCTTCAAGTAGAGGAATTGTCGAAAAAATATTGGGTTAGCAATAAGTATTGATGAAAATTGCACGCGACCACGTTTTTGTGAATACATACATTCGAGTAGAGAGACTGTCGAGACCGCAGTTTGATACCACGATGTCTCTCGTAGAGGGATTGTTGAGACCGTCTCTTAGTTTGATATCCATGTCTCGCTTAATTGATCCGTATTGTATTGATGAAGAAGAAAGGAAAGAAAGAAAGTGTCCTACGTCTGTCTGCCTACTGATGAAATTAATTAGGTTTTGGAGTCTAAGAGAAGCTGACATCTCAACCTATATGAAGTGCATCTCTGGTCTACTACAACATTCTAGTCATGGCATAATTCATCTTATATAAGTTATGCTATATAAATAATTACAAATATTGGAGGAGAATATTCAGTGCAAAAACTATTTTTTTTTTTTAAAGCTTTCGGTTACTTGTTATTATCATTTTCTGTTATTGTGAGTCATGAGTAGTAGTAGAAAATTGCCCTCCAAAATTCTGCTCGATGACTCGATGTTGATGACGACGTTCTTTTTTTTATTGCAATCATACCTTTTTTTTTATACCGAAAGGAAGCATGTACGTAATCATCTAGCTAAACAAGAGGAGACTCCATACTAAATAATGTCATGGTCTTTTGTTATTGATGTTGGTATATATTGTAGTTTATTGCAAGTGCATACTTTCAAAAAAGGGAAAAAATACTATCTAATTAACGCATGGGAAGAGGACGTCTTCCTACTTCCGAGCAACATATTAAACTAGTCACTAGCGAATTGTTGTGACATTTGAACAATCGTGGAGCCACAGAATGGGTTGATATTTCATTTAATTATAACTCAATTTGAACACGTTTATAAATATTGATTATAACTCATACCACATAAAAATCGAGTTTTTTTTTTTTGTTTTGGAAGAAGATAATTGTGGCGAACGCTACCACCCGGAATCGATCTCCTGACACTCGGACCGTATGTCTCACCACTACCACTAGACTAGAGGGTCATTGCCAAACATCGATATATATATATATATATATATATATATATATATATATATATATATATGAGTTTAGTGATCATTATTCTAGTTGTTGCTGAGGTATGGGTGTAGGGGTGAGCATAAACCAAAACCCATGGGAATCGAATCGAACCAAAATATTGATTCATTTCGGTTTTCTGCACTACGGTTCGGCTGTCGATTTTAGTTTATGAAAATTTGGTTTTTACGGTTTGGATTTTGGTTTTTGAATTTGGTTGCCGAATCGAAAACTGAATTATAAATATTTGAAATTAGTTTCTAAATTTTTTTGTAAGTATTTTGTTTTATGATATCTTCTACCCCTATTTTTTAAAATTTATGATTTGTACTCTCATCAATTCCAACTTTATCTTCAATTTTATTAAGTTGAAGATAATAATTTTGTTTCAAAACTCTCAAAGGTGGTCATTTTTCTTTTCTTTATTCCTTCTAATTCTAATCTTATTTTAGCTAAACCAGTCACAATCATTTATATAATATTTTTCATGTTTTGAGTTTTTGATTTTTGTTTGCTAAATTAGGAATAAAGATATTCATTTTTTAATGTACTTGTTTTTTGGTTGGTTTTGACAAAAGTCCAATCTATCAAAAAAAAATCCAGCTGAATCGAAATAACCAAACCGAACAAAATTTTAATACGGTTTGGTTCATATTGTGTAAAAAGTTGTTCGATTCAGTCGATTTTAAATAGGTTCGATTCTGTTTCATTTTCTCAAAATCGGTCTGGCTTAAACCGGATCGACCGAATGCGAACCCCTGCACATAAGCTCTGCTAACCGGGATCTGGAATGATTTTTTTGGCTAAATATAATACTTAGTGTATATGTACTTGCCTTGCACGTATTTCATAGTACTTGAAAAGAAGCCTCCTTAATTTCTTTTATTCTTCTACACGTAATTACATAACTACCGATATTAAGTTTATTGAACAATTTAAATTAGTAATATATAAGAATATTTTTGGAATAATTTTTTTTTACTGTGAAACCTCAAATTTTTTTTTCATATTATATACTATATAGTAGTATAAATATAGATTTCTCATCGTAATAGGGGCGAACAAATATTATCCAGCCAACCCCAGTCCATTCGGCTAAGATCCTTGGGCTTGTTGCATTTTCGGCATGGATCAAGAAACAGTCAGAAGCTGTCAGGCATGATCGATGGATCCAAGCCCGTGGACACAAAATTTAGTCCAAAAATCTAAAAGCCCAAATCCTCCTTTGACCCAAGCCTTCCATTCCTAACACCGATACCTCTATCAACAACTCCTCATCCAGCCCCACAGCCGAAAAACCCTAAACCACCGTGGTGGTTCCAGCGATCGGAAGAAAATGGCCATGGCGCAACTGCGGTCCTCCGCCCACCGGCTCGGCCGTAGCGCAACGAACCCGCTCCTCTTCTCCGGCCATGGCCTCCGCTTTAGGAAGCTCGAGGTCATCCTCACCACAGTAAGTTCCCATTTCCAAACCCTAAATCCATTACTTCCTTCTCTCCCTCTTCCAATTTATCATTCTTTTTTTTTTCCTTTTTAATTTCGCAGACGATCGACAAATTGGGGAAAGCGGGGGAGACGGTGAAGGTCGCTCCCGGGCATTTCCGCAACCACCTCATGCCCAAGCTCCTCGCCGTTCCGAATATAGACAAGTACGCTTTCCTCATCCGCGAGCAGCGAAAGGTTCGGCCCTGAAGAAAAGAAAACCCTAATTTCAGTTGAAAGATGATTATTTCCCCTATTTTTGCGTCGTGCCCGGTAGTGTCAGACACGGTGTCCAGTAGTGTCCTAGTGTATTGTGGAGTGTATGTGTCGTGTGCGGTAGTGCAGTGCCAGGACATGGACACGACACCAGAAAATCAAAACATTTTTTAGTGTCTTTATTTCTCAACTTTTGTCCTAGTGTGAGGACTTATTATCAAACGAGGTAATCTGAGGTAATCATATGCAAAATATAATGTTGATCCTCCTTATCTCAAGCTCCAAAAGCTACCTTTGATATGAAGAGTCTGAACTAAAGACATAAGGATCAATTTAGGGCTGAAAATTGTTCGCTACTCGTTTATCCTTATTCTGCTTGCTTGTAGCAAATACTACTATGAATATGAATTGGGTACCAAAAGTTGTACTGTATCCATGACTATTTTAAGTAAATATGTATATTGAGCGGATATCAGAAGACATATTCCTCGAAAACTGATAATATTCGATCATTTAATCCCTGAAAATCATGCTCCTTTTAGGAACAGCTGATTACTGTGTTTATGGTATCTGATAATTCCATTAGTCAACTGAAATAGCTAGCCAAGCGCCGCGAGGATCACACTGATGCAGGATTTGGAAGGTGAAGATGTATGCGGCCTTGCCATTTATTTTGTATAGAGTTCGTATTTGCTACTCCAACCAACATCCTCTAGGAAGCAAGAGCCACCTCAATATATCGTCATTCCAATCCAAGACAATCACAACCTGCTAGTTAACTTGGATGGAATTTCCATGGAAATTCAAATTTTTTTGTTGCCATCTTTTAGTACGGTATATTGGCATTTTTATATATTATTTATCTGCATATTGCTTTTGAGACGAGGCTTCAAAGAAGTTTACAAACGTACCTATCTTGTTCCTTTTCGGACTGTCTCATGTAGTCTTATAGACTGTTCTTATTTCCAACAAAATTGAAACTTCAGTGTGATTTGATGCATGTACCGATGATGTCTATTCATTTACTTATCCCAATCCTGAAGCAAACATATTTAGTTTTTCTTATTTAACCCATCCCCATTCTCTTGACTAGTTTTAAGTTTAAAATTTTGGGCAAGTTCATGCTCTTGTGTTTCCTGGGAAGTTCTTTGAGAAGATAGCTGAAGTTTTAACAATAAATTTATTTGCAATTTGTGCTGATTTTCTCTGCTGCATATAGTAATCAACCATCAGTCATAAAAAAAAAAACTATATAATGTTTAAGATTCAATATCTTTTGCACAGTTGTACCAACGGGATGAAGAGGAAACTGTAACTGAAGTTCCCAAGGCTACGGATCAGTCTGCAGACAACGCTGACTTGGTGAGTGGCTTAATTAGATGGTAGATGGTGCTTCTGAACTTTCCACTCTGCATATTTGTTTAAAGCCTTTCCTCTGTCTACTTATAATTTTGGTCTCATATTTGCGCTAGTATAGTTAATTTTCAACTAATATTGGCATGGAATCGAATAACTTATTTTCTTATCTGGTTATCTAAAAGAGTTTAGATAAAGTCTGTTCATTATTTGTTATGCTATGATGTCATTACTATACATAATGTATTCATTTTTATCAATTTTCTAGTATTCATGTATTAGCAGAATTTCTATTTTCTAGACAGTAGTTCTGTACTACTAATTATTTGCACATGAATTGTATTCTGCACTCAACATTTTATAAACTCGACTGTGATCTCCAGATCTTCAGAAAATGTGACTGAAGTGAGCTTAAAAAGCTCACAATACCGCTTTCCTTGATAAATTTTGAAGTTATGTTACACTTGAGCAAACATGCAACAGGGTCCAAGATGATTTGGACACAACATTACAACAATTTTGACAAAGAATTATAACTCAGCAGGGATAGAGACACATAAATCTATGAAGAAAATATTATATGTATACTTCTATCTAAAAGTATCCATAATCATTTAGAAAGAGAGAGAAAGCAAAAAATAATCATATATTTGATGACACAACTATGTACTTGGCATATACGATTATTTTGCCTTTACATCTACTGCTAAAGTTGAGTATGTAGTTGTATCATCATGCTTCCCTCAAGCCATGTGACTTAGAAGATTGCTTGGAGAGCTTGGGTATATCCAATATGACCCAACAATGATATATTGAGACGACAATTCAGCTATTTCTATTTCAAAAATATGACATTTCATGGAAGGTGCAAGTATAGCAAGGTGTTTCATAGAAGGTGGAAGTACGTATGTTACCACTTCATTCGAGCTCTTGTCAAAGGCAAGAAGATCGAGCTACTCTATTGTAAAGAGAAGATCAGGTTACTGGCATTCTCACATTAATTGGAAAAAAAGATGTGCTCAAGATGTGTTCGTGAAGTTTAACTGATGTTTGAGATGTGTTTAATGGAGGAATTGGATTAAGGGAAGATGTTGAAAATATTGATCTTTTTCCTACTTTTAGTAGGAGAGGATCTTGTTAAGATTGTGTTCTTGTTTAGTTAAGTTGTCTATTAGTTAGGATTTATACCGAAGCAAGTAGTGGATATCCTAATAGACATGTAATTGGTTACCTATTATGACTTCAGGTTCATAGTGTAAATGTTTACGAAGATGTCCGATGGTGCACATATTAGAGGATAAAAGAGAGGATACTAAGACTTTGGTGACTATCTATTTGGGACTAAACAAGAGACCGATAATATAAACTACCAAAATGAGGGGAGTACGCTTAAACTGTATTACACTGCCCCCCGCAAGTTGGAGCATAGAAGTCAATCAAGTCCAACTTGGAGAGCAAATGTAGGAACAATGGTCATGGAAGAGTTATGGTGGGTTATCGACCAACCAAGAGGGCACAAGGATATGGTGGAAAAAAATGAACTTCTTGAAGCTTGAACTTGTCTCGAATGAAGTGAAAAGTAAATGGTAATATGCTCGGTGAATTTGTGGAAGACAAGATTCTCACCAATGTAAATACCAACTTTGTCGCAATAGAATGTTGCGAGTTTGGTCGTAATAGAGAGATGTTAGAGAAGGAAGCTCACCAATGTAAATACCTACTGTCGCAATAGAGAGATGTTGCGAGTTTGGTCGTAATAGAGAGGTTAGAGAAGGGAGCGAAACAACAAGATCAATCATAAGGATTTTGAGCCACGCAATCTCGGAACTACATAAGCCATTGAGGGTACCTCAATAGAAGAAACTTCTTAGCCACGTGATCTCAGAAGCAGTGCATAAAACAACCAGTTCTAATCGGCCTGTTGGACTGTGAACCAGAAGCTTTTTCGAGTTGTTTTGCTACATTGAACCGCACAGACAATTGAAGCGGTGTGAACTGGAACGAACCACTTGACCCGTGCAAACTGCTCGACCAGGTTACCGTTCACCCGAATGGAGCAGTTCACTTAAAATAATAAAAAGTTAAAGTTTCTTCAAAAGTTTTACTGTTATGGAGAATCAAAGAGAGGACCTCTAACCATGTCTCTACCATTGGGCCAACTACATATTAATATCTAATATTTATTCCTTCATTTATGCTAGTTTCAGCCGTAATGAGAATTTTCTACTTTGGTACACTTTATGTATTTTTTATTTTAATTTTTTTGCGAGGCATGGGCTCGAAATAAGGACCTTCCCAATAACCCTTACCACCCTAACTTTTGGGCCACCTGTGGTGACGTACACTTCATATATCCTTTGTTTAGTAACTTATCCTTTCCAGATTCAAATGGTATACTAGTTTACATATATTATATAAACATTAAATATATTTTACAATTTTAAAATATTTATGACGTCATCATCTTTGAAACGAAATGGTTCAACCGGTTTGACCACTAAGTTTTGAGTTAACCGGGCCAATGTTGAACCGGTTTTTAAAACATTCATCCGAACTACATAAGCCATCGACACTACCTCAATAAAAGAACATGCATTTGATTTTGGAAGTGCATATGCCATAGAGAGATGCTTAATCTCAATCGAAGAACGTGTGACCAATGTCTGTTTCTGTCTGTTTCTTCCTTAGTGATCTCGAACTGCATATGCTATAAAGAGATACTCGACCTCAATCGAATAACGTGTGACTAATGTCGGTTTCTTTTTTCGTGACTCGCCCATGTCACAGCTGAAAAGGCTGCAATTGCTACTATTAGAGTGATGATCATCAATGGATTCGTTATAGTCAGATTCAACATAAACATCAATAGTTAATGAGCTTGACTTCAACAGTAATAGTTAGTGAGTACGACCATCAGAGAAGTCCCTGTCTTGGTACTTCTTCAGATAAAAGAATGTGTTAGACAACTTGAAGACGAGAGACTGTAGGAGTACTTGTTCTAACTTAATTACTTGAAGACGAGAGACTCTAGGAGACTACTTCTTCTATCTTATTGTGCTGACAACAACAGATATTTTCGAGCAAGTAACAATGAGATATATGAGTTTGTCGGTGAGTTGACATAACATGCTTAGATCAGGGTGAGTGGATCAGAGGAGGAACTAATATTGGAGAGACAAACATTTTGATCCATGTGTACTAGCTGGAAGATGCCCATGAAAATCCAGTTTCCTCTGATTGATCTAAATTGTACTTGTGCTGGGAGAGAAGCATTCTTTCTAAACGTGTAACCTCAATGCCAATATGCCCCAAGTCTTTAGTGTGAAAATTAGTGGAGATGCATGCCTTAACTTTGGAGATGTCAGGATAGTCATTGATAGTGACGATGAGGTCATCAACATGGATGAGGAAAATAACCATGTCCTTGGGTAGACGATTGACGAAGAAGGGAGTCTATTCCATAACTCCGACAATGTTCAGCTTAGCAACATGAGTGAATGTCTCCCATAACTCTGACAATTTTCTGCTTAGCCACAAGGGAGAATGTCTTCTCAGAGTTAATCCAATAAATCTTGGTAAAGCTTTCGCAACTAGACAAGTTTTAAGCTCTCAATAGTAACTTTGGAATTGTGCTTGTGGGTGAAAGCCCATCAGCAACTAACTCAGTCATGAGTGCCCCTGGTTTGAGTAGCTAGGTCTCATGTGTCTTTGTACCAAAGAGTATGCATCTTCTCATCCAACAATATACAGATCGGGATGCTGAAGTGCCTTATGCATAGATGAAGGAAACAATGGACATAAAGCTAATAAGCTTGCGCAACGGAGGAGTAAGTCCATAATAATACATAAAGTGAGCCAGATGATTCTAGGTACATGATCTTGGCTTCTACTGTTAAAAGGCACTTATCAGACGTGTTCGACTGAGGCAGAGGGTGCAGCATATGAGGAACCATGAGATCCTGCTGCCGCGACATCTTGTTCCTACGAGTATAAACCTGCGCTACGTAGGTGCTACCTCAATATGAATATTGACAGATGAGTCATCAAAGTCAAGGTTAGGACGAGGAGGAACTGTAGGATTTGAGTACGATGGCCCAGGAGGAGCCAAGTATATGGCTCAGGAGAGCTGAAGGCATTGAGGAGGCAAGGAGAAGAAGGGATCCTGCTCTCAAGTGGCATTTACCAAAGTGATCACCTTGTTTTTGGGTAGAAAAACAAATATACCTTTTCTGTATATGATAGCAACGTACAAAGACATGTTTAGTAGCCCGAGGAGTAAAGCTTATCACGTCCTAACCCGTGACAATAAACATAACAACTGAATAATTTGGGGGTAATCGAAATTCTTTGAGGGTAAAGGGAAAGGTTCTTGGTTGAGAACATTGAATTAAAAAGCGCGCCTAGGCGCAAGGCGCAGCGATGCGCAGGGACAGCGTCCAGGAACAAGCCAGGTGCACCACCTTAAAAAAGCG
Organism: Iris pallida; assembly: GCA_029216955.1. Lineage (NCBI taxonomy): Eukaryota > Viridiplantae > Streptophyta > Magnoliopsida > Asparagales > Iridaceae > Iris > Iris pallida. The sequence continues at coordinate 4,148,513 of JANAVB010006396.1, read as the reverse complement.
CGCGCATAGTATAGAAAGGCGCAGGCTCCAGGCGCTTAACAAGGCGCGCCTAGGCGTAAAGTTACTTTAATATATATATATATATATATATATATATATATATATATATATATATATATATTCTAACCTTCTATATATATATATATATATATATATATATATATATATAATTATTGTCATTAATATTATTGTGGGTTTTAGATTGTTTTCTAAATTAGAATGTACTTCTATATTTAGAGGCTTATATATATGTGGTTTGTATGTATATAGTTTGGGTTATTTATATCTAATGGACTTTTAGATTGTTATATATATATATATATATATATATATATATAAAGAATAATTTTGTGCCTATAATTAGTGATATTTTCAAGAAATTTGGACTTCTATGTAGCTAAGTTTTTAAGTATAGATATTTTTTACATATAAAGAAAAAAGTGCGCCTGGCTTTCAAAAGGCGCGCCTTGAGCCTTACGCAGTGCCTCAGGCTCCAGGAACCTTTGCGCCTTGGTGCGCCTTTCGCCTTTTAAAACTATGGTCGAGAAAGAGGATAAAGAATGAAGTTCAATTTTGAAGGAAGACGGAGGGCATGTGATTGAAAAGGTTACAAGGAGTGAGAAGGGTAAAGATCCAATACTTGTGAGGAATCATATAAAAGATTAGAGAGAGGGCCACCTCGAGTGTCTGTTTTTTGCATTCGACAACACAATTCTATTTGGAGTATATCTTGGTTTGCACAATGCTTTTGGAAATCTTGGCTAACATATTATTTGCCATTATCAAAACGACGAGTCTCAATATTGCTATTTAACTCATCTGACCCATTTAACTCATGACTTTGTTGTGAGAAGTTTTGAGGACCGTGGGAGTTTCAGAATAACCACGAAGCAAGTAAATTAAGTCATTCGAGAGTACAACAACAACAAATCCTTTATCCCAAATTTCTGGGGTTGGCTGTTTGAATTTCTTCTTCCATTAGGCTCTCTTAAGGGCCACGTTCTTTGTAACGCTAACAAAATCCATCTCCTTCTTTAACACTTCAAACCATGTTCATTTAGGCCTACTTATAGTCGTAACGACTCCATTAATTGCTATATTATCTCTTCTCCTTATAGAAGCATCTATTGATCTTCATTGCACATGTCTAAACCGCCAAAATTTGTCTCATTTGTTGCTTTGCATTGCACAAGTCATTCGAAGGTGAACGTCAATAAAGTTCATAAAGTGTCGGTAACCAAATAAACTTTGTAGTTGATTAGGGGTCCTAAATATTTGAATGGACGAGTGAGAAAGGAGAATCACTTGATTTAGGGTTTGGAGAAAAGGAGGTACGATGATGCTTTCTCAGAATACACACAGTTCTAAGAACTGGAAGGGGAGAATGACTAAGCCTGTGTAGTTGCGGTGGACAATACAGGCGACATAAAAGCCAAGTACTATAGACCATACACCTACGCAATTCCACCCCCTCTCCTCCTCCTCTAACACAGACACCACTAGTCATTTCAGGCATCTTCAGATTATGAATCATCACAGAAGAAGGGTGATGGAGCAGTTGATATTCTTCATGAGACGACTAACGTATAAAAGGTTAGCTCAGAAAGAAGGAACAACAAGCAACAACTAGTCTGAGGTTAGGAGTTAACTGGATCATGTATTAGGAGTTAACTGGATCATGTAACATGGGCCAAGTATAAGAGTAGTGTCTCCAATTGCTACAATTATAACATTGTGACTTGGCACTAAATTTCACCCTCTTTATAAGTCCAATAATCTGAAACCCAGAATCAAGGACCCAAGAAGTAGAATGAGAAACATGTGATTCCAATGGTAGTAGACAAATGATGAGTAGGTAATTTAGTATAGGATCCGCTGCAGTAGCTGAATGTCCTGTCTGCTTAGGAAACTATAATGCTACTAAAAGTCAATACCTACGCAGTGAATTGTGTTTCAGAACACACATTTTTGTTCCACATTCTGTGATCGTGTTCCTGTTTGATATGCACTTTTGAAGTTTAACCAGTTTACCACTGTCACATTTTTGTTCAGTGTTCCATGTTCCGGGCTTCCATGGGAGAGTAATTAAAGCCCACGTGGACACGAATCAGAAGTGCTATTAGAAGTATCGTACAAATTTGTCCAACAGTTGGAGTAACTTTTAGGTAGTCATTGTTCTGCCGGCACGGCAAGTGCCTTGCGAGATATTAGGATACTGTATCTATTTATAAATGTTGTATCTAATCTCTGTTGGTGTATCCTAGATGGATACTTTAATTCACTTAGTTGTAAAGTTCAACCTTAGATTGATGCTTGAGGTGTTTGGTTGGGTCATTAAAATTTTCCATCGACAACAATAGAGTACCATTCAACTTCTAGTCGAAGTTGAAGTTTTACAAGACTTAGGAAACAGAGGTATTGTTTTGTACTGGATCAGAAATTGAATATAGCTGTAAATGAACAAGAATAATGAGATGGCTTGGCAGAGTTCACAGATGACATCCTCGATTGGGAAATTTTTAGCTTTTAAGTTTAAAAAAGAGGAAAAGTGAGAAATTGGCAATAAACTTTGATCATGGAGCCATTAGAGAAGTCAGTCAAGCCTGTCAGTTGTGTAGGATAGTGTCTGGAAACATTGGTTTTGAAGGAATGACAACAAATGAGGATTTGGTTAACTTAGGATGCACAGAGGTAGAGACATAGCAGTAATTATTCTTAGTTTTCTATCACTTGAGTTATATTTCTGGTAGCTGTGAGTGAACTCAATCATTACTTACAGGTACTTTTGTGTTAATGGCTGCTACAGGCTTGGCCTAGTAATATCTAATTGCTACTTGTGTATTTTTGCTGTTCGATCTGACAATTCAAACTGACGTTTGCATGAAAAAGGTTTATTATCAGTATGTTATTTTCAGTTATAATTGATTGTATATCATATTTGGCTATGAAGTTTCCGAGTAACCATATATATTAACATAAATGCTTTGTAGTTTTTGTTGCAGTTGGTGGTAGTGGTTGTGATGTATATGAAGTTTTTGATGATTATGCAATTAGATATAGTAAATACTAGTGGCTTCTTAAGTTACATTGCCCTTTTGCTAGTTACAATCTTTTGAACGGTTTTTACTTTGAACAGCTCAAGGCAATTAAGATGAAAGAATATCAAACAGCAGCTAAGCGACTTCACAATGCTCGTCTAGTAAGTAAATACTTTTGCAGTATTAATCACATTTCTTCATAAATCATGCTCAATTTCGTCGATGCTATGACAATCTTGTAGACGGTTCTGATCATCTCCATTAGCATTTGTGATGTTTTGCTGTGTGCCAGGGCTTGACTGACTTCAAGCTCTGTGACTTGTTACGTTGCTGCTCATATTTCGTAACATATGACTGATTAGTTTTCTATAGTACTATGAACTCAATTATGACATTTAAGGGTAAACTCTTCTAAAGTGAAGTCCCCAAATGCAATTTCTCCAGAAGTGATTAGTTAGTGTGTTCATTTTAATAAACAAATAAAACCTGGTCGTCTTACTTCAAAGAGACGCCTCAGTTTTTAGCTTGCCAAGCAGCAAAAGTTCATCCACAAAAGTGACTATTGGTCAAATTACTAATATACTCTGTTCTAACTAAACTGCTGCCCCACATAACCTGTCCTGACCTTACCTGCTTAAAGTTAACTTATTGCATCTGACCTAAAAAGTCAAAAACATTAGACTTGAACCATTTATATACCCAATTTGGATGACCCTTACCTGGCTCAGTTAAACCTGACCATGATGAGTTTAATATTGATGTTCACATGAAACGAAGGACGTGATAGGATTCACAACTATGGATTCCTTAACAACAGGAGTTATTTGAGATCCACTTTACTAACTTTACCGAACTTAAAGCTGTCACTTCTGGGGATAACATATCACATAATGGGCACTAAAGACCATCGCCACTTAATTTATCTATCAAAGCAGATGTATTACTTCATTCCTGTCTTCCTAGATAACTCCATAGCCGCCAAGCATTTTAAGATAACAAGTGTCTGATGTAAGGATAAATCATGCTCTCATTGAGATCCACATTACTAACTTTACCGAACTTAAAGCTGTCACTTCTGGGGATAACATATCACATAATGGGCACTAAAGACCATCACCACTTAATTTATCTATCAAAGCAGATGTATTACTTCATTCCTGTCTTCCTAGATAACTCCATAGCCGCCAAGCATTTTAAGATAACAAGTGTGATGTAAGGATAAATCATGCTCTCATTGTTCTTCTGGTAGCAACTTATTTAATAGGATAATAGTGTTTCTAAGCCATCTCATGATAATCTATGTTGCATAGCCACCGTAAAATGATGTCCGTACATGTATCGTGTCTGTACTCGTGGCCGTATCTGTACTCACGCAACATAGATAACTACCTTTGTACATTTGAAAACGGCCATATTTGTATCGTTTCTGTATCCGCGTCTGTATCGATATTCGTGCAACATAGGTGAGACTTGTGTTACTAAATTGTAAGAAAAAGTTACCGGTGTTTCTGACGGCTTTGGAAACATGATGGTAAAATATGTTTGTTGTCAGTAAATTATCCTCTTGAGAAAGTCCCAGTATGTACTGCTAGAGTGAGCAGAGCGTGATTTTTCACATTTCAGTTGCTTAATGATTGGAAATTTGTTTCTCACATTCAATCTTTGAGAACGGATGGCTCTCACTATACATATTTATCTCAGGTCCTTTATAATGAATCCATGCATCCTATTCTTTTAGAGGATTCTGCACACCAATACAAATTATAGTATTTCTTTCCATTTGCCAAACTATTGGTCTGCACTGTACTGTTTGGATGTTCTGCTTGGTTGTGGCAATCTGAGATTTGAGGTTTGGTTGAGAAGTTATCTTAGGATCACTGTTGACACCTATTCTCTGTAGTCTGTACAGTGTAAACAATACTTTGAACGTCTTTACACATATTATGGAATTAAGCTTCTTATTATTTTTGTTATAAAAGAAAAATGAATCAATAATCATGAGATAATGTTTCTTTTTGTTAATGACATTTTAAAGATCTAGCTAAGGTTCGCAGTACCGGTATCGGAATCGGTATCGGACCATTCTTATGAGGATTGGTATCGGCGATATCGGTAGTATCGGCGGTTTCGGATTGGAGTATCGGATTTTTTGGTATCGAAAAAAAATAATTATTAATAAATTATTAACATTTAAAATATATATTTTATATATTTAGGCATAATTTTGAGTGTTTCTAGTGTTATTTCTTAGTAGTTTTGAAATTAAATGAAATAGTAGTCATCCTTACCGATTGGTTTAGATGCAATAGATCAATGTTCTTCTTTTACATGCTTTTACAACCTTATTATGATTCAAATCCTTGTTGATTTGTCTTTTTTGTTCAATTTTTTTTGCCGAATTGATTGGAAAAGAGACCCCCAATGTCAGTATCTGTCAGTATCGGGTATCGGTTGGTATCAGATCGGGACATGCCGTATCGGATCGGTATCGGCCGATACTTTAAACTATGATTTTGTCTAGCTATAGCTTATGCTGTATTTAGAAATGTTTAGTTTCTTTACCAATCCAACAGGGACCTTTACATGCTATGTTGGTAGATGGACATAACTTGAACTTTTTTTTTATAATGGATATGGTAAAAACTGATTGAAGAAAAACATTTTAGTCACTGAGGAGGCACATCAAAGTTGACAATGAGCTGCGTGATCCGGTGACAAAGGATGAAATTGTGGCTGAGGTATGCTTACTTTTGGTCAAACTATTTTCCTTGTTTTCATCATCATAAATAACTGTCATCACCAGCATCATCATGATAGGCATCATCTTTATCATCATGGTCTTTGCGGAAAAAAATAGCACGGAATGTCTTGGACATTATTCATGTAATGCCATACCCAAATATTGTTGTAGGACTATAAAAACATTGAATTACACTATGAATCCTATAGATCACCTAACATGGTATTATATGTTTATAGAATTTCTATATACAAAACCTAGCAGGCAAGGCTATTTAAAGTTCTGTTTTGTGCCATTGCCCCTAGAAACGCTAGTCCTCTTAACTTCCCTTTGATATATTTGGGCTGCTACTACTTATTTTGGACTTGAGATAATATAGCTCAAATTTTCCCTTAACATCCCTTTAAACTCGGAACTCGATTTTTCACTGATCCTTTCCTTATTATTACTACCTTCCACCCAATGAACCAACTTGTCCCCCAACCCTACTGCTAACCATCGTCAGAAAACTTCGTTTTTTAAAGAAAGAAAATATATGGGCTCCTATATGTTTTATTTCTATTTAAAAGAAAATAAAATAAAACTTGTTTGGTATTTCTAAACACTTTTGAACATGTATTTTCTACTTTTGTGTTTCTTACAAAGATATTTATCATAATTACAATTTAAAAATATTTCTCCTACTATTTTTGTTTGTTATTGTCTTAAAAGTTTGATGATTTATATAAAGCATAATTTTTATTTATGGTAGGATCTATGTCGTACCCTTTTATTAAAGTGTCATATTGTTCAAAACATGAAGTGATGATAATGGACAAGAATACAACTTACTGCACACTGACACTTTATACATTATAGCAATTTAACAAGATTTTGAACTAAGATTATGATGTATTTCAATAGAAGACATTTACTTTTCTGTATTGAACAACTTTATGAAGGGTTTAACGTAATAAACACAATTCTTGCTTACCTATTCCCCTTATCCCCTTCCTCTCATTTGTGTGTGCATCTAAATTTAGAAATCTATTGGAGTTCAAGTAACAGAGTAATGACACCTCGATAATATGCTGTTTCTTCCATGATGCAATTTTCCCTTTTCTTTTTAGGTGGCAAGGCAGCTTGAGATTAACATCCACCCAGATAATCTGCATCTATTATCACCACTATCATCATTGGGAGAGTATGAGGTGCCTCTCCGCCTGCCAAGGGAGATTCCACGCCCTGAGGGAACAATTCAATGGACACTCAACATTAAAATCAGAAGAAAATAAATGGGAAGATGAAAAGTTCTGCATTTAAGAGATTGGTGAAAAGGTCGCCAAGCTAGTTTCTTAAGATGTTCCATTTCGATGGAACTTAGATCAAGTGAACCAAGTTTTTTGATGAGGGGTTTCACATCCCTGAGCGAGTAAAGTATTGGAATTGATGTGTACAATAACTTCCTTTTGTGTTGAATGGTATGGGTAGCCTGATTCTTTTGTACTTGGTTTCTTCATGATCTTCAAAGGATGTACCTGACAAAAATATGTTATCTTCATCCTATTTTGTGAGGGATTTTGGATAATAAAGTCGAATTCTAACTATTTCAGAAGTTATGGAGGTCGCCAAAAATAGTTGGTTGCATGTTTCGTTCAGTGTTCAGTGAAGACAAAACTGTCTGATAGATGTTCTTGCTAAAGAACTGGACTTGAGCCTTGTTTTTCTACCTGTAATTTAGGCTGTGGTTAGTAAAGCGTATGAAAGCTGCTTTTTTTGAGAAGTGATGCATAAGTGTGTATGTTTGATAAAAGCTATTTTTGCTTATGTAGAAGGGCTTTGGCTAATCATTTTTTTAGCAGAAGTACATTTGAACTTTTTAAAGATATTCCTCCATCTTATTAGTTTTGATTAATATATGTACAATTTGGTCATTTTAAAATAATTTTATTGTTAAAAAAACTTGCTTCTACCGAGCCCATGTTAATTTTGATAGCAAATAGCAAACCCACCCTCGGTAACAAATAACCAATCTGTGGGACCAGTCCTTGTTCTTTTTCAGTAGTCTGATGAGCCCCTTATGGACAAAACACTGGCCACTGGCCACATGAAGCCTTGATTTGAGATTGTTCTCGCTTTACAAAAAATATAGCAGCAAACAGAAGCAAGAGATTATTATGTTTCAAAAGTTGTCATAAAATAGTTAAGCTCTTGTTAGCAAACAGCTTCTGAAGTGATCCCGTACCTAAGCCGAAGTCTGCTGATGTTTAGGAAGAGGTCCATTGCCTTCGTGCAAATGGAGTTGATATAGTTATTATGTTGTCTACAAAAGTTTTCACTGTAACATATCGGGAGCTGGATTATGTTCAGCACATTTAAGAGCTTTTCTTTTGCTGAAGCTTGAGAGAAATTATCAAATGGCCACTAAAAAGAGAACACAATCTTACTAATCCTAACAGAAATTAGTGCATAAACTGGAGACGGGGATCCAGCAGATGCCATCCCTATAAAAAAGAGGGTATTTGTAGCAGTCAGTGGACAATTTTCATACGAGTGCTTCTACACGAACCAAGAGGGGACCACGGTTCAAACCGTGGGCCACATGTCCTCCTCCTATTAGTCGGTTTTGGAGGTAGAGGGTGCTGGTGTATGCGGTTACAGTTTTTGCCAATCGGGAGGGAACACGTGGTCTGCAGTTTAAACTTTAAACTGCGATCCCTCCTTTGGGCTGGAAGGAATTACTGTTTTCATACATGATTACAAGCGCCATTGCTATGTCACTGGCGTTGATGTGTTAGTGCCGGAGCACAATTTTTCGATAGAAAACTGAGAAAATGAAACAATTGTAAAAATAATGTTCCAAATCAACACTTCAAGGAAGGTGATTCTGAATTACGAGAATCTAAAAAGATTTCGTAATCAACAGCAATCGATCGTAGTACTTCTAAAAAGAAGATACAATCAGAATTACTGGCAGCAATGAAGAAGGTGACTGACGAAAGATGGAAGATGGCCTGCTGGGGTGAATGATCACCATTGCTCAAAACTTTATTCGCCCTACACGAACAGCTTCCAGGAACCAGCAAGTTCGTCAGAGAACTTGGAACACTCCTGCTCTTCTGACTCCTCGGATGGACACGAACTCCCGTGCAAAAGCAACGCTGGTGCGGCGCCTTTCCTCTCTCTCTCGAAGGCGGCTGGAATTCGCAAGTAAATTCCGATCAGAACTGTGTTAAAGAACACTTATGAATTCTCTGTTTACTTGTGCTAAAAAACACTTCGTAAATTTTCTGTGGTGGCTTTACTTTCTTGTATATTACCAGCCTTGTGAGAGAGAGAGGATGCCTTATATAGGCCCTGCAGCAACTGCTCGGTTGCCACAAAGTTAGGGACGTGGTAAAAACCACCCCGAACATGTAGCAACCGCCCAGAACATGCAAACGCACGTTCTGCTGCAAGTTGCGCCAACTGCGCGCACCCTGCGCTCCTTGCACACCGCGCACTGAACCACTTGCGCCAACCTGCGTCAACTGCGCACACTGCGCGCACTGCGCCACTGCGCAACCTGCGCATCCTGCGCCACTGCGCACACTGCGCAACCAGCGCACCCGGCGCAACCTGTGCGCAACCTGGCGCGCACCTTGGCACGCACCCTGATCGCGCAACCTAGCGCGCACCCGGGTCGCGCAACCTGTGGCGCGCAACGTGGCAGCGCAAGTGGCTCGTGCAACGAGCGCAACTAAAGCGCACTATACGCCTAACGACGATGCTGACGTGCTAAGTGCAAAGTGCGCCAACAAAATGCCACATTACGTCTCATGAGCCCATGAGCCCGAGTCCGAGTCCGAGTCCGAGTCGCTAAGCCCCTACGGGACTTAGCTCCCATGGAAATGAATTTCCCAAGAGCAAAAAGCATGAATGCTTTTTTTGTTGATTTAGCCATTTTTCCATTAGAAAAATAACCCCACATGGCACACCCATGTGCATCTCCACACCACATGTGCATCTCTAAAATAGCAAAGCTAATATATAGAGATACAACTCCTTTGGTCTAGCCGATATGGGACTAAAATTCTCTTTAAAAAAGACCAAACTCCAACAATCTCCCACATATCTCTATATATGAGTGTAAGTGTTCCCCACAGTAACTGTCCATCATGCATTAGGAGAGATGTCGCTGACGACTTGAATCTTCCCGCATGGGTCAAACAACAGACTATAATACAAGAATGGACTAAGCCTTGAATTCTGCATCATAGCTGAAATTCTTTCCACTCACATAATGTAGTTACATGTGCTTCTGGCTACACATTAAAGGCCCTGTGCCAGCCTGGTTTCAGTGTATAATTTTGGGCGTCTACAAGTTTACCCTCAAGAGACGGCCTGATATCTCTTTGTCCATACATTATAGGTGAGTTCATTATAAAGAGACATGGCATGAAGCGCTTTGCGCTTCCCTTGCGGTGCTACGCCGCTATGACATGGCTTAAAGCCAAGGCATTACCCCTCTCTGGGAATCACCCCATATCTGAGAACCTTTGTAGTGTCATACTACTGTAGCATGAGGCAACTGCCTCTTTGTAGTGCCAAACTACCCAGTATGAAGCCTTAGGCTCCCTTGCGGTGTTACGCCGCAACGACATGGCTTGCAAGGCCGAGGCTTTATCCCTAACCGGGTACCTCATCGTGGTGTCGTGCCACTGTAACATGAGAAACTCCTCCTCTTTGTAGTGCTGACTACACCCCTCTTTATTTTAACATACAGCATTAGGCTAACTGCCTATTTGCGGTGCTACGCCGCTGTGACTTGGCCTGCAAAGCCGAGGCTTTATCCTATTCCTGGGCAGCACCCCACATATAGGAACCTCATTGTGGAGTCACCCCACTGTAGCGTGGAGTTTCACTCCTTGTAGTGCTGCTCTACCGTGCTTCATGTAAAGCACACCAGGCATTCACTCTGCCTGAGAACTCATTAAGGCAATTAAGCCAACCTTCCCACAGGAACCGTTTTCCGTAGAAAACAACAGTAGACAACAGTGGTTATAGGTCCGTAACCTCTCCATGCCCAATAGAGCATGTACCCACCGTTCCTGATATTCTTCCGATTAGTGGTCCTCCATTGAACCAAAAGCTAGATGCCTAGTAGATAAATCTTTGAACTATTAGCATAAAACTTTATGGTAGAAATACAATAATACAATATCAGAATGCCTTCAAGCCCATTTTACAAGCTGTGTCATCGACCAGCTGGCGCTTGAGGCCCTTTGTGAACGGATCCGCCAGGTTCTCCTGACTCCGAACATCAATCACTGCAATAACACCTCTCTTGATAAGATCGTGTACTGCCCTGTGCTTCAACCGCACAGCCCTCTTCTTCCCGTTGAAGAGGTCATTTGATGCCACCGCCGCAGTCGCCTGGTTGTCGCAGTATATCGGTATCGCCGGTATTTGCGCCCCAACCACTGGAAGATCATACATGAGCTCCCGAAGCCATTCTGCTTCCTCGGCTGCGGTATCAAGTACAAAGAACTCAGATTCCATGGATGATCGCGAGAGCATAGTCTACTTCTTCGACTTCCACGATATAGCAGCTCCACCCATTGTGAAAATGAATCCACCTGTGGACCTCTCGCTCTCCACCTCTGAGCACCAGCTGGCATCACTGAAGCCTTCCACTACCGGCGGATCTCCGCTGTAGTACAGTGCATATGTCTGAGTCTTCTTGAGATATCTCATAATCCGTTTCACAGCTTTTCAGTATTCAGCACCTAGGTTGCTCGTGAAACGACTCAGCATTCCCACGGCGAAAGCTATGTCAGGCCTTGTGGCAGTAGTAGCATACATCAAACTTCCGATTACGCTTGTATACTCCAGCTGCCTGACGCTTTCCCCTGAATTAGGCTTCAGCTTCAGATCACACCTGTACGGCGTATCGATCCCTGGAAGATCCCGATACCCATAATGAGTGATCATTTTCTCAATATAATGAGACTGTGACAGCGCTAGTCCAGTGTCTGTCCGGATGATCTTGATCCCTAAGATCACATCAGCTTCCCCCAAGTCCTTCATACTGAACTTGCTTGAGATGAATTTCTTTGTCTCCGTGACACAGCTACTATCCGTACCTAGGATAAGTATGTCGTCCACGTACAGACAAACGATCACACCTCTTCCATCAGCGAACTTCGTGTAAACACACTTGTCCGTATCGCTGACCATGTAGCCATTTGACCATATAACTTTGTCAAATTTCTCATGCCACATCTTGGGAGCCTGTTTAAGACCGTACAAAGATTTTACTAACTTGCAGACTTTATCTTCAAGACCCCTGATGACAAATCCCTCTGGCTGTTGCATGTAAATCTCTTCGGTCAACTCGCCATTTAGGAAAGCCGTATTCACATCCATCTGATGTATCACCATCTTATGTATTGCTGTGAGAGCAATCAACATTCTGATGGTAGTCATCCGGGCTACTGGAGCATACGTGTCAAAATAGTCAATCCCCTGCTTCTGAGAAAACCCCTTGGCTACCAACCTAGCCTTGAACTTGTCAATAGTTCCGTCTGCTTTCATCTTCTTCTTGAAGATCCATTTGCATCCGATGGGTTTCGCTCCTTCAGGAAGATCAACCAACACCCAAGTGTTATTTGAGGTGATAGAATCAAATTAATTGTCAATCGCCTCCTTCCAGAAAACCGCGTCTCTGGTCTTCATCGCCTCATCATAGGTAAGCGGATCTGCTTCCACATGATAGGTGACAAAGTCACTTCCGAAGTCCTTCGGCCTCCTCACTCGCTTCGTTGACGGCTCAGCGAGATCTGGTTCAACCGTTGTTTCAACAACATCTTCTTGGACCACATCTTCATTGGAGACCTGCGCACCCTCATTATTCTTCGGAACATTCGCAAGAACAATATTTTTGTGCCTAGCAAATTTGTCTTCAAAATATTCTGCATCACAAGATTCAATGATATGATTTGACTCAATATCAAAAAATCTTCGAGCATCACTCTTCTCGGCATACCCCAAGAAGATCGTCTTAGTGGTCCTTGTCCCAAGCTTCTGAATCTTCAGATCTAGAAGCTTGACATACGCTAGACACCCCCACACTCGAATGACATTCAAGTTAGGTCTGACCTTGAACCAGAGTTCATGAGGAGTAATGTCTGAAGTTGCATGAGGCACTCTATTTAGAATAAAAGTGGCCGTCAATGCAGCTTCTCCCCAGTAGCACTTAGGAAGGCCAGCAGTCAACAACATTGAGTTAATCATTTCTGTTCTTCCTCTCTGCTACTCTGTTTGATTGAGGAGAGTACGGAGCCGTAGTCTCATTGACAATTCCATGTTCTTTGCAGAACGATGCGAATTCATGAGACCTGTACTCCCCACCTCGATCACTTCTTATCCTTTTGAGTTGTTGTCCAGTCTGCCGCTCAGCTTCGGCTCTGAACTCCTTGAACTTCTCGAATGCTTCGTCTTTAGCCTTCAGCAAGTAGACGAACGCATACTTTGCGAAGTCATCGATGAAGGTTATGAAATACTTCATCCCGGCCTTTGTAGAGAACTGTTTGAAGTCACAGATATCGGAGTGTACCAACTCAAGAAGATCTGTACTTCGATTAACCCGAGGAAAGGGTTTCCTTGTGATCTTTGTTTGAGCACAAACTTCACATTTCTCTACCTTACCCCCACACTTGGAGATAAGTCCTAGACTAGACATTCTGTTTATTCGTTTATAATGAACATGTCCTAGCCTATTATGCCACAACTCAATAGTATAAGCAGAAGGAGTGATTTCATTAATCACATTAATTACATTGGACTGATTTAAAAGCTAAATTTTGAACATTTCTTCGGTATAAAAAGCTTTTCCGAAATATGTTCCCTTGATAGACATCACCATCTGGCCAGTATTGATGTCCATCCTGAGACTTGCGTTGCAGAGTAGGCCTCCTGAGATCAGGTTCTTGGCGATAGCAGGTACGTGCTTCACGCCTTGAAGCGTCAGAGACTTCCCAGAAGTCAGCTTCAACACCACCGTCCCGATCCCGAGCACTTCAGCTTGTGCCTGGTTCGCCATTATAACCACTTCAGAAGTAGGTGTGTAGGTGGTGAACCACTCCTTACTAGAGCAGACATGGCAGGAGGCTCCAGTGTCTACCCACCAGTCAAAGTCAGTCCTTACCGCATCAACCTGCGCAATCATAGCAACAACGTCAGTGATCATAGATACCTTACTAGGCTCTCCTTGCTCTGATTGTTTGGTCTTTGTTTTGCATTCATTCTTGAAGTGGCCCTTCTTGCCACACTTGAAAGAAGGCATCTGAGACTTTGCCTTCTTTCGCTTGAAGGAAGTCCCCTTAACGTTCAGATTCTTAGGGTCCTTCTTCTTGCTGTGGGAAGCCGCCTGCTTTCTCCTTGGTTCCTTGGTATGAACCAGATTGGCGTTAGCCAATTGCTTGGACAGTGCGTCCACCTTCAGTTGAGCCCGCATCTGGTCCTCAACATAGATTTTCTGCAAGAGATTTTCAAGGCTGATCTCAAGCTTCTTCCTATGCATGTTTGCATAGAACTTACTCCACCCAGCGGGGAGCTTTGAGACAATCCCTCCAACAACAAACTTGTCGGGGAGGGGCATCGCATCGTCTTCCAACTTCTGTCGTAGCTTCAGAAATTCTTTTACCTGCGGCAGCATAGACTTCTCGTCCTCAAAGAGCCATTTGTGATATTTTTCAACCACAAGTATCTTGCTCCTGTTTTTGTTTTTTTCGTACAATTTCTCCAGAGACTCCCATATGTCTCTGGCAATAGGTTTCTTACTGTAAGATTCTGCTAGAGAATCCTCCATAGCATTCAGGATAAGCAGCCTGCAAATGCTATTCTTCCTTCTCCACTTGGCCTGAAGTTTAGTAGCCGCAGTGATTGCGACAGCAGACCCAGTATCTGGAACGGTAGGTTCCTCTTCAAGAAGCACGTGATCAACGTCTCTGAGTTGAAGAGTGAGATAAACCTTCCTCTTCCAGACTTGATAATGCTCTCCATCAAACTTTTCTAACTTACAAAAGTCAGTATTGAGGAGTGAAGCATTAACGTTTTCCATCGTAGCAATAAAGCTTTGAGATTGTTAGTGCCGGGACACAATTTTTCGATGGAAAACTGAGAAAATGAAACAATTGTAAAAATAATATTCCAAATCAACACTTCAAGGAAGGTGATTCTGAATTACGAGAATCTAAAAAAATTTCATAATCAACAGCAATCGATCGTAGTACTTCTAAAAAGAAGATACAATCAGAATTACTGGCAGCAATGAAGAAGGTGACTGGCGAAAGATGGAAGATGGTCTGCTGGGGTGAATGATCACCGTTGCTCAAAGCTTTATTCGCCCTACACGAACAGCTTCCAGGAACCAGCAAGTTCGTCGGAGAACTTGGAACACTCCTGCTCTTCTGACTCCTCGGATGGACACGAACTCCCGTACAAAAGCAATGCTGGTGCGGCGCCTTTCCTCTCTCTCTCGAAGGCTGCTGGAATTCGTAAGCAAATTTCGATCAGAACTGTGTTAAAGAACACTTCTGAATTCTCTGTTTACTTGGGCTAAAAAATACTTCGTAAACTTTCTGTGGTGGCTTTACTTTCTTGTATATTACCAGCCTTGTGAGAGAGAGAGGATGCCTTATATAGGCCCTGCAGCAACTGCTCGGTTGCCACAAAGTTAGGGACGTGGTAAAAACCATCCTGAACATGTAGCAACCGCCCAGAACATGCAAACGCACGTTCTGCTGCAAGTTGCGCCAACTGCGTGCACCCTGTGCTCCTTACACACCGCGCACTGAGCCACTTGCGCCAACCTGTGCCAACTGCGCGCACAGTGCAAAGTGTGCCAACAAAACGCCATATTACGCCTCATGAGCCCGAGTCCGAGTCCCTAAGTCCCTACGGGGCTTAGTCCCATGGAAATAAATTTCCCAAGAGCAAAAAGCATGAATGCTTTTATTGTTGATTTATTTAGCCTTTTTCCCATTAGAAAATAATCCCACATGGCACACCCATGTGCACCTCCACACCACATGTACATCTCTAAAATAGCAAAGCTAATATATAGAGATACAACCCATTTGGTCTAGCCGATGTGGGACTAAAATTCTTTTTAAAAAAGACCAAACTCCAACATGATGCACCTGATATGTTGTTTTTCAGACATGGGTTCTTCCAGTTTGACTTCCCTATCAAATCTGAACTTGTCAAAATTCTCCAACAGCGATACTACATAACTTTCTCTGCTGATGGCGACAGGATCTTCGTTTGCAGGTGTGTTGAACAAGGACAGTTCATCAGCTTCACAACTAGCATCGCTTGGTAATGGTAGCGGAATGCTAGATGGCACAAGCTCGCCCTTTCACCCACCTGACCACCCAAGCTGAAAGCTGAAGGTACGTGTAGCTAACATGGTTTTTCAGCCTAAAGTAATTACTGATTCATAGGTTTTTCAGCCTATACCTGACTTAAAAGCACTGTAATGGTGATTATATACTGTATATACAGAGTGATCAAAAAAGAAAAGAAAAAGAAAAAGAAAAAGAAAAAGAAAAAGAAAATTGGTACGCAATTGATAGAGCTTGACATGACTTATGGATAATGATTTTTTATGTGTAATCTGCATTACATATAATGAGAATAATCGAAAGAAAATACGAGGAACTATATCAATTTATTAATGATAGAGAGATTCAACGTATAGTCCCACGTTGGCCGGATGGCAAGCATGTAACCACATCTTTCCGTGATCCAAGTTTGTCCAATTCTGAGACAGTTGACCAGATCGCCGTATTGTGAATCCTACGATCCAAATCTCATCAAAAATTCAAATCTGGACATACCTTGAAATTTTATCGTCATTTTAGCCTTATTAGACATATAGCTTGTTGATTTTGGATATCTTTATTCTGGCACATTTTTCGGTACGACGTAGCCTGCCTACGTATTTTCACTACTAAATTTTATCGTTTTAGCGACGGCCACATCCGTCGCTAAACCGACGGTAATTACCATTAGCGACCGATAACCGACGGATTTTGGCCAAAATAATCCGTCGGCAATCAGCTCGTCGCTAATAACGTTCCGTCGCTAAGTTGTCGTCACGGCAACGGAATAGCGACGGATTTTCGACGTCACATTACGAAGCATTAGCGACACATTTCCGACGGATTTTCGTCCATTTCAACTATTAAGTATTGAACTGTGTAGGAAATAGCGACATAACTTTCCGTCGGTAACCCGTCGTAACAGCGTATCAGATCGTATCGATCCGTCGCCAAGCCGTCGGTATCCGTCGGTACTTAACGACGGATTTGCGACGGTCTTATGACGGACTATCCGTCGATCAGGTTCTGAAAATGCTTGGCATTTCCAGCACCATGGCGACGGAATAGTCGTCGCGGACCCGTCGCTACCGCGACGCCACAGCGACGGATTGCTGACTGATTATCCGTCGCCATGGTTCTGGAAATGTCATGCATTTCCAGAACCATGGCGACGGATAACCAGCCGCTAATCCGTCGCTGTATTTGGCGACGGATTAGCGGCTGGTTATCTGTCGCCCTGGCGATGGCTATTCCGTCGCTGTTCCGTCGAAGCTTGTACCACCAGAACGTTGCCGACGGATGATCCGTCGCTAAACCGTCGCTGACTGCAAACAGTTTAAAACCTCCAGGTAGCGACGACTTATCCGTCGAAAATCCGTCAGCAACTGGGAATATCCGTCGCTAAACGGTCACTAGTCCGTCGCTAACTGGGTTTTTTGGGAAAAAAATTTGGCAGCACTTTTTCTGTTCACAAATATATGCATAAACCAAACCAATATATAACGCACACCAATTATCCAACAATCACACAGACCAAATATATAATGCACACCAATTATCCAAGAATCACATAGACCAAATATGCACATACGACCAATTATCCAAGAATCACAGACCAAACCAAATTAATAGAAAATAAATATCAATTATCCTAAAGAGTAACATAATATCCGATGCTATAAGCCGATTATAGCACAATTAGTTCAAAGCTCTCACAAATAATCCAAATTTTCTTAATACAACATTTTAAGGAGGAGGTCGATTGTCCGTTCCCGTATTCGACCGACGCATATACTCCTCCACAAGGTACGGAGGCAAGGCGTCGTAGACAGTGCTCGGAAGTCGACGAAGCTGCTCTGCGGACATGAGATCCAGGAGTGCCGTCACAGCCGTAGGCGGTAGCACAGGGGCTTCAGGGTTGAAAGAAAGGTGGCCCACGGAAGACGGACCGACACCTGCAGTCGACGGACCAGTAGAAGACGGACGAGCACCATCAGCAGACGTACCGGCAGCAGCAGACGCCCCGACAGCAGCAGACGCAGGCGGAAAGTACGTAGCAAATTGCTCCCGCAAGGACGACACCGCCTCGTGCAGCTGCGTAAGCTACGACCTAACATCATCGTCTGTCCGGGCCACGGGAGGAGGCGGTGTCGGTGGAAATCTCTGCGTCGCCATATGCAATGGCCCTAGGGAGCCGACTCCGTACAGGTACCCTTTCTTAAAGCCGCCGACGGTATCTATGAACAAGTCGTTCCGAGCGGCCAAAGAAGAGGGCGTCGTTTTACCAACATCCTCGGTGTCAGTTAACTGAGCCCGACTAAGGGCCTCACGATGCGCAGCCTATCAAATGAATGTGTTTATATTATAAGATTTACCTAAGTTGTAATCTAAATCCTATGTTTCACTAAGTTAAGTGTGAATCCTAAGTTTACCTAAGTTATAGTCCGAATACTTTTAATTCTAACGTTAATCTCATAATCATAAGTACTTACATCAGTCTTCTTCGCCCTCTCGTCGACGAAGCTCCCGTCCTTCCGTCTTTTGTGCGTATGCTAGAAGACGTCGTGCATGGTGACCGATTCTGGCGCCCTTCCCTCCTTCACCGCCCGTTGGGCCAGCATACGAAATTTGCGTAGAAACTAATTAACTCCTTTAATTAATAATACCTAATTCGATAGTGAAATAAATTTACGGTTGCTCACCAGATCTGCAAGTGTCGCTGCGTGAGACCTTGATCCCCCCGTATGAAGGCCCGCGGCAGATCGGTTCACCTTCGCCTTCTCCGATTTCTCCTTGTATGCAGGGTTATCCATCATGCCTAAGATGTCCTCATAATAGTCCTGCCGGATCCAATTCGGCCTCGTATGCCCCATCTTTAGGTCATGAATCATATCCCGTATCTTCTTCGAGCATGCGCTTCGGTAGGTCCTGCGGATCCCCTCCTCGCGATGGGGGGGCCACCAGTACGTTCTCTAACACAGAAAATCAATTATCACGTAATTTACAAAATGGTTGATTAAAGAATCACATAGACTTAAACAAAAAAATATAGATATATACCCTCAACTCGTCGAGCCAGACGTACTGCTCGGTTGGGGGTACCGACGTAAAGTTGAGGTAAGGACCGTGGAAGTTAGCCCTGATAATTTCTCCAAGGGCCCTGCCAACATTAAACGGAAAAAACCTACAAAGAAGAAACGACTGGATTATTAACTTGAATAAATGAAAGAAATTTAATAAATTAACTTAAATTTACTTACGAGGTCCCCGCGGGCCATAGCTCTCGTCGGAACTCGCATCTCGGCCTCTCTGGTGCCGTCGGAGGATCCGCGGGTCCGCGTATGTACTCCCCAGTAACCGGATGGAACTGAGTATGGGGGTACTCCGGGGCCCACTGTGCAGTAACTGGGGCATCCCCTGGTGGATCCGCTGCTGGTGGTTCCGATAGCGGATCGGATCCGCTAGCAGATCCGGACTGATGCCTTGATGAAGTGGTCGATCGAGGGCGGGATGCGTCTGTGCCCGGGGTACTCTCCGGGTCGGGCTCGCTCGATGGGGTCACATCCCGGGAACTCTGAATGCGACCACGACCACCAGCACCAGTACGACCACGACCACGACCCGCACCACCACCACCACCACCACCACCACGACCAGCACCACGACCACGGCCAGCCATCATGACCTGTAAATAGAACACATAAACATAATTAACAATATGAAAGTGTAAATGGATATAAAAAACTAAACTAAAATATACATACCACCAGTAGGGAGACGAGTGCCGCCGCGACGAAAAAGACTAGGAGTGCCATCTGCAATAAGTAAATAATCGAATGAAAAAAACATGAATTCACGTAATTGCTTTTATGAGGTCAAACTTAATTCACATAATTGGAAGTGTTTTTACTATACAACAATATTTAACCTAATCATCGTCTTCGTTCTCATCCTCGGCCTCGTCTTCATCATCATCCTCCTCATCCTCATCCTCATCCTTATCCTTATCTTCATCATCGATTTCATCTGTATCCTCATCCCCATCAAATTCTTCTTCTTCTTCTTCTTCTTCTTCTTCTTCTTCTGCCTCAAAATTTGGGATAAGACGCCTCTTTCTCCCCTGGTTGACAGCTAAGTCTTGTG
Organism: Iris pallida; assembly: GCA_029216955.1. Lineage (NCBI taxonomy): Eukaryota > Viridiplantae > Streptophyta > Magnoliopsida > Asparagales > Iridaceae > Iris > Iris pallida. The sequence goes on along the minus strand of JANAVB010006396.1, from coordinate 4,128,246 downwards.
TATCAACCTCTTCCTCCCCTCTATTTTCCTCAACAATATCTTCAACATCCATTGTATCTAAGTGTTGTCCCAAGTATTGGAACTTTTCGATCTGGTCCTCTTGGTATGCTGGGTCTCCAACGTTGAATGTATTTCTAGATTTAATCTTGCATACTGCCCACCAGTCAAATCGATCTCTACGATACCTTGGGTAGCTTGTATAGTAGACTTGAACAACCTGATTTGCTATTGCAAATGTATCGGACCCTCTATACCTCCTGCGATAATTTATATCGACGAATCCAAATTGTTTATCGATTCTCCAACCGATATTTGGTGTCGTATCGAACCACTCACATTTGAACATCACAATATGCATATCATATGGGCTAGTATATTGTAAATCTACAATATCCCGAAGCACTCCATAATAGTCAAAGTCCGACTCGTCGTCATAGACGGTGCCTCTTATGCAAACACCGGAATCCTTGGTATTGATGCCGTCATTGATAAATTCGACATTTATAGCATTATGAGTTGACTTAAACCTGAAGCCATTAACGACATAGCCTGGCTAAGTCTTTATTTGCTTCTTCGATCCCAGTGCCAGATAACGAACACTCTCATGAGTGAGTGTTGTTTCAGGCAATAAAACCTGTAAAGAAATATTTATAATTTAAATGTTTCAGATTATATATTAATAATCTCAATTATAATCACAGTTACTTACGTATTTGCGAAACAATGACGGAAATGTACAATCAACCTCTCTTTGAAGTCCCTTATCGGTAATATCGGGTCTCCTCATTTTGATTTCATCTCTAAATACACTATTAGAGAAAATAAGAATATATAAGTGTAGTCACTTACTTCATCAAATTCGAGATTATAACGATATTTAGTGTACTGACTTACTTCTCCAAATCTTTCACTTCTTGTATGTCACAGTTTAACAAGACATATCGGTGAGCGGCATCATACTCGTCGTCTGTCAACCACCGTCTTTTACTAGCCCCAACAGGCTTGCCCCTTACATTGAATATTCCTCCATCCTCAACGTTCTCGTCATTCCTTTGAGGTCTATTTCGATTTGTTTTAACATGAGTATCGAAATAAGCAGAAGTTTGAAACCTCTTCGATAAGATATGCTTCGCATATCGAAGCCTCTATATGAGCTTTGTTGCCAACTTTCTTCTTTAGATGGTGTAGGTATCTAGAGAGACAAATTATCTTGAGAATTAAGAAAGAATTTTAAAATAAATAGAAATTCAGCTTAAATTATATCGATATTTATGTACCTTTCAAATGGGTACATCCATCGATAATGAACAGATGCACCGACACGGGCTTCGTATGCTAGATGAATCGGTAGATGTTCCATGCTGAAGCCAGGAGGAAATATTTTCTCCAACTTGCAAATTGTTAAGATAATCTTCTCCTCAAGTTCAACCATGTGTTGCACAGTCAACTTAGTTGAACAAATATCCCTAAAAAATATTGATAGTTCGGCCAACGGAACCCATACAGCAGAAGGCAACAACTCTTTCAAAGCAATGGGCAGTAATCTTTCCATAAACACGTGGCAGTCATGACTCTTCATTCCCGTTAGCTTGCGTTCATTGAGGTCAACGCATCTAGACAAATTCGACACATAGCCGATAGTTCGATACCGATACTGCGATACCGATACCGATACCGATACCGATAGTTCGATACCGATAGTTCGATACCGATACTGCGATACCGATACGATACCGATAGTGCGATACCAATACCGATACCGATAGTACGATACCGATACCGATAGTTCGATACCAATAGTTCGATACCGATACTGCGATACCGATACCGATAGTGCGATACCGATACCGATACCGATAGTTCGATATCGATAGCATGGTTTAAAGTATCGGCCGATACCGATCCGATACGACCGATACCGATACGGTTTGGCATGTTCCGATCCGATACTGACCGATACCAAATATTGACCGATACCGACTATGGGGATCTTTGTTCCGGTCAATTCGGCAAAACCAATCGGTACGGGTGACTACTATTTCATATAATTTCAAAACTACTAAGAAATAACGCTGAAATACTTAAAATTATGCCTAAATGTATAAAATATATGTTTTTAAATGTAAATAATTTATTAATAATTATTTGTTTTCCGATAACAATAGTCACACTAGCGTTAATTACCTATAATTCCTACCATGTCTACAATCACACATTACACCCCAAGCCGTCCTGCATGCTAATTATAATAGGCACATATATATATGTATATCATAGTTAGATGTATAGACCATGAACCCAAATACTGACTTATGCAGATGAAGAACTCGCACTGTCCTTGACACAGTGAACATATACACCATGACCCCAAACGCCATATTCACATTTACTAATCCAAACACCACCAAACTAACGGATAACATGTCACCCTCATTTTCTGTATTTCTCGTATTTCGTATTTATATTCGTATCTGGATTTTGGCATGTATTTTTATTTTTCTCGACTTGTGGAATTTCGGTATTTCTCGTATTTTGGGTTTGGCATTGGCTCGGTTTTATTGGTTCAGTTTGGTTCGATTTATGTGTGGAACACCCTAGCTCTAAGCTCCACCCTCAAACACACCACAACACCCTCTTTATATCCCCACCTACCACTCTCTCTCTTCATTACCACCACCATAAATTTTCTTCTTCTTCTTCTCCTTCCTCCACAACTCTCCACCCATAGGCAAGTGCACCTTGCCATCACTTGAGAACCCTATGTTATTTGTCCATTAGCTAGATTAGGACATGGTGATCAACATTAGTTCTTGGGTTTTTGTGAATTGGAGCCTCTATTGTCCTAGATCTAGTTATTTCTATTTTCGGATTTTTGTATATTTTGATCTATTTCGGTTGGAGTTTTGTGGGTTCTGATGTTTCTATGTGGAAGAGAGTTTAATTTCACCCAAGTTGGAACTTTGGAAATCCGGATTTGGAGTTCGGATGACCAAGTTATGTTGTTTTGAAGTTTTGGGTTCTGTCTTGGTGTTCTTACTGTTTGGAGAAGACAGTGAGCAGTGGCAGAGCTTCTTAGCTTATGCCACGCAGCCTTAGGTACGCTTTCTGTTGGAAGCGTGTCTCCTTGAGCGTGCGTGACTTTTCACGCAGCTGCTCCTGTAGCGTGCGTGACTTTCCACCCGCGCTGCTCCCTTGAGCGTGCGTGACTTTTCACCCACGCTGCTCCTGTAGCGTGCGTGACTCTTCACCCACGCTGCTTCTGTAGCGTGCGTGACTTTTCACTCACGTTGCTCCTGTAGCGTGCGTGACTTTTCACCTACGCTGCTTCCCTGAGCGTGCGTGACTTTTCACCTACGCTGCTTCCTTGAGCGTGCGTGACTTTTACGTACGCTGCCCCCCTGACCCCTTGCTTGACCCATTTGTTCTTGGAGTTTTGGTCTTAATTCTTTAAGCTTGGCTCTTCTATAGCCCTGTATATTGATATTTTATTAGATATTTTACGTCCATTTTATATCCTTACGCCTTTTGTCCTGAACTTGATAATCACGAATTTACTTGATATGTTTAGAATTGATAATTGAGCATGACCTGATAAGTGGCCCGTCGTGGCGCACTCCTGACTAGTACACTTGATATGATAACCTGACCTGATATATCTTGAATAGCTGTTGCGACGGCTACCTGACATGACCTGACTTGTATAATTAATTCTGACACCGTGGGCGATTGTGCTTGTACAAATAATCCAGTCATGTCTTGCATCATGTCTAGGAGGGGACTCCTGAGTACCACGGTCAGGAGTACCTACTGAATTGGACTAAGGTTAATGATTAGTATAATTCACTAGTCATGAAGAGATATTTCCCAGTTACAGGCGATCCCGTTATCCCGGCCGCAAATGATTGGACTTGTAGCCTGCCGACGAGTAGGGCACATTTCCAGCCCACTGTTATGTGGGGCACCCACCATTGTCACTTAAATGATTGAACTCTATTGTCACTCTAATGCATTGTACCCTCCAGATTGTCACTATAATGATTGCCTAGATAACCTGGATAGCTGCAGGGCCTGTGACTACTTGGAGAATCTCATTGCATCTTGCTAGTAACTAGGATTGTGATAACCCTAGTTAGTTAATATAGAAAGCCGTAGGCAATGATTGGCCGTGATTGCTTGGATGGAGTCTAGTCCAGTATAGTATTGCCTAGAATTGATTGATTATAAGATTGTACCAGAATGATTGAAGGATTGTCACTCCAGATTGTCACTATAATGATTGTCACTCCAGATTATCACTATAATGATTGTCACTCCAGATTGTCACTATAATGATTGTCACTCCAGATTGTCACTATAATGATTGTCACTCCAGATTGTCACTATAATGATTGTCACTCCAGATTGTCACTATAATGATTGTCACTCCAGATTGTCACTATAATGATTGCCACTCCAGATTGTTACTTGACCTGATTTCTTATATTTATCTTGCCGATAAATGGTGAGAGAAACCAAGTTCCATTCAGACGAAGGGTTACAATCCCGGTCCTTATTTGGGTTACGGGTTGTAATCTGGCTATCTGAATAGTCCCATGGTCATCTCATCGTATATCATCCTGTCATGCTTTTCCATATGTCCTATTTTTTTGTGATTCTATACAAGATTGTCTTTTATAATTACTCATCATGCTTTTCTTAAACTACTGCATTTTATTATGTAATTATATTCTTGTGTTAATTGCTGGTTTTAGTTCTTAAGTGAAGCCTCCCTTGTGGCACTTGCTCTTTCTGGGGTCTGACCCAGCTGGTTTTGTATGGCCAGATACCGGAGCAGCGGCAAAGGATCTCCCTGCTTTCCAGCCCGATGGTGGTCACCAGGCGTAACCAGGGCATCGAGTGGGTTTCTTTTGTTCTCCCACTGTAATGTTGTAAATTATTCTTTTGAGGCGTTTAGCCGGCGAGCAAGTATTAGCTCGTGTACATTTTATTTACTGTCTGCCTACGGGCTGTAACATGATTGACAAGCCCCGGGGGTTGATCATGTATGACTGAACTCTTGCTAGTCCTCATATTTTGTAACGACTAGCTTCATGATCATCTGAATATGTAATGTTTGGGACGCCTTACAATTGTATATTTGGAGATCTGATATCTTGTGATTATTATTAGTTGGTTGAGATTGAGACAATAGGCTATTTTATGACCTTAAGAGACTGATGGATTGTAGTGAAACTCTCACATATCTAGACAGCCGTGACCGTATAGCGGTGTGGATCCCATTCCGTTATACGTAGCTGGCTATATCTGCCCCCGCTCTCCAGTATTCTGGTTCTGGGACGTGACATGGTTTAAGTGGTGGCCCATGCAGGTCTTGTCGATCAAGAAATGTGAGGGTTTACCGAATAGATGTCTCAATCAATATTCGCCCTTGATCTCCGTCCGTATTTTCAATTCCCTGAAATTCTTGCCCTGATTACATGCTTGTATCATTGATCTGTCCTGGTCCTTCCTTATTGTTTCCCTGTGTCGTCTTCCTCAGCGGTACTGTACCTGACCCTGCCGATCAGCAAGGCGGAGCACCTCCCGTGGACCAGCAGCAACCAGAAGATCAGGCCCAGCACTCAGGAGCAGCCTCCCGAGTCGTACCTACTGGCGGAGAGCCGCCAGTTCAGCCAGTCCAGCCTGCAGATCCTGATGATGGCACTTTGGTGGATCTCATCAGATCATTGTTAGCTTCCCAGGATCGTAGAGGCGATGCCTTGCACCAGGCAGTGGAAGATGCTCTGAATAGAAGTGGACCTCGAGGGAACAGTGCGGTCAACAGTTTTAAGCGCCTGAACCCTCCATTCTTCGATGGCAGCGAGGATGCCATTGCTGTCGATGCTTGGCTACAAGATATAGAGGTGATTCTCGAAGCCGCGAAGACTCCAGAAGACGAGAAGGTGGCTGTGGTGCGCCTACAGTTATTGGATCTAGCCCGCAGTTGGTGGGCCGCACAAGCAGTGGGATTGACAACACCTGTCCCCTGGGCAGTGTTCAGCAAAAAGTTCCAGACCAAGTATTATGATGCAGTGGCTCGGTATGACTTGCAGACCAGGTTCAGTAATCTTAAGCAAGGAGGCAGGTCGGTCGACGGATATGCGGTCGAGTTTTCCAGACTTAGTCGGTTTGCTCCCACCTTGGTGGCAACCGAGTTTGACAGAGCGCAGAGGTTCTAGCAGGGACTTCACCTAGAGATTATACTGGCAGTAGAACAGTTCGAGCATCAGACCTATGATGCGGTGTTGCGAGCAGCAAGGAGGCACGAGTATACCTCCCAGAGAATAGTGGACAGGACTGGAGGTCGGAAGCGGTCCCATAGTCAGATGAATCAGTCTTCAGCACCAGCCCCGGCAGCTAGGGCTTTGACTATTGGAACTCCGAGGCAAGCAACCTCAGTTACGTCGGTCCAGTACTCGACCCCGACGTACCCTCCGCAGAAATAGAAGCAGGCACAGTCTTCCACCGTAGGCTTTTCTTATTGTGGGAAGCCTGGACACGTGGTAGCGGAGTGTCACAAGGCGTTGGGATTGTGTTTGTTGTGTGGAGCATCGGATCATAGGGTAGGGTCCTGCCCTTTCAGAGTTGATTCAGCATCGACAGTATCTAGTCCCTCGGTTAGGGCACCAGCACCAGCACCAGCACCAGCACCAGCTCCAGTACCAGTTCAGCAGTAGTACCAGCCTCCGAGGCCATTGCCGACTCAGGCCCAGGCCTTCCAGCAGCAGAGGCCTCAGCAGTTCGTCCTGGCCCAGGCCCAGATCCAGAATCGGCAGAGAGGTATCCGTGTCCTATTGTCTTGCTTTCCGCCATTGTTATGCGGGACACGTGTCATGTTTCATGTGTCCTAATTATAACGGTATATCTCGGGCCCGAGCCATATCCTAGATCATTTGAAAACGGTTATTGGTACCAACCTTTTCATATGAGGAGAGACCTGTGTCCATGTTTGACCAAAGAGGGAGACCTTAAGCGCAAGACTATTAGTTTAGTTCATGTTGCTTGAGTTCATCGCTCCTTGGGAGAGTCAAACGTGGGAGTGTGAGGATGATATCCGATCACGTTATCCCTACCTGTTTGACTCGTGAGGTATAAAGTCTTTCTTATGCCTTACGTTTTCCCTTCCTTGCTTGCATTATATGATTGAATGATTGAACTGCTTAGTGTAACTTGCCTGTGCTTAGTGTAGCTTGTCGTGGCAAATCTCTAGCTCCTTGATTAAATTCCGAGGACAGAATTCTTTTAAGGTGGGTAGAGTTGTCACCCTCATTTTTCGTATTTCTCGTATTTCGTATTTATATTCGTATCTGGATTTTGGCATGTATTTTTATTTTTTTCGACTTGTGGAATTTCGGTATTTCTCGTATTTTGGGTTTGGCATTGGCTCAGTTTTATTGGTTCAGTTTGGTTCGGTTTATGTGTGGAACACCCTAGCTCTAAGCTCCACCCTCAAACACACCACAACACCCTCTTTATATCCCCACCTACCACTCTCTCTCTCTTCATTACCACCACCATAAATTTTCTTCTTCTTCTTCTTCTCCTTCCTCCACAACTCTCCACCCATAGGCAAGTGCACCTTGCCATCACTTGAGAACCCTATGTTATTTGTCCATTAGCTAGATTAGGACATGGTGATCAACATTAGTTCTTGGGTTTTTGTGAATTGGAGCCTCCATTGTCCTAGATCTAGTTATTCCTATTTTCGGATTTTTGTATGTTTTGATCTATTTTGGTTGGAGTTTTGTGGGTTCTGATGTTTCTATGTGGAAGAGAGTTTAATTTCACCCAAGTTGGAACTTTGGAAATCCGGATTTGGAGTTCGGATGACCAAGTTATGTTGTTTTGAAGTTTTGGGTTCTGTCTTGGTGTTCTTGCTGTTTGGAGAAGACAGTGAGCAGTGGCAGAGCTTCTTAGCTTATGCCACGCAGCCTTAGGTACGCTTCCTGTTGGAAGCGTGTCTCCTTGAGCGTGCGTGACTTTTCACGCAGCTGCTCCTGTAGCGTGCGTGACTTTCCACCCGCGCTGCTCCCTTGAGCGTGCGTGACTTTTCACCCACGCTGCTCCTGTAGCTCGCGTGACTCTTCACCCACGCTGCTCCTGTAGCGTGCGTGACTTTTCACTCACGCTGCTCCTGTAGCGTGCGTGACTTTTCACCCACGCTGCTCTTGTAGCGTGCGTGACTTTTCACCTACGCTGCTTCCCTGAGCGTGCGTGACTTTTCACCTACGCTGCTTCCTTGAGCGTGCGTGACTTTTACGTACGCTGCCCCCCTGACCCCTTGCTTGACCCATTGGTTCTTGGAGTTTTGGTCTTAATTCTTTAAGCTTGGCTCTTCTATAGCCCTGTATATTGATATTTTATTAGATATTTTACGTCCATTTTATATCCTTACGCCTTTTGTCCTGAACTTGATAATCACGAATTTACTTGATATGTTTAGAATTGATAATTGAGCATGACCTGATAAGTGGCCCGTCGTGGCGCACTCCTGACTAGTACACTTGATATGATAATCTGACCTGATATATCTTGAATAGCTGTTGCAACGGCTACCTGACATGACCTGACTTGTATAATTAATTCTGACACCGTGGGCGATTGTGCTTGTACAAATAATCCAGTCATGTCTTACATCATGTCTAGGAGGGGACTTCTGAGTACCACGGTCAGGAGTACCTACTGAATTGGACTAAGGTTAATGATTAGTATAATTCACTAGTCATGAAGAGATGTTTCCCAGTTACAGGCGATCCCGTTATCCCGGCCGCAAATGATTGGACTTGTAGCCTGCCGACGAGTAGGGCACATTTCCAGCCCACTGTTATGTAGGGCACCCACCATTGTCACTTAAATGATTGAACTCTATTGTCACTCTAATGCATTATACCCTCCAGATTGTCACTATAATGATTGCCTGGATAACCTGGATAGCTGCAGGGCCTGTGACTACTTGGAGCATCTCATTGCATCTTGCTAGTAACTAGGATTGTGATAACCCTAGTTAGTTAATGTAGAAAGCCGTAGGCAATGATTGGCCGTGATTGCTTGGATGGAGTCTAGTCCAGTATAGTATTGCCTAGAATTGATTGATTATAAGATTGTACCAGAATGATTGAAGGATTGTCACTCCAGATTGTCACTATAATGATTGTCACTCCAGATTGTCACTATAATGATTGTCACTCCAGATTGTCACTATAAAGATTATCACTCCAGATTGTCACTATAATGATTGCCACTCCAGATTGTTACTTGACCTGATTTCTTATATTTATCTTGCCGATAAATGGTGAGAGAAACCAAGTTCCGTTCAGACGAAGGGTTACAACCCCGGTCCTTGTTTGGGTTACGGGTTGTAACCTGGCTATCTGAATAGTCCCATGGTCATCTCATCGTATATCATCCTGTCATGCTTTTCCATATGTCCTTTTTTTGTGATTCTATACAAGATTGTCTTTTATAATTACTCATCATGCTTTTCTTAAACTACTGCATTTTATTATGTAATTATATTCTTGTGTTAATTGCTGGTTTTAGTTCTTAAGTGAAGCCTCCCTTGTGGTACTTGTTCTTTCTGGGGTCTGACCCAGCTGGTTTTGTATGGCCAGATATCGGAGCAGCGGCAAAGGATCTCCCTGCTTTCCAGCCCGATGGTGGTCACCAGGCGTAACCAGGGCATCGAGTGGGTTTCTTTTGTTCTTCCACTGTAATATTGTAAATTATTCTTTTGAGGCGTTTAGCGGGCGAGCAAGTGTTAGCTCGTGTACATTTTATTTACTGTCTGCCTACGGGCTGTAACATGATTGACAAGCCCCGGGGGTTGATCATGTATGACTGAACTCTTGCTAGTCCTCACATTTTATAACGACTAGCTTCATGATCATCTGGATATGTAATATTTGGGATGCCTTACAATTGTATATTTGGAGATCTGATATCTTGTGATTATTATTAGTTGGTTGAGATTGAGACAATAGGCTATTTTATGACCTTAAGAGACTGATGGATTGTAGTGAAACCCTCACATATCTAGACAGCCGTGACCGTATAGCGGTGTGGATCCCATTTCGTTATACGTAGCTGGCTATATCTGCCCCCGCTCTCCAGTATTCTGGTTCTGGGGCGTGACATAACACCCAATATGGATAACACATTATTTAGCCAATATATAAATTAGATGAATTTGATAAGCAAAGCCTCCCGCCGCCCCCGACCAAAGCCCGCCGCCCCAAGCCCGCCGCACAGCCCCCGACGCTCCCGCCCCAAGCCCGCCGCCCGGCCCCCGACGCCCCTGCCCCAAGCCCGCCGCCCAGGCCCCGACGCCCTCGCCCCAAGCCAGCCGCCCAGCCCCCGACGCCCCCGCCCCAAGCCAACCGCCCAGCCCCCGACGCACCCGCCCCAAGCCCGAATGTCCCCAAGCCCGCCGCCCCCGCCCCAAGCCAGCCGCCCAGCCCCCGACGCCCCCGCCCCAAGCCAGCCGCCCAGCCCCCGACGCCCCCGCCCTAAGCCCGAATGTCCCCAAGCCCGCCACCCCCGCTGCCCCTACGTCGACACCGCGACACACAGAGAGAGAGAAAGAGAGAGAGAGGAGATTACCTTCGGGAGAGAGAGAGGAGAGGACGCCATCGCCGTTCATGAAGCTGCGCGAGAGAGACAGAGACAGAGACAGAGACAGAGAGAGAGAGAGAGAGGAGAGAGATTGAATTTGGGGGAAATGCCAAAAGTTCTCCCCGCCTTTTCATTTAAGTCTGGAATGCTCATTTAGCGACGGAATCGCGACTACGAAACATCCGTCGCCAGGTAGTCGCTATTATTGATTATCCGACTGAATATCCGTCGCTACGTAGTCGAAGATATGTCCCGCCAATTATATACACAATTCCCACCAAATAAACGACTACGTGGCGACGACCGAAGATCCGTCGCTATAACACCGACACACTAGCGACGGATGTGCGACATTTCCTGCCCCTAAAATTAAAATAAAAAATGGCAAATGTTTGTGGTCGGTAATCAGTCGCTGAGCGGCCACGAAGCCGTCGCTAATACCGACGGAATAATTTCGTCGCTAAACCTCCGTCGCTAAATGAGCGTATTTTGGTAGTGTTTGTTTTGGTCCGAAACGGTCATATTTGACCATGTGAGACTTATGGGTAGAATTTTCTGATTATCTCACCAATATGCATTGGTGATGTTTATTTCAGCATCCACTCACGTTTGTGCATCTTTTATTTCTTGTGTTATTCCTGATTTGACGAGTTTGAACGTCGTCCCGACCCTTCCCTAACCCCTATACTTTGTTATTATTTGTTGTATTTTTTTGTGTATATATATATATATATATATATATATATATATATATATATATATATATATATATATATATATATATATTATGAGTGTGTTCTCTACTGATGTTCATATTTCGTGAGATATGTCCTGTGCGTCTAAGCTTGACTTGGATGCGATCAACGATGTTCGTCGATTTACTTGTTTCTTGTTTATTTTATGTATATTGACTTAGTTGTTACTAGACTACCATATTTTTGTTGGATATTCTCATATATTTATGACCTTGACACACACAAGTTACGGTAGATGATATTGATGATAGGACACGGATCATTGTATTCGACTGACCATCGATACATATGGAACGTGTAACGAATATAACATAAATGCTATGGTTAGTGTTTTAAAGACTCAAGCAGTTACAAACTGGACATGTTGTACACATTGATCAGTCTATTGGAAATTGAGGGAGGACTTTGGCTAGACGCATAGGCTACTCAAATCGAACCATATTTTTAGATGGAATTATGAGAGTGATGATCCATAATTACATATGGCCTTTAACGTTCGTCGAACGTTATGCAAGTTTACAAATTATTGGTTGACAGTATATGTATACCACTAGCATTGAGCTATGTGGATGTTCTATTTCAGCCTACACCTGTCCACGCGTGCGAAAGTTGTCCTGAAAATTATGCTCTTAGGTGGTTAGTCACCCTTTGCATATATATATATATATATATATATATATATATATATATATATATATATATATATATATATAGCTAGTCATTTGTATCTTGTTAATGTTTTTTTCTTCTGAGGACATGGTTTCATTCTAGGTTGGTTGAGCTAATTGGTTTTGCGGAGTTATTCTGATGGATTGTTGATGTTTATCCTTTCTTTACAGGTATTTGTTCTTTCGTAGTATATATTTTATTATGTTATTTGTATCTGCTTGATAGTCTAATATTTTTAGACTCATAATCTTCTTTCGAGTCTATTCAGACAAGTATGTTTAATTATTGGACTGCAGACTAGTATTCATATTGTCCATTCTTTATGCTTTTGTTATGTCGATTGAGTCTTAGAGATGCTATGATATCCAGATTGTTATACCAATCTTGGACAACGTATACGTATTTGAGTTGGGCTGACGTCCATTCGATACGTAACTGACCATTGCCATGCATCCTAGTCCTACATATTTGAGAGTAGGACGTGACAGTCGTCAGGAGGGTTGTGTGGTTGTTGAGATCATGATAGAAACAAACAACTGTGCTACAAATCTCATTCTCGATTGGGCATGAAAAAACTAAATAACTTAAGTCATAACTCCCAATATACAAAGCTAAATAACCCAAGTCACACAACTCTCACATATTTCCGTTTAGTTTTAGGGTCTCGAATAATATTCAAAATTTTCGTTTTGGTCTCTATTTTGGACTGTCAGTCCAAAATCAACCGTTAGAAAGAAACCCAAATCCTATTATGAACAATATGGAGACCTAAACACAAAAAAGTAATATTATATTAGATTATAACACTAAATAATCTAGATGTGACCAGAAGAAATTAGGAAGGAACAAAAAATAGCATGTTAAACTTTATTTATAAACGTGAAAATTGTTGAATAAATAGTAGTAATAAACAACCAACATTTTCTTTTTCTTTTCACCAGATAGAGATTAACAGACGAAGAAGCAGTAGACATTTACATGCAATCTCTGTAAGTACAAGTCTTAAAATTGAAGCTGGACATAATACAACAATGGTGACTATAGTAAGAACCAATGTGAAGAAGTACATTGTCTTGTAACAGTGTACAAACCAACAACAAGAAACATTTAACCTTATTAAGTAACAAATTTAAAGATTATTCTTGTCCCCTTGAGTGCTAGCGGATGAGCTTATTCTTGTCCCCTTGAGTGCTCCATGGATAATCTTCACAGTTGGGTAGAGACTAGCCTTATTCCAAAACAAATAAATGAAATAGCAAATGGACAACTATAACCCCCTTTGTGACACCCTAATATAGGTAGACTGATAGATATGGAATGAGTGAGAGGAATTGGAACTATGGATATGTCATATATGCAGCTCTTCTATCTGACCATGGCCAGGAAAGAACCTGCCGCAGCCGCCTTGCCTCTGCTGCTCGGAGCCGAGGCGGCCGATGATCCGCTCCCGTTACCCGTGCCCACATTCGGCCTCTGGAACTGGATCGTGTACTGCGACTTGCCCTCGTCCTCGTCCTCGTATTCATAATCGTCATCGTCGTCTTCGTCCTGATCTTCCATGTTGTCGCTGTCCGCCTCGTCAGCCATCCCGTAGTCGTCGTTCGGCTGGCCCATCAGCTCCTTCACAATGTCTTCTGGCTTCAATGCAAAATTGAATCCAATCAATATGAGAATTGGACGATTAGGAGCATCAGATATTGACGGTGTTAGCTAAAATTAATAACCTTCTTCGGTATGCCACTAGCACTGTTGTTTCCACTGTCAACGCCATTGCTACTGTAGTCGCTGTAGAATGCAGTGGGCATTCCTCCATTGCTCGGTCCTCCGGCTCCGGCATCGGTGATTCCTCCGTTGCCTTTCTTTATATGGAGTTCTTCTTGATTCAACTGCTGCTGCTGTGATGGTGGTGGCATGACTGAGATAGGGTGCGGATTCGGATTATGATGGGCCGAGTCGTGCTCCTGCGATCCCTGTAGAGTCAATGCAGGCACTCCACTGCCTCCTCCTCCTCCGAGGACTTTGCTGCGGTAGAGAGCATCGAGCTGGTGGAAGTAAGGACAGGTCTTCGCGTCCTCCGGCCGTTCCTTGTTTCTCTCCTTCACCTTCTTGAAGTACTTGTTGATGTTCTCCCACTTCTCCTTGCACCGCTTCGCGCTGCGGTTGTACCCGAGCCTCTGCATCCCTGCGGAGATCTCCTCCCACAGCGGCCCCTTGGGCCCCGACTCCTGGTACCTCGAGTCGAGCTCGCTCCTAAGCTTTATCAGGGCGTGAACCTCCGGCTTGGGCCATCGTGACGACGCCGGATCTAGGCTCACACTCACTGTAGCTCCCCCATCTCGTGGCGACGAGATAGGAACCAATTCAGATGAAGTCGGACGCATTGGCGGCGGCGGCGGTGTCTGCTGCTGCGGTTGATGGTATTGGTGATAGAGCGTCTCCTCCGTGTTTTGTTGATGTGGTGGGGATGGTGGCGGCGGTTGCTGATGTCGCTGCGATGGTGGCAGCGTCAGTTGCTGTTGTTGCTCAGCTTGAGGCTGAGCTTGCGGCAGTGGAGTCTGGATAATGGAAACCGTAGATGGAGCCGGAATCGGAGCCGGAGCCGGAGCCGCTGCAGCAGCAGTTGTTGTCTGCGGCGGTATCAGCACCGTCTGGCCGGTGACCTTCTGGAGAAAGGATATCACGGCAGCATTCCTCGCCACCGCAATGGCCCGCTCCCCCGCCGCGGCTTCGTGCTCACTGGCGAGCCTCGCCATCTCCTGCCTCCGCCACACCTCCTCCCGCATCGCTCGGTCCTGCTCCTGCCGCTCGATAGCCTCAAGGAACCTCTGCTGCATCGCCTCCTGCCTCTCTATCACCTGGCTCATCATCTCCTCGAAGAACGCCATCATCTTCCTCCCCCCTCCTCCCCCGCTCCCCTCCCTCTTCCTCTTCTTCCCACTGCTCGGCCCCTCCTCGGTTGCCTCGTCGTCGTCCGAATCCGACTCCGACGCGTCCGACGAGGTGTTGGAAGAGAAGCTTATCCCCGCAGCGGCCGCGGCAGCGCCGACGCTAGGAAGCTGACGGACCAGCATCGGCGGCACATGAGGAGGCGGAGCCGTTGCAATGGGAGTCGGTGCTGATACCTGCTGTGGGGTCGGAAACCTGGCAGCAGCAGCAGCAGCAGCAACCGGTTGGGGCTGATTAGAAAACCCAGTATTTAGCGGCGCAGCGGCGGAGGTGTTCAATGTCGCGGTGGTAGGTCCGGCAGCTGGAAAGTCGGTGTTGGCTTCGACGGTGGTGCTGTGGAGGGCCTCCAGCTCGCTGAAGAAGCGGTAGCTCTTGCCGTCCTGGCGGCCGGCGCGGCCATCCTTCGTGCGCTTGTAGTACTTGTGGACGTTTTCAAACTTCTCCTTGCACTTCTTTGCGCTCCTCCTGTAGCCCATTTCCCCCAGCTTCCTGCTCACCCAAAATTTGTAACCATTAGAAACAGTAGAAAAGCTTTTCTGCTCTAGAGGTGGAGTGAGTGCACAGAAAAGGAAAGAAAATGAAAGTTACTGATGATTGCAACCAGATATACATTTACATTACATTACATGCACACACTCAAAGCATCTATCTATCTAATTAATAATAGTAATGATTCAATACTATTTATTATTTTATTGTAATAAATTAGTACTTGCGTGAAAAAAAAGAACTGGGAAAAGGTGAGGGTGAGCAGAGCAGCAGTCAATAAGTTTATCTTCGAGTCTTAAACAGCTGCCGAATATAGAAAAAGATGGGCAGATTGGTCGCCATTGATGCAGTGGATCTGAACCTGCTTTCATTGGATTCAGAGCTCAATTTTATACAATAAATTGGATTCAGATGCTCATCATCTCGCTCTCGTGAATAAGGAGATCCCATCATCTGATCATGATAGTGTGGAGAGTCCAAAGCAAAGAAGCTAATCACACCAGAGCGGCCGTGCATTGTACGAAACCCAGTTCACAACTCCAAAAATGATCCCGAGAAACCGTTAGATCTCTCATTTCTAGAGAGGGCAAAAAGAAAGAAAGAAAGAGAAGAAGGGGAGTGGGAGTGATCTACACCACTTGATGAATTACGGAACCATTTTGGTGTGGAAAGAAAATTGTAAATTCTGTTAATTTACCTGGAGACCTCCTCCCAGAGGGGTCCTTTGAGGGTCGCGTCGCGGAAGGTGGCGTCCATGTCGGAGCGGATCTTGAGCAGGGCGAGTGTCTCCTGCCGCGGCCACCGGCTGCCTGCTGATCCCGACATGCCGCTCGGCCCTCCCGCGCCCTCTTCGGGGCAGAGGGGGCCCTCCCCGGCGCCCAATTCCATGTAATTGGCTGTCGCAGAGAACTGCTGCTGCGGCGGCGGCCGCCTGCTTATCGGTGATGCTGACTCCGCCGCCGCAGCAGCCGCCACCATCTGCTGGTGTTGCTGAGCATCAGCAGATGGTGGCGGGGTGGAGAAGAGACTCATGTCAGGATGTCGCGGGGGAACCCCGTATGGGGATCCTCCCTGCTGCTGCTGCATATCTCTCTAATTTTAGCTAGAGAAGGGAGGAGCGAAGGAGGAAGGTGTGGAAATTGGTAAGAGAAGATGAGTAAGGAGGGGGATAGAGAGGGGGGTTAAAGACAACTGGAAATAAAAGAGAGAAAATGTATAGAGAGTGAGAGAGAGAGAGTTTTCAGGGTTGGCAAGAAAAGGTTAGAAAAGTGGGGGAGGTGTTAAATACCTGAGGAATAAACAAAATAACATTATGGGATGGGAGAATAGTAAAGAAAAAGGCAGATGGGAGAAGGGATAGAATAGAGTGAGAAGAAAATCTAGAGAGAGAAAGTAACAGTAGAAGCAGCTGCAGCATATGGTGGTGATGATGAAGATGATGTCTGTGTGTGTGAGAGAGAGAGAGAGAGGATGTTAAAACAAACGAGATGCTGCGGTGTCAGCTGGGCTTACTTTGGTGCTAATAATAGTTAAAGCCGCAAGGACAGAGAGGAGGAGAGAGAAAGTATAGCACGTAGCTAGCTAGCTAGCTGTAAGAAGAAGAGGAGAGAGAAAGTGTGAGAAGGAGAGAAGAGGAGAGAAGGAAGGAAACTCAATATCATCTCAAACACGCTTCCTCTCTCTGCGTCTGGGACTGGTATTGACATGTTAGGTTAAAATTACTTGATCTCCACACTTTAATCATGATTACATTCCAACTCTGTAATGTGGTCAGCAAATATGCAACATGACGTTCACACTATTTGGGCTTAATTGCTAATTGCTACCCTCAACTATCACACTTTTTCAAGTTGATACCCTAAACTTTTTTTTGTAACAACTTGATACCCAGACATTATTTTGGACAAAAATGTCCCTACCCCTAACCCCCCTCCCCCGTGCTCGCTTCGCCCCCCCCCCCCCCCCCCCCTCTGCTAGCTACGGCCGCAGCTCCCCCCCCCAACCCCCTCTGCTCGCTTCAGGTGGCCCGGTCGGCGGGAGGCCGGTCGGCCGTGTGCGCGAGGGGGCACGCTGGGTCGGCGCGGCGCTGGCCGGAGGGCGGTCGGGGGATCCGCGGAGGGGCGTGGTCGCTGGACCAGGGGCGCGGGTGGCCGCGTGCGCTGGAGGGGCGCGGGAACAGGCGGCGGAGAGGGTCGGCGTTGGCCGGAGCTAGCAGGGGGGGTGGCCGGAGTGGGGGAGGGGGTGGAGGGAGGGAAGGGATAAGGGTATTTTGGGGTTTTTTAAAATGTTAGGTATTAAGTTGAAAAAAAAAAATAGTTGAGGTATCAATCTGTTACGAAAAAAAGTTTAGGGTATCAACTTGAAAAAGTGTGATAGTTGAGGGTAGCAATTAGCAATTAAGCCCACTATTTGTGACAACACCACTGTTATCGTCTCCGTTGTTGTCATTATGATAATGTATTACTGGGATTTTTATTTCATGTAACGACTGCAAGGTGAGCATTATTCGGTTTTGGACCGTAAATCGAACAGAATTTCACATTTTTTGGTTTTGGACCGAAATTCGAAACGAACCGAATCGAAGAAGAGGTTCGGTTCGGTTTAAAAAAAATTCGGTTCGGTTTTGAAAATACTAATTTTTTTTTTTGTTTCGATTTCGGTTTTAGATTTCTGTGTCGGTCCAAAACCGAAAACCAAATAATTTTTTTTAATTACTATATATATATATATATATATATATATATATGTGTGTGTGTGTGTGTGTGTGTATACTATATATATAAATAAGTATTAATATATATAGGTATATACTAATTATCGGTATATACCGAATATGTCTAGGCATATTTAGTTAGTATATATATTAACAAAAAAATGCAAAAAAAAAAATCAAAAAAATGAATAAACATAATAAACCAAAAATCGAACCGATTTAATTCGGTTCGATTTGATTCAGTTTTGGGCCAATTTGGTTCGGTTTCGGTTTTGCATATTCGGTTTCGGTCCAATTCGGTTTTGGATTTTTCGGTTCGGTTTAAATCGAATTAACCGAATGCTCACCCCTAAACGACTGAGGTTAATTACTGGGATGCACATGAAATTGGTTATTTGTAATGACTGATGTGTATTGATCCATGGTCGTCCTATTTGGTCACAATTATAGTCGAATCAAATCGAGTCCAACCAACCAACCAACTGGACGGTTCAGTTTTGAAACCTATTGATTTGGATCGGCTCAGTTCGCCTGATCAACTTTATATTTGAACACAACATATTTAAAATTAACAAAAGAATAAATATTTTGAGCGATAATGTCGCACCTATTTGCTAATAACTAATCTACATCATTTCATCCCCAACAAACACAATAACTCATTTCAATCGTTCATCTCCAATAAACAAAAAAGACCTTAATGAAAAAACCAAAGCAAAATATTGAAGATACTTAGGTCCAACATCAAGTCACTTAGTTTACAAAGTATAGTATCGCTCCATCTAAAAGAAACAAAAATAAGTTCATCAAACCAACTTCTTGTCATTTGTTCAACAACAACAAAGACGACAACATTATGTCCAACACTCCTCACAAATGTTTCCATCTTCATCACTCCATGGTTGGACGTAGATTAGGGTTAGCTTTTATATGAAGAGGAGGGGACGTGGGAGACCAGGAGGTTAAAATGTATAATTTTATATATTTGTTAGTAATATTTCGGGGGTTTCGATTTTATCGGTTTGGGAGCATATTAAACAAAATCTCTCGGTTATTAAGAATACCCATCTGAACCGATTCGAGCAGCCCATCAATTCGATTTGGACCGGATCTTCGGTGCAAATCTGCACAATATTCCTATTTAAATGAGTTTCCTCCTATAAAATATATATTTTTTCTGTTGTTATTCACCCATCACCTGAGTCCCCTGACATGATCCTCATGTATTCATATCACGTTCGATTTCGTATAATAAAATGCACGCAAGTTAATAGAGATAATAATAATAATTGTATTTGAAAATTTTACTTAAGGTTCCTTCCCTTCTTCTCATGGTTAACAGTACCTAATTAATTTCCAGTTCTCGGTGCAATTCTTCGAATACAGCGGTTAACTACCCATTGTAATGTGCACATGCAATGCAAGTGCAAAAAAAAATCTAAAAAAATTGATAATTTTTTTTTATCATTTATAGGAATTGAACTCAAACAACTTAAAAAAAAAAAAGCTCATATCTTAACCACTTGAGTTACAATTCTTTAGTTACAATTCTTTAGTTATAAATAAATCATATTAGATAGTTAAATAAATATTTAAGTCTTTTTAATAATGAATGAAGTATTCATGTAGTTGTTTAGTTTTATTTATTTATTTAAATGGATAATGATATACATACGAATTGGACGGCTCACTTTTGAGCCGTTTTCAAGCTGCATTATATAGTAGAATATAATACTAAATTACTAATTAATTATATTATATATAAATATTAGTAATGTGTGCGCACATTGCACGTGCGAAAAATATATTAAAAAATTTAAACATAAATTTATTAATCATTCCTAAGAATTGAACTCAAATAATCAAGAAAAAGACCTCCCACCTTAATCACTTGAGTTAAAATTATTTAGATATAAATAAATCATATTAGATACTTAAATACTTTTTTAACAATTAATGAAATATTTATGTAGTTGTTTAGTTATATTTTTATTTATTTAAATGGATGATGACCACAAGAAGTTAAAAGTGATTTCTACGTTGTTCGAACCTGCAACCTCTTGGGAGGATATGTTCACTCTAACCACTTCAGCTAGAGGTCCTTGTATATATATATATATATATATATATATATATATATATATATATATATATATATATTAGTCCTTTGACGAACAATCGATGGAAAAACACGAATTCAGAAACAATTGTAAAGGCAATGTTTCCGGCAACAACACCCTAAAGAAGGTGATGTTGTATTACGAGAATCTAAAAAGATTATTTCGTATATAACTTCTAAAGAGAAGCGACGGTATTCTCGAAGGCAACCGAACCGTATTACTTCTAAAGAGAAGCGACGGTATTCTCGAAGGCAACAAGAGATGATCAACAACAGTTGAGTCTCAGATTCTCGAAGGCAACAGAAAAAGGGAGGAAGAAGAAGACCGGATCTCGCTGGGGTGTAGAACACCGGCGCTCAAAGCTATACCCGCAGTACGGATAAGCTCCCAGGAACCAGCAAGTTCAGGAGAACTTCTGGAACGCTCGTAAGTCAATATTTGAGACTTGAACGGGCTTCCTGGACTTAACAGACTCCCTCAACTCTCTTCTTGGTGCATCTTTCAAAGGAGGCCAAGGGGCTCTATTTATAGAGTGGAGTTGAGACTTCACCTCTTCTCCTATCCGATGTGGGACTAAAATACCAATACTCAAAAATAGAGTTTGATATTTTAGATCATCCCACAATCAGCATAGAAGTGTGCCAGTCCACGCCTACCCCCCGAACCCTCCCGTGCATGCACGAGACATCTTGGAGTCCGCGTCCGAGTCCGAGTCCGCACAACAAAAATTAACTTGCATCCTTGTTGGATTTAATCCTTTTTTCTTCTAGGAAAATACTTCCACATGGCACAAACTTGTGCCCCACTACACCTCATGTGCACACCTCAACACAAGCAATGCATTATATTGAGATACTCACCATTTGGTGTAGCCGATGTGGGACTATCTTTTCTAGTCCAAAGGCAAAAACACCAACAATATATATATATATATATATATATATATATATATATATATATATATATATATATATATTTTTTTTTTTTTTTTTTGAACCAGGTAAATTATTTCTGGAATCGCTCCCACTGGAATTCGAACTCCTGACCAATCGAGCCGCATGCATCTCTCTTAACCACTAGGCTAGAGTCATTTGCACCTTATTTTATATATATATATATATATATATATATATATATATATATATATATATATATATATGTCATTTTATATATATATATATATATATATATATATAAAATGACATATATATATATATATATATATATATATATATATATATATATATATATATATATATATATAAAATGACCTCTAGCCTAGTGGTAAAGAGAGATGCATGCCGCCCGAGTGGTCAGGAGACCTATATATGCAAATGACCTCTAGCCTAGTGGTTAAGAGAGATGCATGCGGCCCAAGTGGTCGGGAGTTCGAGCCTCAGTGGAAGCGAGTTCGCCACAAGTACCCATTGCTTCAAAATATATATATATATATATATATATATATATATATATATATATATATATATATATATATATATATATATATCCTGAGGTAATGATTAAGCATATGGCTGTTTCGATAGATGTAACTCTTTGAAAGTGTGAAAGTGGCACTTGCAGCAAGTTGAGTTTCCGTGGACTTATAGCAAGTGGCACTTACTAAAATGTGTTTGAATATAATATTTTTTGTCTGCTGCAAGTGGAAAAAAAAATTGGTTTGGTGTTTGGATAGTTATGTAAGTAGAAAGTGGAAGTTTTTTTTGGAGATATGGTAAACCTATGTATGATTACCCCCCAATATATATATATATATATATATATATATATATATATATATATATATATATATATATATATATATATATATATATATCAGCTCTCTCTTTCTCTCTCTACATTTTTTTTCCCAAAAAAAAAACTCCCCACCGCCACCACTCCCCACCACCACCTCCACCACTCCCCACCGCCACCGCCGCCGCCACCTCCACCACTCCTCTCTCTCCCCCCCACCGCCACCACTCCCTACCACCACCGCCGCCGCCGCCGCCACCTCCACCACTCCTCTCTCCCCCCCACCGCCACCACTCCCCACCGCCACCACCACCAGCAGCTCCTCCTCTCTCCCCACCACCACCACCACCGCCAACTCCTCCTCACTCCCCACCACCACCGCCACCACTCCCCATCGCCACCGCCACCACCACCAGCAGCTCCTCCTCTCTCCCCACCACCACCACCGCCGTCTCCAACTCCTCCTCTCTCCCCACCACCACCGCCACCACTCCCCACCACCCCCGCCACCACGCCCCAGCAGCTCCTCCTCTCTCCCCACCTCCGCCACCACTCCCCACCGCCACCACCGCCAGCAACTCCTCTCTCCCCATTTTTTTTTTTGAAATCCCACGCACACACACAATTGGGGGACTCGAACCTTGCCGGTCCCTCCGGGTGTCCGCTCTAATACCACTAGGCTAAAGAGCTCGGACCCATTTTCTTCTTACTTCTTCCACTTTTTTGATATAACTTGGTTGTAAGGAAAAATTTGTGTGCTGCAACTACTGTTGCATGGATTAGATACCTGCAACGTCGATTCTCGCACGAGCCAAACGTTGTAACTGTCGCGAGCTCCGACCAGTTGTAGCAAAATACTCCACTTACTGCAGTTTCCTTTCGATCCAAACAGCCCCTAAGAGCGAAGCTGCGAGTGACAAATGGAATTAGGTCACAACTGTTTGATACCTTTAATTTGACAAAAGTTTAGTGAGGACAGGCAAGAAGAGTAACAAAAGGAGTAAGGGGCACCAGCACAATGCCTACACCAATTTCAATTTGCCATGTTACCCATGGTACACATATGTCATTGTGTCATAAAGTTACAGAACCTAATTATCAAAGGTCCCATTCCCATACCATATAGCTGGGAAGTATTAAAATTTACACATTTGACAAGTTTTTGGTTGTATTAATTTAATTTAAGCAGATGTGAGAGACTTAGTTCCACACATGGTCACCATCATGGGGTCTCATGCTAATTGATTCATAAACATGCAAGCTTACCAAATGATTAATCAGAGATTTGTCGTTGTAAACATGATTAGTAGGTGATCACATGATCACACAAGTAAAAGTTGTGTGAATTCCCAGCAAGGGCAAGTGGTGCCTTGTGGGCCATGGGATAATACAATGTGTTGTCTCAATTTCATATTATCTTCAATTATCTTTATGATCCAAATAATTAAGTAAAAAATAAATAGGAAATCATTTATCTACTTTTACTTTTTTTTGCTAAAAGCTACTTTTACTTAAAAACTGGAATACATAAACTAGATCCAATAAGGAGGAGAAAATTTAAAGACATTTATTTCGCAAAAGTTACCAAGTTTCAATACACTAATGTGGAAGACCAATAAAATACATATTTTACACAATTTCAATTTTATGGAGTACCCCACCCCCCCTCTAGAGGTGAGTATTATTTGGTTTTTGGATCGAAAATCAAATCTAACCGAATCAAATAAGAGATTCGATTCGGTTTTGAAAAAAAAATTGGTTCGATTTTGGTTTTAAAAATAATAATAAAATTATTCGGTTTCGGTCCAAAATCGAAAATCTAAGTAGGACTTGTACAATTAATTAAATATCCTCAATTTTTATGCATATTTTGTAATTGTATATTTTGAAAACAACAATCCTATGTATATGTTTTGAAGTACAACTTTGATAATTTAACAACGTCCAACTTTGAACGCAAATTAAAATACAACAAATATATGTATAAAAATTAGGTACATAAGCTTATATCAAATATGAATGACATACTCTAAATATATGTAATACAAATACCTATTTTTTTATATTGTTACAAAAGCTTATATCAAATATGAATGACATACTCTAAATTAAATTGTATTACAGGATCAACACTCTTACTTGTACATATCTCCTAGAAACTAATATGCTACAAATAGCAAACCTAAAAATCCTTTTCATTTCAACTCAGATTAAAAGGGAAAGTGCTTCCTAATGTGAATGCATTGCATTTCGAAATTATAAAATTCTGCAAGAAGTAGAACTTTCGTAAAGCAAATGTTGCGAAAATGACAATTTGATTGGATCTCATAACTAGCCGTAGCACATGCTAGCATGACAAGTAAACTCAAAAGATTCTTATCCAGCAGTTGCCTGAATAACTACCGGATTTCTAATTCTTGGAGTAAAATTACTGATATGATGTTTTTTTTTTGGAAATATGTTCAGTTGGTAAATCATGGAAACCATGGTCTCATTTGGTACACTGTAATATAATCGTAATCGTAATGTAATCAAATGAAAAGAATAATTTTTTTTATTTAATTACATTGTAATTACGATTACATTACAGTGAACCAAACGGGGTCCATGTCTGTTGAGAACTATATCTTACAAGAATTTACAATTTTTCTTTATGATATTTATGTTTCCGGGTATCTATATAATAAAACAAGGTGATACTTTCTGTGTCTCTGAAGAACTATTTTTCCAATCTACACGTTGTAAGAGCATACACTATCAAAATAAGGACAATTAGCAACGTAGGATAACATCACTAATCACAAAAATTACATTGCAAAATCTCACTAATGATGTAATTATGATGAAATAGCTATTTTTATAGAAGTTTGCAGCAGATAAAACATAGAAAATGAATAACATAATACATAAGAAATAACTCTTAATTGATAATTTCTAATTGATGCATAGGCTCTAAAACAACGGTATAAAAACAGGCTCTAAAACAACCGAGTAAAAAAGAGTGTCGAACTTGGCTTACAACTTGAAACGATAAAATGGGATAAATCGTTCCGTACATCATATTGCTTTACTAAATATAAAGTAAAACACCTTCAACGGAAGTCTTCAAAACGAGACTTGGAAGCTTCAAAATATGAACACAACTTCTGGACAAATAGATGATCGAGCTTTCAGCACCTCTGCACGTCTACTTGATTCCTAGCACTTGTGGTAACATGGGTTAGTACATTTGAAATGCATTGGTGAGCGATGAATTAAACAAACTCACTGTAGGAAATAATAATGCCCTTGTTTTATTGATTGGAAAAGATTACAATATATATACCTTCTACACTATTGGGCTGATGGACTATATTTACAATAGCTACATAAATATAATCTAACACCCCCCCTCAAGTTGGAGCATGCAAGACACAAATGCCCAACTTGCGAAGTAAATAATCAAACACATGCTTCCCAAGGGGCTTAGTGAAGATGTCAGCCAGTTGGGAAGAGGTAGGAACATGCGAGGCTATTACGGTGCCATCCCTAATAGCGTCGCAAATAAAATGCAAGTCCACCTCAATATGCTTACTGCGCTCATGAAATACTGGGTTCTGAGCCAGGTGCAGGGCCGACTGACTGTCACAATACACCTGCATAGCAGACTCCTGGCGAACTCCCAAACACACCAATAACTCCTTCAACCATTTCAACTCACAAACAAGCGCAGCAAGAGATCGATATTCAGCTTCAGCGGAAGATCGTGAAACAGTTGGTTGTTTCTTGGTCTTCCAAGAGATATGAGACCCTCCCAGAAATACCAACCAGCCTGTAACAGAGCGGCGAGTCAAGGGACAACTGGCCCAGTCGGAATTACACCAACCAGAAAGACTGAGATCACAATCAGCTTTCAATAGGATACCCTGTCCCGGGGCATTTTTGAGATATCTGACAACTCTCAAAGTTGCATGCCAATGATCTTGTCTAGGCTCCTGTAAGAATTGAGACAATATATGTACGTCATAAGCTAAGTCAGGACGAGTAAATGATAGATAAATCAACCTCCCAACCAGCCTCCTATAAGGCTCAGCATCTGCCATGCTTGGACTAGTTGATTCTGCCAGCTTGTGATTCGGCTCCATGGGAAAGCCGGTAGGTCGAGACTCCATCAAGCCACATTCTGAAATAATGTCCAAAGCATACTTCCTTTGACATAAGAAAATTCCTTCTGCACTCCGAGCCACCTCTATGCCAAGAAAATACTTCAATACACCAAGGTCCTTCATGTGAAAGCAAGAACTAAGGTACTTTTTAAAATCATCTAAAGCACCTGAATCATTACCAGACACAATCATATCATCCACATAGATCAAAATATGCAACTCTACCTTCCCTTTAAAAAAAAGAAAAGAGAATAATTTGAATGAGACTGAAAATCCATAGGATATCAGAGAGACAACAAGCTTAGCAAACCAACAACGTGGTGCCTGTTTCAGTCTATATAGAGACTTACGCATGCGACAGACTTTGTTGGGTTCACTATGCAAAAAATCTGGCGGCAACTTCATATACACTTCCTCTGTCAGATCTCCATGAAAAAAGGTATTGTGCACATCCATCTAGTGCAAAGTCCAGCCTCTCACAGCTGCAACAGCCAAGAATGCCTTAACTGTAGGCATCTTAGCTACCAGGGCACATGTCTCTGAATAGTCGATCCCCTCAACCTGATGATTACCGAACACAACCAGCCCGGCCTTCAAGCGCTCAACACTGTCATCTGAGTTGTACTTTATTTTGTACACCCATCTGCTTCCCAATGCTTTCTTCCTAGGAGGCAAATCAATAAGACTCCATGTCCCATTATCTTCCAGAGCTTGTATTTCATTTTGCATAGCCTCACGCCAGCCTAAATCTCTCGAGGCCTGACGATATGAAGTAGGCTCAACACCTGCAGCGATAGCTATAAGAAAATCTCTGTGTCCAGCAGTAAATATGTTATAACTCAGAAATTGTGTTAGAGGATACGAAGTACCTGAGGAAGTGATGGGAACAGATGAACTGAGGTGAAGGGGAGACTTTTACTTCGAACACATTCGTCACAAAATTATGTAATCGTACTGACTGTGATTTCTTCCTCATTCCTCTGCCCAATACAATCTCGTCGGGTACCTCTGGCAACACTGTATCCCCTGTATCGTCAGTAGTACCTGCGTCAGCCCCATCGCCCTTCCTATTAATACTTATGCAGCTGCCTCTGCATCCTCGCCACCCGGGGCCAATCCGCCATCAACCACTTCTGCCTCGGCAACCACAACTGGTACTGTCCCAAAAGACTCTATATCGTCTCCAGGTACCTCAACACATGCATGTCGCATCGCAGAAGACGGGTCGCTAGCAGAGCCATACACAGGGAACTCTTTTTCATAAAAAATAACATCACAGGACACAAAGAATTCTCCAGTCTCTAAATCATACATCTTCTGTCCTTTTTTATCAAGAGGATACCCAACAAAGATACATTTTCTACTCATGCTGGCAAATTTATCATGTTTGGATCTCAAATCATACGCATAGCATATACAACCAAAAATACGAAGATGATCATACGAAGGAGCAGAACCATATAAAACTTCATAAGGGGACTTAAAATACAAGACACTAGAAGGTGTTCTATTTATCAAATAACATGCACCCAGAACACATTCCTCCCAAAAATCTACAGAAAGATAACCCTGAAATCTTAATGCCCTGGCTACATTTAAAATATATCGATGCTTTCTTTCCACCCTTCTATTCTGTTGTGGTGTCCCTACACAGGATGTTTGGAATAATACACCTTGAGATGAAAAATAATCTCGTAAACAATTAAATTCAGTGCCATTGTCACTCCGCACACGACGTATATCAGCCCCAAACTGACGCTTCACCATAGCAATGAATTTAAGAAACATAGAATAAACAGCACACTTGTCCTTCAATAAAATAACCCAAACAGCTCTAGAAAAATCATCCACTAAGGTCAAAAATATCGTGCCCCACTAGATGACGGAACACGATACGGTCCCCACAAATCACAGTGTATAAGTTCAAAGCATCTCAAAGCACGATTACTACTATCAGGAAAAGCATCACGGGTCGGTTTAGCTTGATACAAATATCACAAGCCCTATAAGAAAACACACTACTACCAGAGAAAAAAAGGTAAAGTCTGCATTACTTTATCTGAAGGATGCCCCAGTCTACTATGCCAAACCTCCGAATCACTCTCTCTGCAAGCCAGGATCATCGAAGCCAAAGAAGCTGGAACATCCCCCAATAAGTAAAGTCCACCCCTTTGTTCACCTGCTCCAATCACCATCCTCGTACTTCGGTCCTGAACAAAACACAAATCAAGAGTAAATAATATATCACAATTTCTGGCACCAATCAATTGAGAGACTGGAATCAAATTGCAAGTCAATGTCGAAACATAAAGAACATCCATCAACACCAATGAATCAGTCAAAAACACTTTGCCTCTCAGAACAGCCGCAATAGTGCTCCCATCAGGCAAAATCACAGGACATACAGGACCCTCAAAGCAATCAACTAAACAGTGACGAGAACCTGTCGCGTGAAGTGTAGCACCAGTATCGAATATCCAAGAGACAAAAGAATTCTTACCCATCAGACGATCAGAGTTTGAAGAACTAGAGTTGGAAGGAGTGTCGTTATCCAGCAAGCTTATCAGTTTCTGCCATTGTTCACCTGAGAGTGGTGAAGGCTACCCTCCATGTATCGTATTCGAACTCTCAGCTGCAAGACCAGCGGTGACAACATGACCAGCAGTAACTACATGATGAACAACACCGGCTCCACCAGCACCACGTCCCCCCTCACGCCTCTGCTGTGTTGAAGGGCCTCTGCCACCACCATCCCCATGTCCTCCCCCATGCCTAGGACGAGTCTTCCACCACTCTGAATAGCCATTCTTTGCAAAGCAATTTGCAAGATCATGACCTATTTTCTTGCAATAAGTACAGATCATACCTGATTTATCCTGGGAATCAAAGGTTCTACTATTAGAAGCAGTAGAAAGTCGAGGTAAAGTCTTGATAGCCAGCGCCAACACCTCCTCAGTAGCGGATTGAACCTGAGATTTTCGCATATCCTCCTTCTCACGGACTGCCTGATATACCCGATCTAAACTTGGCTGAGGATCCTGCACCAAAAGATTAGATCGGGTATGACCATACAACTCAGCATTCAACCCATACATAAAGTCCTGAAAGTGGTCTTCATCCCTCATAGCCTGTAGTTTTGCAGCAAGTTCACCACAGGTACAAGTAGGCAACGGGAAATAAGCAGTTTGTTCATCCCACAAAGACTGCAAATTTCTAAAGTAGGTTCCCACAGACATCGAAACCGTTTGTTTACACTCAGCCAAAGCCACCTTAATTTGTTGCTTCCGAGTGCCATTGCTGACAACAAATCTTTTCTCTAACAAGTTCCACAATGGATAAACTTCCTCAAAGTACGACAAAGATTTCTTCAGGGGCGGATCAATGGTATTAAGAACCCATTGAACCAATAACGCTTGCACACACCTTCAATCAAGCAATATACTAGCATCATTAATAGGTTTGATTTCAGTACCTTCAAGAAATGTGATCTTTTTCCTAGAGATCAGGGAGAGACGAATCGACCGAGACCACTCAGCATAGTTCGGTCCACGGAAAATAATAGGAGTAATAATATTTTCTAGTTGATCAGCAGAGCTCAGAAAATACGGATCCTTCGGATTCGGATAATTTGGGTTGTGTACCTCCACCGTCGGAGCCGCCAGTCACGGTGGAGAAGCTGGACACAGCATCATCAGTCATTGTCGAAGTCGGATCGGACGAGATTCGGATCGTACGGGATCCGAAAAGACGTACGGATCAGTCGAGACGGACGGGGTCGGCGCGGATGGCGCAGTCGGCGTGGACGTCGGATGGAGGCAGAACTTTGGACGGCACAGACGGTACGGACGGTACGGTCGGGGACGGACGGGGTCGGCACGGATGGCGCGGTCGGCGTGGACGCCGGACGGAGCAGTCGCCGAAGCAATCGCGCGGGGACTGGCCAGAGGTGGAGCGGCTGGTCGGGTACGTCGCGAACGTTCGATGTCGGGCGGCGGATCGACCGTGGAGAGGATGGGAATTATTTGTGGAGTTTTACGGTTAGGGTTTTTCGGGAGGCTCTGATACCATGTAGGAAATAATAATGCCCTTGTTTTATTGATTAGAAAGGATTACAATATATATACCTTCTACACTATTGGGCTGATGGGCTATATTTACAATAGCTACATAAATATAATCTAACACTCACCAAAATCAATATGGTAATCATATGAAGCATAAAATATTATTAGTGGTCTTTTTTTTCTTATGTTACTTAACAATTCATAAGACATGAATATAAAATATAACATATTATCACCAAACAATTATTCTTATACACAATCGGTTTTCCTTCCCTACAAACAAACTTACCATATTCTTTCCAGCAAACAGACATCCTTGGCTATGCAACTTGTCTATATAATGGTCACTGGTGTAATACCCCGCTCCGCACGGTACATTACGATGAGTCATTGACTCGAAGAGTTACATTGACCCGAAATATGTATCGATGCGAATCGATACAAAGAGTTACGTTGATCCGAGGAATACATCGAGTAAAATCGATGCAAGTGTTAAGTTGGCCTGAGAGAAAGCATTAAGTCGGTTCAAAAATTCTAAGAAATCGAATCGATGCCGCATAAGTCCGATTCGAACGAATATTTATTTTAGTTGGTTTCGTGTGCAGGCTATGCTTTTACCCTGAAATATAAGAGGTCAATATTTTGTCTTGTTTGCAACGGAGTTCGCAAAGCCAAATCATCGTCTCGTAACGGACTGAGGCAAGGGTACGATAGGCCGAATCAATCGAATAATTCAACGAAGCACTAAGTGCTCGAATGGCTAAGTCAGAAGAGTTGGTCGGGCAACAAAGTTATGAAATTGAGCCGCATTGGCTCGGCAAAACGACAAGACGTATCGGCTTAATTTGGGAGGACTTTGACCCTTCTTTCATACTCCTTTATGCCTAAGTAAAATGAACCGTTGAATGCTAAAGCTAACTTATCGAGTCTACGAGCGTGGCTCGATCAAGAGAAATCGTAGTGCGTGTCGAACATTAGTAGAACAATTGAAATGAAACGTGCATCAAATGCACGAGTCGCTATTGAACATCGAAACACCGCAACGGCGAGCGCCTCGGCACGCAAGCCATAAGAACATGGGATAACTGTACCGGCAGGTGCCTTAGTGCACGAGTCATTTCGTGCCTCCGTGCACAAATTAGAGGGCTAGAATATTGAAAGACTATATTGACGCAAGTGCCTCAGTGCATGAGCTGTAGAATATTGAACACTCTATCGAGACGTGCCTCAAGTGCACGAGTCGGAGGAAATAAGCATAAGTCTAGCACATTGAAAGATCGTATCGAGACGTACATCAAATGCAAGAGTAGGAGAACATTGAACATTAAGTCGTAGAACATAAAAATACTGAATCGGGTCGTGCATCGAATACACGACTCAAAGGATAATTAATAACATCGAATGAGGCATGCTACCTCGAATGTTCTTGTCCCTTGGGGCATTCGTTTGATGAATATTGAGTTGGAACATTGTGCCAATAGAAATAGAGATGGATGAATAGAATGTTGAGATGATGCGATAGTTGAGTTTCGGATTCAGACTATGTTTGGTTGTATGAAATAGATGTACGTTTCATGGTCAAATGGACTTGATGATTGCCCATGCTCGAGTATCCCACGAATGAGGTACGCCGAGATCGCGGGACCGTTCGATCTAGAAGGGAATTTAAGATGGGTATTATGTGGGGTATTTCAATTTATGAGGCTTGCGACCTAGTATTGAAATGGAGCACTATAAATACCGGTATCGTTTGAAAGTGCTTCAGAAATTAGGGATAGCAATCTAGGCTAAAGTATTCACCGTCGTACCATTGGTAGAGTTCTATTCTGGCATGCTGAATGTCATTGACCATCATATAGTTATGGTAAGGTGGGCTGAAAGTACAGGTACACAGAGATCCTGTACAAAGATTACTTATAACATGACAGAAAAAGATGGTAGACGTATTTTTCTTGCGTCGGTGCAAGAGCGAGTGCGTTGGTGCAAGTATGAGTGCATCGGGTTGGTACAAAGTCACTACGAAGGAATACGAGAATTGTATGTTGCCTGCTTACTTGTTTACATAAATCAAACATAGCATGCTTGCCATGATAACATGCTTTACTGCTTTCGAATATGCCATAAACAGATCATAAGGCAAAGATAGAAAGATCATAACTTAAGCTGCATGATTCATATATCTACTCAATGTTGGTTTAGTAAAGTGGGTCTCTGATCAGTACGCGAGAGGATTAGTACTGATCTCCCACCAAATTGTTTGCAGGTTCTGAGAATGGTCTGCACATGGTGGAGCTTCGCTTGAACGTGCTGAGGCATTGAATGTCGTAACATATTGAGACGTGCGGCCGTATTGACGCTCAGACTTGCAACATGATGATGCAATCGAGATATAGAAGACATGATATATGGAACGATAAAAATTTTTGTGGGCAAGAGAGAACTTGAGTATTGTAAGCCAATTTGGCATGATTCGTTTGGGCTATTGAAAGCCTTGTAAGGTTGTGTTGCTTATTGAATAAAGAAATTTATTTCGTATACTCTGTAAAACTCAATTGTAACTCTGTTTTCTTCCATTGTTAATAGTCAATCGAGATAACCATTTGAGAACTTATCATCTTGTCTTGTACGAGTGCAACTCCAAACTCGTACGGCATCACGCCCCAGCGATGATGATGATTCGATAAAATTGATACGAGGACGAGCAATTTTTTTGGTCGGGGCGTGAAAATTGGTATCAGAGCTCTAGGTTCAATTTTCTCAGGACGCTTGTTTTGTTTCAATTCTAAAAAGTTGTCCACCACAATCAAATGACTCTTGACTCTACTCGATGCCGTATTAGATGTTCCATATAATAAGTCTAATACAACGTCGCGTTGTTTGCCGCAAATGTTTTAAAAATTTACATGATGTTTGTCGAATGAAGTCATAAAATGTTTCGTTGCATGAAGTGCAACGAGCCGTAAAATGTTGGTTGCTGTAAACAAATCGTGAATTATGAATTGAGATGTTTGTTGTTACAATGTAACAAGTTGAATGAGAAATGAAATGCTGCATCAAGTGCAACACGTTGTGGATATTGGTTGCACCAATACGGCAAGTAGTGGGATGTGTTGCATCAAGTGCAACGAATTAATTTTGAATGATGCGTTGCAATGAATGTGAAAGTTTATATCGAATGTATTGAACGGATTCAAGCATTGGCTTTGGATGTCGAAAATAAATTATCGCACGAGATACAACAGATGGAACTGAAATCATAAATCGATAGAATAAATCGTTCAGTTGCGCACCAAACTTGTGTTGGCAAATGGATACATTGGCCGAGTTGTGTCAGATTTTAAATAATCATAAGTTACGGTAGTGATCGACATAATCACTGCAGAAATCGTGAGTCGGAATAGATTGTTGGTTCATATCGAGTATGATGTGGGAGAAATAACTTGATTTCGAGTGGTATATGCCATACATACCACCTATGCGATGAATGGATTGATTCTGAGTGGTATATGCTATATCCCTTGTGCAATGGATTGTGTCACGCCCCAGAACCAGAACACTGGAGAGCGGGGGCGGACATAGCCAGCTACATATAATGAAATGGGATCCACTCCACTATACGGTCACGGCTGTCTAGATACGTGAGGGTTTCACTACAATCCATCAGTCTCTTAAGGTCATAGATAGCCTATTGTCTCAATCTCAACCAACTAATAATAGTTACAAGATGTCAGACCACCAAATACACAATAGTAAGGCATCCCATACATTATATATTCGGAATGATCATGAAGCTAGTCGTTACAAAATATGAGGACTAGCAAGAGTTCAGTCATACATGATCAACCTCCCGGGACTTGTCAATCATGTTACAGCCCGTAGGCAGACAGTAAGTAAGTACAATCGAGCTAACACTTGCTCGTCGGCTAAACGCCTCCAAAGAATAATTTACAATATTACAGTGGAAGAACAAAAGAAACCTACTCGATGCCCTGGTTACGCCTGGTAACCACCATCGGGCTGGGAAGCAGGGAGATCCTTTGGTGCTGCTCCGATATCTGGCCATACAAAACCAGCTGGGTCAGACCCCAGAAAGAGCAAGTACCACAAAGGAGGCTTCACTTAAGAACTAAAGCCAACAAATCATTAGCATTCAACATGTAAGAAAACAACAATAAATAACGCAGATTGAGGTTTGTGCACTACCAATGCACTTATCCCAATCAGAGGAAATGATTAAGTAAAGCATCATGACATAAGATAACTGGAGAATCATGCTAAATAAAATATAGCTGGGCAATATATGAAGAGAAGACGAAGATACTATTCCGGAAGCCAGGTTACAATCCTTAAACCAAACAAGGACCGAGATTGTAACCCTTCACCTGAACAGAATATAGTCTTCTGATCATTTATTGCTAAAGGTGACAATCATTAAGGTGAAAAATGAGAGAGTACAATGATAAAAGTGACAATGAAGAGTACAATACGCTAGAGTGACAATAGAGTACAATCATTATAGTAACAATCTGGAGTGACAATCATTCAATTATTCTGGTACAATCTTGTAATCAATTACTTCTAGACAATACTATACTGGACTAGACTCCATCCAATCAATCACGGCCAATCATTGCCTACGACTTTCTACATTAACTAACTAGGGTTATCATAATCCTAGTTACTAGCAAGATGCAATGAGATGCTCCAAGTAGTCACAGGCCCTGCAGCTATCCAGGTTATCCAGGCAAACATTATAGTGACAATTTAGAGAGTACAATACATTAGAGTGACAATAGAGTTCAATCATTTAAGTGACAATGGTGAGTGCCCCACATAACAGTAGGCTGGAAATGTGCCCTACTCGTCGGCAGGCTACAAGTCCAAACATTTGCGACCGGAATAACGGGATCGCCTGTAACTGGGGAACATCTCTTCATGTCTAGTGAATTATACTAGTCATTAACCTTAGTCCATTTCAGTAGGTACTCCTGACCGTGGTACTCAGGAGTCCCCTCCTAGACATGATGCACGACAGGACTGGATTATTTGTACAAGCACAATCGCCCACGGTGTCAGGATTAATTATACAGGTCAGGTCATGTCAGGTAGCCGTCGCAACAGCTGATCAAGATATATCAGGTCAGGTTATCATGCCAAGTGTACTTTGTCAGAAGTGCGCCACGGCGGACCACTATCATGTCATGTCAGTTTATCACTCAATCATGTCAATCAAGTTCAGGACAAAAGGCGTAAGGATATAAAATGAGCGTAAAATATCTAATAAATATCAATACACAGGGCTATAGAAGAGCCATGCGGCTAAGGCATATGCGGCCAGGAATGATCTCATGTGGCTGGAAGAGAACAACCCATGCGGCTGAATAGGGTCAGGTGCATGCGGCTTAAAGGGAAAGGCTTATACGGTCAAAGGGGTATCAGTCATATGCGGCTCGGAGATCCACTCAGTCATGCGGCTGAGAAAGGCAAGACATATGCGGCCAGGAAGATATGAAATTCATGCGGCTAGCGGGGGATGGGTCCATGCGACTGACTGACCAATCAAGTACATGCGGCCGGAGAGGAGCAACCTATGCGGCTGCGGGGAGCAATGACTATGCGGTCAAGGGAAGCAAACCCATACGGCTGGAAAACCGCGGTCTATGCGGCTCGCGAGCGTTGAGTTCATGCGGCTCAGGGTTCAATCAAGGGTTTATGCGGCTCAAATGACCAATCAAGTACATGCGGCCCGAGTTAAGTCATATGCGGCTAAAATAATGGTCCCAAGTCATGCGGCTGGGATTGAAAGTTCATGCGACCGAGAATTAAACCTTCATGCGACTGAGGAGTTAGTCCCTGCACCATAGGCCATGCGACTAAACAGTGTAGCAAGGCTTATGCGGCAGGAAGGAAACTTGCCGCATAAAGACTATGCGGCTAAGTTCATGCGGCTATGAACAGTTCTTCTTCTCCATCCTTTCGAAGAGAAGAACTCTTCAAGCCATGGCTCCCAAGCTCCATGAACCTTTCATCCAGAGTCCAAATCCGAACTTCCATAGGTCAAAATAGGGCAGAACGAAATGCTCTACAACATGGAACCATCAAAACTTGATAAAAACAAGATTAAATAGATCAAAACCCAAGAAATCCAAAAATAGTATAAACTTAGATCTACAAGAATCTAGCCATAGAAAGTAGAAATGCCAAGTACTAAAGTAAGTTAAAATGCTGTAAGGAAGAGAATGAAGCAATAAAATTTAGAGTTCCTTCATGAAGCAAGTTGCACTTGCCTAGACCCCTCTCTCCCTCTGGTAGGTGAGGAGTAAATGAGGAAGAAGAAGATGATTAATAAAGAGAGAGAAAGGAAGTGGGGTTAATAAATGGGGATGTTGGTGGTATGTAGGGGGCTCACCCCTTGGTTCTTGATGAACCAAGGCAACAAAGCCTAGCCGAACCAAACCAACCCCAGGAATAAACCAAGCCAAGATAAACCAAGGTGAACCAAGTCAAGGCCAATAAACTCTCTCTCTCTAGCAATTTAAACCAAATAAATCATGAAATAAACCAAGCCTCACTAATCCAAAATAAATCAATGAACCATTAAAACCATTTAAACTATCAATGCCAATAAAACCAAGTCAATGCAAAATAAACCAAGATAACTAATCATGACTGAATAAAATATGGGTCCAAAATACGTGTACGTACACTAAATACGTATCGCGAATTTGGGACATTACAGATTGTATCGACATATTACGTAAATTGCGGAAGGTTTGTCCGCAACGAACGGGATAGTACCGAGACTCGATTGGAAATTTGGGTGACGGAATGTTGATGCAAGTATTCTTCGGTAATCGATTAAAATGGTAAGGCGAAACTTGTATCATTGAATGATACATCGGACAAAAAATTATAAGTCAGTCGAATGGTCGGGACTAACGAAACAGTTTTGCTTCGAGATATATAATAATTGTATCGGCGGAATAGAAAACTCAATGTTATAATCGAATTGCACAACTTTTGAACTCGATAAAAATGTTGGTCGATATGAATTGTAATCGGGTCGCACGACTTGAGAACTCGATGAAAATGTTGGTGATACAAATTGTAATCGGATCGCATAAATTGTGATCTCGATAAAAAGTCGGTCGATGCGAATAAATCGTGCCTAAGTGATAGTTGGTTACATTGCAACAAACTCATTTGTGTACGACTGAAACATGCAAAACTTAAAGGACATGATCGTATAACTGGAGGGTTCAATGTTGGATAATCGGTAACTCAGTTGCACGATCAATGTATAGCGGGATGTGGCGAATCAAAAAATGAGTTGATGCGTATGAAAAAGTTTACAGGGAACTTGGATGTATGCAATATGATTTAAGTTGACGTTGATACAGATTCAAAGTTGAACCTCGTGCTATCAAAATTGATGCGCGAGAATACATAAGCATGATGTGAGAATACAAAATGGGGCGAGTCTACGATATCTAGATTTTGGAAATAGCAATACGAAACTATCGAACTGGTTGATCGTAAACTTTGTGATTGATCAGTGATAGACCATAAGTCATATATGATTGCTTCGATGTGTATAGCATCTCGGATATTGATCGTGGGTAGATAAACTCGAACTCAATACGAGTAGATGTTTCTTGAATTAGGGAATCATCGACGGTAGTGCATGAATTACTCGGAGGATAGTTGTGCCTCAGTTGCGCAGATAGAATAATTTTGTCCAAATTTGGGTAGTCCCAAAGAAATCGTCATAACATGATTTGGCTCCGAAATAATATAACATGGTTCATAATAACTGTCCTTTGTTAATGATCCATAATTATCGAGCATAGCATCGGGGGCAGCTGATCCTAGAAGACGTGACTGTCAAATCAAAGTGAATGTTGCATACCCATAAGATGACTCATGTAATGTAACATATGGAATTGCGTCGAGAACAAATACAATGTGTTGCATGTTGATAATAAGTCTAGGCGATCGAATAATTGATCGAGAATTAATACAATGGCTTCGACCGAGAATAAAATAGTTGGATTTTGAGGACTGGTCGGATAAATACTTGAATGATTATATTGGTCGAAGATCGAAATAAAAATTTCACAAACAAACTTGGTGATACGGATAGGCAATTTCGAGAATTATGCTACGCACGAGAGCGAACGATAAGAGAATGACTTTCGAGTTGTGTCGTTGGATTTGGATTCACCTAGCAATTGAGCCTGCATGAATCGAACTTATATTCGATGTTACGAGAGGACAAGTTGGGGATTTTGCTAGGAATTTCCTACTCGATAGGAATCGAACATAATACACGTCATAGAGACCTTTGCGATAGAACGATTGTTGCCTTTGAGAACTGTCAGCTTGAGTTAAAAAATTGTGTCGGCGAGACCGTTGCCTTTGAGCATCGTCGACTCAAATCGAACTTTTCTGTCGGATAGATTGTGGCCTTTATGCAACGTTAATTTAAAAGTTGTGTCAGAAATTTTTTAGCACAATGTCTAGGTAAGTCACATAGTGGGCGTAGTCCTAAATGTTGATACATTTTGCAAGTCAATAAGGGAAATCGTATAGAGATGAGTTGCTAGGTGAAACTTAGAAAATAGTTGGATAGCGACGTCAAATGCAAGGCGCTGCAGAGACTCATGGCGATCGGATGCGCGACGCCTTGACGCAACGCATAGAATTGATAGTTTGTACGAAATATACGAACTGAGAAATATGATTTTTAAATCGCATTGTGTGTCGTAACTTTTGTTGGATGATCATGTATGTATGGAATATACATATGCGACAGAAATACGAGAACGATTGCTAGAGAGCAAGTCTGATCGAAAGTACAAAATGACAAATATTCGTGGATTGAAAATTTACCGGTTAGCTTGTTCCAATTTTCTATCACTTGGATTGGATGAAATGCATATATTGGTGAGATGCCTAAAATATGTGTATAAATCCAAACTAAGTTGTATGATCCAAACGAAAGTGAGACGAGATCGTGAAACGATCTAGAGAAATACTTGAAATTGAGTATTGGTTTCGGTTCGAGGACTAACCTTATTTTGAATGGTATATTATGCAATATTCTGCTCTACACGGTACATTATGATGAGTCATTGACTCGAAGAGTTGCGTTGACCCAAAATATATATTAATACGAATCGATGCAAAGAGTTACGTTGACCTGTAGAATGCATCGAGTAAAATCAATGCAAGTGTTAAGTTGGCCCGAGAGAAAGAATTAAGTCGGTTCGAAGATTCTAAGAAATTGAATCAATACAATGCACAAGTCTGATTCGAACGAATATTGATTTTAGTTGGTTTCGTGTGCAGGCTATGCTTTTATGCTGAAATATAGGAGGTCGACATTTTGCCTTGCTTGTAATAGAGTTCGCAAAATCAAATCATCGTCTCGCAACGGACTGAGACAAGGGTACAGTAGGTCGAATCAATCGAATAATTTAACAAAGTACGAAGTGCTCGAATTGCTAAGTCAGAAGAGTTAGTCATGCAACAAAGTTATAAAATTGAGCCGCATCAGCTCGGCAAAACGACAAGGCGCATCGACTTAAGGTGGAAGGACTTTGACCCTTCTTTTCTACTCCTTCGTGCATAAGTAAAATGAACCGTTAAATGCTAAAGCTAACTTATCGAGTCAACGAGCGTGGCTCGATCGAGAGAAATCGTAGTGCATGTCGAACACTAGATAGAATAATTGAAATAAAACGTATATCAAATGCACGAGTCGCTATTGAACATCAAAATACCGCAACGGCGAGCACCTCGGCACACAAGCCATAGAACATGGGATAACTGTATCGGCAAGTGCCTTAGTGCACGAGTCATTTCGTGCCTCCATGCATAAATTAGAGGGCTAGAACATTGAAAGACTATATCGGGGTTGTAAGTGTTTCAATACACAAGCTGTAGAAAATTGAATACTCTATCAAGGCGTGCCTCAAGTACACAAGTCGGAGGAAATGAACATAAGTCTAGTACATTGAAAGATCGTATTGAGACATGAATCAAAAGCACGAGTAGGAGAACATTGAACACTAAGTCGTAGAACATTGAAATACTGAACCGGATCGTGCATCGAATACACGACTCGAAGGATATCGAATAACCAACGAATACGGTATGCTGCCTCAAAATATTCTTGGCCCTTGGGGCATTCGTTTGTTGAATATTGAGTTGGAGCATTGTGCCAGTAGAAATAGAGATGGATGAATCAAATGTTGAGATGATGCGATGGCTGAGTTTCAGACTCAAACTATGTTTGGTCGTATGAAATCGATATGCTTTGCACGGTCAAATGGACTTGATGATTTCCCATGCACGGGTATCCCACGAGTGAGATATGCCGGGATCGTAGGATCGTTCGATCTAGAAGGGAATTTGAGATAGGTATTATATGGGGCATTTTAATTTATGAGGCTTGCGACCTACTATTGAAATGGAGTACCACAAATACTGGTATCTTTCGGGAGTACTTCCGAAATTAGGGATAGCAACCCAGGCTGAAGTAATCATCATCGTACCATTGGTAGAATTCTATTCTGGCATGCTAAATGCCAGTAACCTTCATATAGTTAAGGAATGGTTAACTGAAAGTGCATGTACACAGAGATCCTGCACAAAGATCACTTATAACATGACATAAAAATATGGTAGACAGATTTTTCTTGCGTCGGTGCAAGGGCGAGTGCGTCGATTCGGTACAAAGTCGCCATGAAGGAACACGAAAATTGTATGTTGCCTGCTTGCTTGTTTACATAAATCAAACATAACATGCTTGCCATGATAACATGCTTTACTACTTTCGAATATGTCATGAAACAGATCCTAAGGCAAAGATAGAAAGATCATAACTTAAGCTGCATGATTTATATATCTACTTAATGTCGGTTTAGTAAAGTAGGTCTCTGATCAGTACGCGAGAAGATTAGTACTGATCTCCCACCAGATTGCTTGCAGGTTCAGGGAATGGTCTGCTCGCGGCGGAGCTTCGCTTGAATGTGCTGACGCATTGAATGCCGTAGCGTAATAAGGCGTGTGACTGTATTGATGCTCGGACTTGCAACATGATGATGCAGCCGAGATATAGAAGACATGATGTATGGAACGGTAAAATCTTTTGTGGGCAAGAGGGAACTTGAGTGTTGTAAACCACTTTGGCATGATTCATTTGGGCTATTGAATGCCTTTGTAATGTTGCGTTACTTATTGAATAAAGAGAATTATTTCATATACTCTGTGAAACTCAATTGTGACTCTGTTTTCTTTCGCTGCTAATAGTCAATCGAGATAACCATTTGAGAACTTGTCATCTTGTCTTGTACGAGTGCAACTCCAGACTCGTACGACATCATGCTCCAGCGAGGACGATGATTCGATAAAATTGATACGAAGACGAGCAATTTTTCGGGTCGGGACGTGACAACTGACACCACAAGTCATTTTGGACAATTCCTAGTAAGATGATGATCCTTCCCATGTAGGTAGCGAGCCCCCACCAAAGGTCCAAAATTACAGTGCATATATGTCAGCACTGACCTTATTTCCTTAGGCCGAACCGATCCAAATGATCCGACAACCATTCAAGAAACCAAACCCTATGCACAAGTTGTCCATTACCATGCATGCATATAAAGCTTAGCTATCAAAATATAACAGACAAGATAACAAAAATTTGAACATAACTATAAAACATATTCTCAATGTGTATTCTACTTTCCTTGAGCACTCGCTCGAAATCCATACTACCGATTACAAGCATTCTCCACGATTCCATTTCTATTCAACAATAGTACCATAATCCATATTTATATATGACAACTGAACAACATTATTATAAACAATATTTATATATGACAAGCAAGCAACATTATAATTACTCTCTTTCTATCTTATTTCTTTTTATTAAGGTAACATTGCTCGAAGGACACAACAAAGACAAGCAAAGATTCTTTTATTAGACGTGGAGATAAAGGAAAGAAGAATCAAAGTCACTTACTGTTGAAAAATAATTGAGAGAAAGAGAACTCCAACGCTAAGATCAAACTTCTCCTATGCGGTCACTTGCATTTGCACCAACAGAGTGTTGGCCCAATGATTGTATCATATTTTTGAATATGGTTAATCAATTAAGTTTAGCATTTTATTATCACTAATGCTCATGCTATCACTATAGTATTACACTTAAACCTAGCATAGTCCTAATATGCATTAACTTGATCATACTTGCTACTATGTATATTGCCTTATTTCTCTAACATATATTTGTAGAAAAGTAAGATCAGCATGGACATATGAAATAAAAAAATTATGGTGGGCCAAAGACGACAGCATCCCACAAGATTTCTCTGAACCACCCGACGACATCTCCGGAGCCACATACTCGGGAGTTCTGTTGCCTGGTAGGCGGATGGGGGTCGAGGGGCCAGTGCCCCCCGAAAGGCATTTAGATTTCAAAATCTGGATATCTTTAGAAAATCGCCGTCAAAGAAGAAGCCATCATCTATCAAGTGA
Source organism: Iris pallida (assembly GCA_029216955.1). Lineage (NCBI taxonomy): Eukaryota > Viridiplantae > Streptophyta > Magnoliopsida > Asparagales > Iridaceae > Iris > Iris pallida. The sequence goes on along the minus strand of JANAVB010006396.1, from coordinate 4,085,394 downwards.
AGAAGCTAAGTCATGCCATCATCATTTCAAGACTCTTAAGAAGCCTGCACCTGCTCAAGTTTATCTGGAGTCTGTAATAAGTTTCAGAAATAATTGTAAACACAAGAAATTGATGGCAAAATCGAAAGATAGGGTAAAAATTAGCCAGGATCATTTTCGGATAAAAATTGGCATACAGACGGTACACCAGTTTGTATCGACGGTATACCGATTTTATATAAAATCTGCTCTCGGCCTAATGAACTGGCATACCGACGGTACACCGATTCATACCGCTGGTATATCGTTTCAGTAACATTAGAAATCCAACAGTCGAATTTCGAGCATTTAATGATCCCAACGGCTATATTAATTTCTAGCCATTGTATTCTAGATCGGTATACCGACGATACATCGATTTGTACTGACGGTATACCGGTTGCTGACAGAAATGTTGCCTTTGAGCTCTTTTCAATGCTTTGGTTATAAATAGCCTTGAACCCCTTCTTGGTGATGCTTTGAGCCTAAAATTTCTAATATACCAAAACTTATCCACACACACTCCACGAAAGATTTTACTTGTCAATCCACAAAATTGTGTTATCGTGTTATTGAGCTGTAAAAATGAGATCATCATTTTGTTATAAGGAGATCAAAACCTTCTTGTGAAAGGTTGAAGTTGAAGAGTCTTCGGATAAATGCCCTCGGTTGAAGTTGGAGTTTTCGGATAAAATCACTCGGTTTGAAGTCGGAGAGGCCTTCAGATAAAAACTCTCGTGTAAGAAGTTGGTGAGCCTCGAATGAAAACTCATATCGTTCTATTTGCATAATAGTGGATGAAAGCCGGAGAGAGTTCCTGTAGTGCCCCGTCCCGCTCAGTCAATCGAAGAAATAGGAACGCTAACGGCGTTCAGACTTAGCCTTACAATGGCTGCTCGAAGATATCACTCGGTCGAGGCGACCGCTCGCTCAGATGGGATAGTTTCGGTGAACTTGCCTCATCTTAGCCTTCACATAATAAATCACATATTTTCAAATCGCACAAGTAGGCTTGATAATAAAAAAGACGAATCCACATAGCTAAAGGGAATAATTCCGACAGGTCGAATTGAGTTAGAATATTGAAAGGTCCAACGGTCACCTTAGAGTTGGTGCACGGCATGCTTTAAAAATGACACTCGGTCCTTCGTCCCGTGGCTTGGGAGAAGAAAAGTTGGTTGGGTAGGCGAAGTTATGATCGTAGCCTAAGTCATAGGCGTCGTCCGTATGAATGCTTCATAAAGCATACACGGCCCCATCACCCAAGGCTTGGCATAGCCTTGGCTTGCCCATGAGTTAAGTTGCGTTGAGCGACTTGTGACCTAAGTCTAGGCACCCAAGTGACTTGGTCGTTCAAGTCGAATGCGTGCACGGCACGATCCATTAAGGCAAGCTTGACGCAGCCTTTGCTCGTTAAGTTGTTGTAAAGTTAAGTTAGGTAAAGTTATGCCGGTCAACCTAAGACATTACAAGTACTGTCCCGCTCTTTCGCGGTTAGTCAAAGTTAAGTAGTCCTACGATCTCTAGGCCCGTCGACTTGGGCAGGAGTGTTGCGTAAAACACGGTTGGCTTAAGGCACAATGCACAGACTTAGTGTTTAAGGCACGAGCAACAGTTTGTTTCAAGTCGAGTTTAGAAAAAAGGGCTATCAAATGGGCATTCCTAAGTTGAGTAAAAAGGATATGGCATCAAGAAAGAAGGCTCACGACCGTGGGTCGTCGAGGGATCTCGAGGATAGAAGTCTTGAACATGGTTTTGGAAGAGAGGGTAACACTGAAAGAAGGATGACTGTGTGAGACGTCAGTTTGAGTCGAGTCTTGCATGGTCATGGACAACTTGTCGACAAGGGTAAAGTTTCCTCGAACGGCAACCCTGGGCCAAGGGACCGACTCGGCCGGAGAGGAAACAGGGTATAGTCGTGCATAAGTTTTTAGCACGGGTTAAAGCGGAGGCTTGCAACAGAGCTAGCTACTTGCGTTGAAAGGTCCCAGATTTAACCAAGCTATACATCTCAGGATAGATTGTGATGCTAGTGGCCAAGTTCATTTAGATGTCGGCAAATAGCGACTATCCGTGTGTATGCCTTTGTATTTAGTCGAGTTGAATATGTGTACAGTTAGAACACAAAGTTTTGGCCTAAGATTGGGTTTCAACATAGGCGTCGTGCTTCAGCACGAGACGTGGCGTCGAGTCTCGAGTGTTGACATATGAGTTATATATGTTGGGTTTGAGTTGTTCGAGTTTATGTCAGAAAACGCCGCAAGACAAGTTGGTTAAGTGACACTAAGTTCACAATTCTCGATTGGGTCAGTTGGTGATCAAAGTAGCAAGGGCCGCTTGGCGGCAAGGGCCGTGAGGCGGCGATACGGATAAATCTCACCGAGTTATGAGGCACGGCCTCAGCAAGGGTTTGTAGCACGGTCACACGGGAATCGAGTCTTATCGCGTACTTGCGTCTCTGATTTTGGCCGTAAGACAAGCACGACTTGATAGGTTAACGTTGTTGAGTCGACGTTGTTGTTGCAAGCACGAGATGGTCTAGAGACACAAAATAGGCCAAGGTGTCGGTCTGAAAACTGATCCTAAGGCAAGACTAGAAAGACAATCATAAAAGGGACTATGTCACACACAAATTAAATTAACGTGTTGGTTTTGTATGGGTGGACGAGGAGCTCATTCCACCAGTACAGTTGAGTACTGACACCCACATAGTTTTCATGTGCAGGCACAGGTAGAAGCTCGTGGCGCGGAGCTCGCTTGGATGCGTCGAGGCACGGAGTTCCTTGGTGATTCGAAGCGTGCGGCCGCATGGAGTCAAGACTTATACGGGACATAATGTATGGACGTCGCCATCCAAAGCATCCGCTGGCTCAAGACATGTATTGAGAGATAAGAGAGAGAGCTGAGTGACTTGTAATGTGAGATAAGTGAGCTTGAGTGAGCTTGAGAGACTTATAGTCTTGGCCTTGCACCCTAGTGTAACCTTTGTTTCAATATCAATAAAGAGATTCTTTGAATAACTTGTGTTTTGTTCTTAATTTCTGCTGCTATTATTCAATGTCTCTGCTTGGGACTTCTGTGCGACGACCCCGTCGCAGCCGCTGAAATCGACTGTTATGGAACCTGCCTTGCACGAGCGCAATCTAGGCTCATACGGCATCACGCCTTAGCGAGGACTGTAACACCCAGTTTTCTGAAATTGGGGTATTTTTGAAAAATATTATTTTTATTATTTATTAATGGTGTTTTAGTCATGATATAATTTTTGGTGATTATTAGTGTAATTAAAATTATTTTCTAAGTCATGACTTATGACTTTGTGATTTTACTAGGATAACCCTAGTGTAAACCCTAGTTATTCCTTAACCTAGAAGTTGCCATGACCATGTGAGCCTAGCCATAGGCTTAGAACATTAAATTAGTGATTTTAGCCTAAAAGGGTATTTTGGTAATTTACTAGATTTTATTTGGAATTATGTGTTTTTAATATTATTTAATTATTGTTAAGTACCATGATTGTTCCTAACCTAGTTTACCCTAATCTAGAGATTAGTTACTAACCTAGAATGCTAAAGGGGATAGATATTACTTTTAGTCAATGGGTGAAATATCTTAGATTACTTTATTAGATATTTTTTCTATGAAATCCTCAAAATATCTCAACCTTGGCACCAAAGTCTTTGCTTTCTCCTTGAAGGATGGTCAAGGACACCCCCCTTGCCATGGCCGGCCAAGGACACCCCCCTAGCAGCCACACCATTCTATATAACCTCATCAAATCATTCATGAACATTTTACATAAATTTTAATCCTACAAAATTCTATTTCCTTCAAACCTACACAACTTGATCATTTTTGATCCAAATCACCTCTAGTCTTTTGCATTGTGACCCTACAACATCAAGGGTGCTAAGGGAGGCTAGCAATCCAGATTTGATGAGCTTTGGACATCACCAAGTGGAAGGAAGCACACCCCCTCTTTATTGATTTTCCCTTGGAATTGCACAAATAGGTAAATACCCATAAACCTTGCTAATATTCTATTTTTTCTTCATAAATGCATGCATATAGGTCTACCCTAACTGTGGGTCAAGTTTGGTAAAATTTAGGGTTGGTTTGGTGTCCGTATCGGACACGTATCCTAGGCTATTAAACCTTGTTTGGTGAAATGCCTCAAAGAAATGGTTTTTGTGTTTTTGTAAAACTAATTACATTTCCTTGTAGCCCTAGGCTAGTAGATTATATACCTACTTGACTGAACACGATACAGTGTCATTTTCGTGTCGAAAATCGACACGGACATGCTGTGACAGGTGCACGCACAGTGCCCTGCTACCACACTGTTCGTGCTCACTGCACAGAGCATAGGACACGTGAAAATTGACATGGACACGGGGGCAATGTCTGCGAACATGCCCCCAAAGTCTCATGACTTCTCGTATCGTGTCGAGTGAGAAAACTCACTCGCACTGGACATGCACTGACAGTGCACACGCGCACGGGGGCCAACTTCGCGCGTGTCGTGTCGTACGGACACGACACTTGGACACCTCGTAGTTGCACGAGTGTGTAGCCCAACATGTGGGCTACACGTGGACATGACCACATAGCCCTACGTGGTATATGTCATGTCCACGAGACACTAGAACACACGCACGATACTGTCTGAAACAGTGTGTATCAGTCGAGTTTTCTCGACTGATACGGTGTTCGTGTCGTGTCCTGGAGTATCGAGGACACGGGGCAGGCACTTGGACACGTGCACAACCCCCAGGCGCACCTTCGTGCACGAGCACGAGACACGTATGTGTGTGTGTCGTGTCCTAGACTGAGTTGCACGCGTTCACGACGCTGCGTGTGTGTGTATCAGTATTTACCCGATTGGGTTTTTGTGAGTTTGGACACATCAAATCGTGTCGTGGTGTCGTGTCAGGCACCTAGGACACTAGAGGACACTTGGGGCATCACTTACCAACCCTTGGGTTCGAACCTTAGTTGGGTTTTGGATACGAAATTGGGTTTACCCAGTTTACCTATGCACAGTCCCATATTTCCAGATTTGGGATATTTTTCCAGTTTTTAAAATCGAAATTCAAAACTATTTTTATTATGATTTATACATGTATATGTATATTTTCAGTATATGTATAGGTAGTGTATGTATGTGTGTGTGTGTAGGTGAGAATTGAGGATATACATATGTGTATATATGTAGTTATGTATATATATACATATATATGTATATAGGTGTATTGTGTGTGTGTGGGGGGGACTAATTCCTGGTTCCAGAAATCTGGAAAACCCCCTTGCTGTGTCCAGCATTCCCTCTCTCTCACTGTTCTCACCTCACTCTAAGTCACTCTCTCTCTCACTCTATAGGACAGCGTTCTACCGCCGACACTGCGGTGTAGGCTGAACGTACCCACGTCTCGTGCCCTTACTCTAGGGTGCGGGTCGTGACACGTTTTTAGTGGTGGCCCATGCAGGTCGTGTTTATGTGGTGGTATTCGAACTAGAGTATCGCCACAGCCTGCAGTAGGAAATAGGATGTAGTTTCGAGGTACTCAATCACATTAGGAAAAAACTCTTATCTAAATTCCTGCTATCTGAATTCTTGCTGATATTGTCTTTCTTTTGAAATAAACTGTCCCCTTTGACTATATCGTTTCTTCTCCATATTGATTTTCTTGTTGATCTGTCTTCAGGATGGTGGAGACACGATCGCAGCGTCTCGGTCCAGGTGACACCACTGAGAGGTCTGCCACATCTCATCCAGCTCACCAGGACCCGGGGACTGCAGCTCCCCTTACTCCAGCTCATGTGGGAGCTTCTGCCACATTTGGGGGTGCACCTCTACTTATTCGGGGGACTATTCCAGCTACCCCAGACATGCCTCCCCCGTAGTTTTGTCAGCCACAGTTTCAGCAGCACCAGCCGCAGTTCCAGCCGCCGATGCCATCTGGATTAGTGGATGCTGCACAGATGTTTTCATACTTCCAGTATTTCCTAGAGACGCAGCAGGCCCAGCAGCAGCGTCAGACAGCGGAGTTTACCAGGGGCATAGATGAGGCCCATCAGCTGGCTAGAGCGACGGTGGAGAGGTTGGCTGTCCAGCCACAGGGAGGATTGGGACAGCCGCGACAGCAGAGGATTTCGGGCATTCAGGACTTCAAGAAGATAAACCCCAGGGACTTCTTGGGGACAGAGGGGATTCTTTATGCTGATGAATGGATTGAGCACATTGAGGAGATCTTTCGACTGGCGGAGATACCAGTCGGACTCCAGATAGAGGCAGCAGCCAGCCAGATGCAGGATCTTGCTCGTACCTGGTATCAGACGGACCCGAGAGTAGGCACTCCAGGGCAGACATGGAGAGCTTTCAAGGAGCTCTTCAAGGGGAAGTTTTTCTCGGATCAGGCAGTCGGTGCTTTGGAGACCCAGTTCGAGAACCTGGTTCAGGGGAACCAGACTGTAGAGGAGTATTCTGGTGAGTTTTGTCGATTGAGCAGATTCGTGGAGGACCTTAGCGAGACAGCGAAGGCGAGGAGGTTCAGGAAGGGCTTGGTCAAGGAGGTCAAGTCCTTGACCAAGAGTGACAGGAACGCCACTTTTGAGGAGATCCAAGCAGGAGCGATGGCGGCTGAGGATGATCTTGAGCTGAAGCTCAAGAGGGGCCGCGACACCCAGGAAGCTGGCAGCAGTGGAGGACAGGCCAAGAGGCCTCATTTTCAGCACCAGCAGCAGAGGCCATTCCAGCAGCAGAGGCCGTTCCAACAGGTGCAGCAACAGCCGAGGCACCAGCAGCAGGCACCCAGGCAGCAGGTCGTCAGTTGCACTTTTTGCAAGAAGCAGGGTCATGGAAGGAATGACTGCAGAAAGGGGCTTGGTAGGTGTCTACTATATGGTTCCGGAGACCACCAGCTGAGAGAGTGTCCCATGTCTTCGGGACGACCAGTTCAGGGAGGCGGTGCCAAGGCTCCGGCAGGGCAGCAGAAGGGACCTTTACCGACTCAGCAGCAGAGGTTCACCCATCACCAGCATCAGGCCAGGGGTGGACAGTAGGGGCGAGCCTACGCCATGGCAGCAGAGGATGCTGAGGTTACTGGAGAGCTGATAGCAGGTTCTATTCTTCTTGACTCTATTCCAGCTTTTGTATTGTTCGATTCTGGGGCTTCCTATAGCTTTGTATCAGTATCTTTTGTGATTCGACATCATGTTATATCTGAATCGTTGCCTAGGACTTGCAAGATCACGACTGGAGGTGGCATTATCCTCGTTCGTGATGTTTGCAAGGGACGGAGAGTAGTTTTGGGAGGCCGAGAGTTGGATGTGTGTTTGCTCGTAATGCCACTACCGAACTACGATATTGTACTCGGTATGGATTTGTTGAGCAGGCACCACGCCAGCATAGATTGCCGCGGGGGTAGAGTTCTGTTCAGAGCGCCAGGAGAGCCAGAGTTTGTATATTTTCGACGGCAGGCAGAGCAGACTTGCGGAGTTTTCTGTGGAGCTTCAGTTGAGGAGCAGCCCGCTCCACATCCATTGATTGCTGAGTTCATGGACGTATTTCCAGAGGAGTTGAATGGGCTTCCACCAGACAGAGATGTTGAGTTCTCGATAGACTTGGTTCCAGGTGCGGAACCTATTTCTCAGCATGTCTATCGAGTGAACAACAGCGAGCTGGTGGAATTGAAGAAGCAGGTGGATGAGTTGCAGGACAAGGGCTTCATCCGCTCTAGTTTTTCACCTTGGGGTGTACCGGTACTCTTTGTACCAAAGAAGGATGGGTCGGTACGGATGTGTATCGACTACAGGGCACTCAACAGTCTGACGATCAAGAACAGATATCTACTGCCGCAGATCGACGATCTCTTCGATCAGTTGAGCGGAGCTCGGGTATTCTCGAAGATCGATCTGAGGTCAGGCTACCACCAGGTAAAGGTGAAGAGGAAAGATATTCCGAAGACGGCGTTCAGGACGCCGTACGGCCAGTTCGAGTTTATGGTGATGCCGTTTGGGTTGACTAATGCTCCAGCGGTGTTCATGAACTTTATGAACAAGGTGTTCCACCAGTACTTAGATAAGTTCGTGGTGGTGTTCATCGATGACATCCTGGTGTACTCGAAGACAGAGGAGAAACATGAGGAGCACTTGAGAGTGGTCCTGGAGACTCTCAGGCAGGAGCAGCTTTACGACAAGCTCTCGAAGTGCGAGTTCTTCCTGGACAGAGTTGACTTCCTGGGTCATGTGGTGACTGGAGATGGGATCTCAGTCGACCCAAGGAAGATATCAGCAGTTGAGGCTTGGGCAGCACCGACGTCAGTGGCAGAGATCAGGAGCTTCCTAGGATTGGCAGGCTACTACAGGAGGTTCGTCCAGGATTTCTTCCGGGTTGCAGAGCCGTTGTCTAGGCTGACCCGGAAGGACGCAGAGTTTGTCTGGTCAGAGGAGTGTTAGGCCGCTTTCGATGAGTTGAAGAAGCGGTTGACGACAGCCCCGATTCTGATATTGCCATCAGGATCAGGCGGGTTCACTATCTACAGTGACTGTCACGCCCCAGAACCAGAATACTGGAGAGCGGGGGCAGACATAGCCAGCTACGTATATTGAAATGGAAACCACCTCGATATACGGTCACGGCTGTCTAGAAATATGAGAGTTTACTACAAGCCAACAGTCTCTTATGGTCATGAACAAGCCTAACGTCTCAATCACAAGCAAGTAAGTAAGGTCGCAAGATGTATGATCATTAAATATACAATAATAAAGCGTCCCAAATATTATATATTCAGCTGATCATGAAGCTAGTCGTACAAAATGCGGGGACTAGCAAGAGTTAAGTCATACATGATTAACCCTAGGATTTGTTAATCATGTTTACAGCCCATAGGCAGACAGTAAGTAAAGTGCATCGAGCTAACAGGTGCTCGTCGGCTAAACGCCTCAAAAGAATAACTTTACAATAGAGTGAGCGAAACAAAATAGAAAACCCACTCGTATCCCGGGTTCCTTCTAGTCGCCACCATTGGGCTGGAAGTTTGGTAGATCCTCGGGAGCTGCTCCAAAATCTGGCCACACAAAACCAGCTGGGTCAACCCCAGAAAGAGCAAGTGCCACAAGGGGCCACGAAATAAGAACAAAAGCCAGCAATCAGCACAAGAAAATCTAATATTAAAACTAGAATTTACGAAAACATGTCAGGATGATATACGACGAGATAACCATGGAACTATTCTGATAGCCAGGTTACAATCCGTAAACCAAACAAGGACCGGGGTTGTAACCCTTCATCTGAACAGAACTTGGTTCTCCACCATTTATCGACAAGATAATAAAGCAAGAAATCAAGACAGGGAGCAAGCTTGTACTGGATCAAGACATGGCTAAACTAGTTATACCTCATTCAATCAATCACGGCCAAGCAGATACTACGACTTACTACTTTAACTAACTAGGGTTATCACAGGCCTAATTGCTAACAAGAATACGGTGAGATTGTTCCACAGCCACAAGCCCTGCAGACCATCCAGGTTACCCAGGTCGAAAATTAGGGGTTGTATTTTGGTGGGTACATCGTCCGGAAGACAAATGTACCCTTAGGTGACTTAGAGGGTGCAACACGCGACGGTGTGCTGGAAATGTGCCCTACTCGACGGCAGGCTACAGATCCCAAGAGCGCCCAGGTAACGAGATTGCCTGTAGCTGTGTCATCTCTTCATGACTACTGTGTTATTCTAGTTATTAACCTTAATCCATTTTTGGTAGGTACTCCTGACCGTGGTACTCAGGAGTCCCCTCCTAGACATGATGCAAGACAGGACAAGTGGATTTAACAAGCAAGCAAAAAAGAACTACCCACGGTGTCAAGGCAAGTCAAGTTAAGCTAGTTGTCGCAACAGCATTAAGATAAATCATGTCAGAGTACTTGTCAGGAGTGCGCCACGATGGGCCACTATTATGTTATGCTAGTTTCTAGTCATACCATGCCATGTACAATAGTCATTCCAAATATATTAAGTAAAATCAAGTTCATGACAAAAGGCGTAAGGATATAAAGTAGGCATAAAATATCTAATAAAATATCAATATACAGGGCTATAGAAGAGCCAAGCTTAAAGAAATAAGACCAAAACTCCAAGAGCCAGCGTACGCGTAAAAACACGCACGCAAAAAAAGGGTCTTCTTCTCCATGGCTGAGAAGAAGCTCCCATTGTAGTGCCCCGTCCCGCAAAGTCAATCGGAGTAATCGGAACGCCGACGGCGTTCGGACTTAGCCTTGCAACAGCTTGCTTGGAGACATCGCTCAGGTGGGGTAGTTTCGGTGAACTCTCCTCATCTTTGCCTTCACATAGTAAATCGTGTTTTCAACTTGCACAAGTTAGGCTTGATAATAAAAGCTACGCATCCACATAGCTAAGGGAATAATTCCGACGATTTGAATCGAGTTAGAACATGGAAAACGTCCCACTATCGGCTTAGAGTTGGTGCACGGCGTGCTTTGAAAATGACACTCGGTCCTTCGTCCCGTGGCTTGGGAGAAGGAAAGTTGGTCTGCGGTACAAAAGCTGAGAGTTAGCCTAAGTCATAGGCGTCGCCCGCACAAAATGCTTGCTGAAGCATGCACGGTCCTGTCCCGCAAGGCTTGGCATAGCCTTTGCTCGTCCCTTGGGTTATGTTATAGGCTTGAGTGAGTTAGGCGAAGTTATGCCGGTCGACCTAAGTTATTCTACGTGCTGTTCCGCTCATTCTGCGGTTGTCAAGATAAATAGTCCTACGACCCCAAGGCCCATCATATGAAGTATGACTTGGGCGATAGCGTTGCATAGAACACGAGTCGGTTTAGAGGCACGAGCCACGGTTGGTTCAGTGGAAAGTTAGCCACGGTCGGTCGATACTTAAGGAAACACGTTATGTTCAAGTTAAGTTGGAAGGCTATGAAGTAGCCGTTCCCTGAGTTCAAAGAATGTTAAGTCTAAGCGATGGCTAGTCGCCGAGAGAAAATATGTCGGGACTGTGGTTCAGTCGCCGAGGCAACCCTGGTTTGGGCTCTGCGAATGAAGTGTGAAAAGTGGAAAGAGTAAAACAAAGGAACGGTGATAATAATAATAAGACCTTGCATTACGTTAAGTCTAGAAGTTAGCGTAGGCGTGTGGTCATGGACGACTTGTCGACAAGAGTTGGTTTCTTCGAGCGACGACCCGTGGCCACGGGACCGACTCGGCCTAGGAAGAAACTGGTTGTAGCCGAGCTGGGTAATAGGCAACGCTGGTTAGGCGATCGGTAAGACGGGGACTTGCATCAGGGCTCGCTACTTACGTTGCAAGGGTCCCGTACTACCAGGCTACGTCCAATATGGCTGGATAGGCCAGTGACCATTCATATAGATGTGTCGGCACGGGCGGCAATCCGCGTAGGTGCCTTTGGATTGAGTTGAATATGTATGAGTTAAAAAGACACAATGTCTGAGCCTAAGATTTGGCTACAGCGAAGGCGACGTGCTTCGGCACGAGATGTGGCGTCGACTGTTAAGTTGCGAGTTAAGTCAAAAAGGGCCGTAGGGCATGTTGTGTGAAGTTACGTTGAGTTATGAGGCACGGTCGCGTTGTCAAAACACAAGTGTATACGAGACTAAGCGAGGAGGTACTGCCTCGGTGATATTGAAGCACGAATCGAGTTATAGCATGACCGAGTCATTACGTCCCAGAGTTTGGCACGAAAGACAAGTATAAGTCGGTGCGTCGGCAATACAAGCACGAGAAAGGACTAGAGGCAAGGAAATAGAGTCTGTTGCGTAGTGCGTCTCTGATTTTGGCCGTAGGGCAAATACGACTTAATAGGTTAACATTGTTGGCACGAGGAGTGGTCTAGAGTTCAAAGTATGAGTTAACGTTGACATTACAAGCACGAGATGGTTCTGATACACAAGTTGCGCTAAGGCACCGGTCCTAAAACTGATCCTAAGGCAAGACTAGAAAGACAATCGAAAGGGTTTAAGCTACACAAAGTAAATAAATGTGTTGGTTTTGTATGGGTGGGCGAGAAGCTCACTCCACCAGTACAGTGGTACTGACACCCACACAGTGTTTCATATGCAGGCACAGGTAGAAGCTCGTGGCGCGGAGCTCGCTTGGATGCGTCGAGGCACGGAGTTCCTTGGCGAGTCGAAGCGTGCGGTCGCGTGATCTGAAGACTTATACAGGACATAATGTATGGACATCGCCTTCCGAAGCTTCCGCTGGAATCAAGTATTGTATCGAGAGAAGAGAGAGAGCAGAGTGACTTGTAAACGAGAGAAAAGTGAGCACGAGAGACTTGTAATTGGCCTTGCGCCCATAAATGTAATCCTGTATTCAATATCAATAAAGAGATTCTTTTGAGTTACTTGTGTTCATATATGTTCTTCTTTAAATTTCCGCTGCAATGATTCAATGTTTCTGCTTGGGACTTCTGTGCGATGACCCCGTCGTCGCCGATGTAATCAGCCGTTATGGAACTGCCTTGCACGAGCGCAATCTAGGCTCGTGCGGCATCACGCCTTAGCGAGGACGATCGCTCCTACGGGAGCGGGGCGTGACATAATGGTATCAGAGCACGACTTTACGTCCTTGGACCGTCGATTGAATTCTTTAACTTTGATGTTTCCGCAAAACTCTGTTGCTTCCGCAAGTTGATATCGTTGGTGCGCTCTCTCTCAAATGTCCCTCGGCATGTCCATACAATAAGTCTAAATATTTTCGAAAGCTCGTACAAGCGTTCAATCTAACACATCGGTAGGCCATTGCCAAATGCATCGGTAGGGCCTTTGTGCCGAATGTTACAAACTTGACTCGATAGAAAACATGTGCTAATGTTCGCAAAGTCGCACGTATGTCCGAATAGTCCTACGTCGACCTTAGCAAGTCACGTGCGTGCCTAATTAGTCCAACGTCGACCCTAGCAATTGAGCGTGCAAACTCGGGATATAGTCCGCACAGGATGGCTATGCACACGGCCTTTTGGCTAAGTTGTGTTTCGCGTCGCGCACCTCGACCCTTGGTGCAAACGAGTCGCGAGCGATATTAAGTATCGTTCGGTCGGGAACGGAGATGCACTTAGAGTGTCTATCGATAGGAACGCTATCGGCGCTTAGGCGTACACGGAAGATTGATTTGGATTTCGAGAAAATAGTACGAACGACTTAGTGCGTCGATGCGACGCGAGCGACTACGCTAGCGATTCGTCGAACGAATCTGAAGGATGTCTTAGCGAATGACGCGAATGTGATTGAGGACTGGATCGTATGGCTTGAATCCGAGTGGTGTATGTGATAGGTTCGGAGAAGAATAAGAATGAGTGTCGACGACTAGTCGAGTGGCTCAAATCCGAGTGGTGTATGGGTTTTCTTGGAAATCGTTCAAGCAAGATTGAGGATTACGAGTATAACGGCGAGGCGATGCGATCGCGCAAAGCTTTAGAACGCGTTACGCTTAGTTGGTCGTGACTTCGAATGTCCCGAACGAGCATCTCGTTCGGACAACTTGTGAATGAGCAACGCGAGTTAGAAAATGATTCGGAACGATGAATGAAAATGAAGGGTCTTGATCGAGGAAACTTAGAGGATCGTGCGTGCGATATCGGAATGATGCAAATGAAATGTGACTTGTGTTTTGAACACCGATTTTGAAACGAGCTTGAGGAATAGCGATCGAAAATTGATCTTGAATATCGAGGAATTGTGGTGTGTCCAGTTCGAACAATAGCATTAGTCGCACGACTCGAAATTGGTTGCAAAGGAAGATCGTCAGGTTATGCATATCGTCGATGGTATTGAGGCGTATCAAAGATCGATATGCGATAACTCGGTGGTACTCTGACTCGGCGAATGACGATCGTGCAAATGTCATTATTCTGGTGGATGCTATACTCGGGATATTGAAATGTGTCGAAGAAAAGATAAACGTGGCTCGAGGATTCTTCTAAGTTGAACGAATGACGATCGAACTTGGCTTGGATGAAAACTGGAATGTTTGGATTTGCTTCGTCGATAACCACAATATTGACATTCTTGTCTTATGCGAGCGCTACTCCAGCCTCGCACATACGTCACGCCGATTAGGGCGATCACTCTGCGTGAGCGCTGGTATGGTGATTCATACAGCGGGAGTGGTCGAACTTGCACGGTGCGACAATTGTGCTTCGACTTGTGGTTTGACGCGAAGATAGACTCGAGATTGAATTGGTGTGCTTGTCGATTGAACTTGAGGATTGAGTAGGTCCAATCCGCGTATCGAGAATGAATGAGTCTAAACTCAAACAAGAGTTACGCCCCGATGAGAATGATTATTCCGCGGGAGCGTTGCATGGTGATTCATGAACCACCGCGGATTATCGGACTCGCGTGAGATTGGGGTGCAATGTATTGTCGAGCTAGATGACCTCGTGATCGAATACATGAATTGGTTAGAATTGGTGATTGAACGGATTTGAATTCTGTGCAACGAACGCATTGATGCGAATAGGTGATCGTGCTCGATGTTTAGAAATCTGAGTGACGCGAGCTTGGGTAGAAAACCCGTACTACCGACTTTGGTTTGACCCTAGGATTGGGGTCAGTGTTGGCAATATTGTTGGGGAACTATGATTCCAATCCTGACATTGACTTAGCCTCGAAAAGAAATGGCCTAGCGGTTAGGCGAGACGCCCTGTTTCATGAGTTATAAACCGAAGGATTGATCTTGAGGATTGGAATGGATAGATGGTGCGAATCATGAATATAGGAAACCCTGCTCACGAGACTCGGCTGACATGCATATATTCAGGGACGCTTGGGTATGTGCACGATGCGACTCGAGTGAGAATGACAAATTTTCTATCATGCGGCTTGGCTGAATGCAGGTATTCTGGGGACGCTTAGAATGTATGCACGATCCGGCCAAGTGATACGACGAGTTCAAGCAAGGCTTGAAAGATGGGAGTGTGTCGAGATCTTGAAATCGTGTTAAAGGAGTGATTGATAATATTGCGAGCGTGGCTCAGAATCGAAGGAACGCGTAGGCAAAATGTGTACGACTAAGTCTTGGCCATAGAAATGGTAGGATAGCTTGCCTTCAGGAAAGTCTCGAGGACGAGACTTGTTCTGAGTGGTGTATGTTGTAGTGCCCCGTCCCGTAAAGTCAATCGGAGTAATCGGAACGCCGACGGCGTTCGGACTTAGCCTTGCAACAGCTTGCTTGGAGACATCGCTCAGGTGGGGTAGTTTCGGTGAACTCTCCTCATCTTTGCCTTCACATAATAAATCGTGTTTTCAACTTGCACAAGTTAGGCTTGATAATAAAATCTACGCATCCACATAGCTAAGGGAATAATCCCGACGGTTTGAATCGAGTTAGAACATGGAAAACGTCCCACTATCGGCTTAGAGTTGGTGCACGGCGTGCTTTGAAAATGACACTCGGTCCTTCGTCCCGTGGCTTGGGAGAAGGAAAGTTGGTCTGCGGTACAAAAGCTGAGAGTTAGCCTAAGTCATAGGCGTCGCCCGCACAAAATGCTTGCTGAAGCATGCACGGTCCTGTCCCGCAAGGCTTGGCATAGCCTTTGCTCGTCCCTTGGGTTATGTTGTAGGCTTGAGTGAGTTAGGCGAAGTTATGCCGGTCGACCTAAGTTATTCTACGTGCTGTCCCGCTCATTCTGCGGTTGTCAAGATAAATAGTCCTACGACCCCAAGGCCCATCATATGAAGTATGACTTGGGCGATAGCGTTGCATAGAACACGAGTCGGTTTAGAGGCACGAGCCACGGTTGGTTCAGTGGAAAGTTAGCCACGGTCGGTCGATACTTAAGGAAACACGTTATGTTCAAGTTAAGTTGGAAGGCTATGAAGTAGCCGTTCCCTGAGTTCAAAGAATGTTAAGTCTAAGCGATGGCTAGTCGCCGAGAGAAAATATGTCGGGACTGTGGTTCAGTCGCCGAGGCAACCCTGGTTTGGGCTCTGCGAATGAAGTGTGAAAAGTGGAAAGAGTAAAACAAAGGAACGGTGATAATAATAATAAGACCTTGCATTACGTTAAGTCTAGAAGTTAGCGTAGGCGCGTGGTCATGGACGATTTGTCGACAAGAGTTGGTTTCTTCGAGCGGCGACCCGCGGCCACGGGACCGACTCGGCCTAGGAAGAAACTGGTTGTAGCCGAGCTGGGTAATAGGCAACGCTGGTTAGGCGATCGGTAAGACGGGGACTTGCATCGGGGCTCGCTACTTGCGTTGTAAGGGTCCCGTACTACCAGGCTACGTCCAATATGGCTGGATAGGCCAGTGACCATTCATATAGATGTGTCGGCACGGGCGGCAATCCGCGTAGGTGCCTTTGGATTGAGTTGAATATGTATGAGTTAAAAAGACACAATGTCTGAGCCTAAGATTTGGCTACAGCGAAGGCGACGTGCTTCGGCACGAGATGTGGCGTCGACTGTTAAGTTGCGAGTTAAGTCAAAAAGGGCCGTAGGGCATGTTGTGTGAAGTTACGTTGAGTTATGAGGCACGGTCGCGTTGTCAAAACACAAGTGTATGCGAGACTAAGCGAGGAGGTACTGCTTCGGTGATATTGAAGCACGAATCGAGTTATAGCACGACCGAGTCATTACGTCCCAGAGTTTGGCACGAAAGACAAGTATAAGTCGGTACGTCGGCAATACAAGCACGAGAAAGGACTAGAGGCAAGGAAATAGAGTCTGTTGCGTAGTGCGTCTCTGATTTTGGCCGTAGGGCAAACACGACTTGATAGGTTAACATTGTTGGCACGAGGAGTGGTCTAGAGTTCAAAGTATGAGTTAACGTTGACACTACAAGCACGGGATGGTTCTGATACACAAGTTGCGCTAAGGCGCCGGTCCTAAAACTGATCCTAAGGCAAGACTAGAAAGACAATCGAAAGGGTTTAAGCTGCACAAAGTAAATAAACGTGTTGGTTTTGTACGGGTGGGCGAGAAGCTCACTCCACCAGTACAGTGGTACTGACACCCACACAGTGTTTCATGTGCAGGCACAGGTAGAAGCTCGTGGCGCGGAGCTCGCTTGGATACGTCGAGGCACGGAGTTCCTTGGCGAGTCAAAGCGTGCGGTCGCGTGATCTGAAGACTTATACAGGACATAATGTATGGACATCGCCTTCCGAAGCTTCCGCTGGAATCAAGTATTGTATCGAGAGAAGAGAGAGAGCAGAGTGACTTGTAAACGAGAGAAAAGTGAGCACGAGAGACTTGTAATTGGCCTTGCGCCCATAAATGTAATCCTGTATTCAATATCAATAAAGAGATTCTTTTGAGTTACTTGTGTTCATATATGTTCTTCTTTAAATTTTCGCTGCAATGATTCAATGTTTCTGCTTGGAACTTCTGTGCGACGACCCCGTCGCCGTCGATGTAATCAGCCGTTATGGAACTGCCTTGCACGAGCACAATCTAGGCTCGTACGGCATCACGCCTTAGCGAGGACGATCGCTCCTACGGGAGCGGGGCGTGACACCCATGGCTCCAAAAACTTCAAGGCATCACAACTTGGTCATCCGAACTCCAAATTCGAATTTTCAAAGTTCCAACCAGGGTGGAATTGAACTCTCTTCCACATGGAAATATCAAAACTCATAAAAATCCAACCTAAATAGATCAAAACCATGTAAAACCAAAAATGGAGAAAACTTAGATCTAGAACAGTGGAGACTCCAAATCACAAAATACCAAGTTCTAATGTTGATCACCATGTCCTAATCTATCAAATGGACAAGTAAAATAGGGTTCTCATGTGGTGGCAAGGTGCACTTGCCTATGGGAGGGTGTTGTGTGGAGGAAGGAGAAGAGTGTTGTGTAGAGGAAGGAGAAGAAGAAATTAATAGAGGTTTATGAGGAGAGAGAAAAGGTTGGTAGAGTTTTAAAGAGGGTGGGATGTGGTGTGTTGAGGGTGGAGCATAGGCTAAGGTGTTCCAATACATATTAAACCAACCCAAACCAAACCAATCTCGAGCCATGCCAAAACCCGAAATACGAGAAATACCGAAATTCCACAAGTTGAGAAAAATAAAAATACATGCCAAAACCCAGATACGAGTATAAATACGAAATACGGGAAATACGGAAAATGAGGGTGACAGTGACGCCTCGGGGAAGGGTTTGGGTTGTGTCTTGCAACAGCATGGGAAGGTGATTGCCTATGCTTCCAGGCAGTTACGTCCCCACGAGAAGAACTATCCTACCCATGATTTGGAGTTGGCGGCAGTTATCTTTGCTCTGAAGCTGTAGAAACACTACTTGTATGGAGAGCGCGTGGAGATATTTACAGACCACAAGAGCTTGAAATACGTGTTTACGCAGAAGGAGCTGAACATGAGGCAGCGTAGATGGCTGGAGCTGATGAAGGACTTTGATATTCTACTGCAGTATCACCCAGGAAAGGCCAACGTAGTTGTCGATGCATTGAGCAGATATCCGTCAGCTATGTGTTTGACGATGGATCGTCACTTGTTAGCGGACTTGGAGAGCCTTGGGATCGAGATGATTGTGCCGGGAGTACAGATGCAGATGTGGGGCCTCCTGATTCAGTCGGACTTGATTGATAGGATCAAGTCGGCTCAGTTCGATGACATTTCTCTACGATGCATCAGGGAGCAGGTCATAGCAGGGTTTGCAGACGATGAGTTCACTCTTGCAGGGGATGGCGCATTGAGGCACGGTTCCAGACTGTGTGTGCCCAGTGGAGACTTTCGGGAGCAGGTTATGCAGGAGGCCCACCGTTCTCAGTACTCTATACATCCGGGAGCCAACAAGATGTATAGGGATCTGAGAGAGCATGTATGGTGGAGTGGGATGAAGCGCGAGGTAGCACACTTCATAGCCAGGTGTTTGATCTGTCAGTAGGTCAAGGCAGAGAGGCAGAGGCCAGGGGGACTGTTACAGCCATTGCCCATTCCGGAGTGGAAGTGGAAGCACATCACGATGGACTTTGTTTCGGGATTGCCGTGTACTCCAGGAGGAAAGGACGCGATTTGGGTCATCGTCGACAGGTTGACCAAATCGTCCCACTTCTTGCCATTCAAAGTGGTTTTGTCTACCGAGAAGCTATCAGAGATGTATATGAGGCAGATATTCAGACTTTATGGAGTTCCAGTGAGCATTGTATCAGACCGGGACAGTCGTTTCACTTCACAATTCTGGAGGAGCTTGCATATTAGCTTGGGCACTCAGCTCAAGTTTAGTATTGCATACCACCTCCAGACAGACGGACAGTCAGAGCGGACCATTCAGACACTGGAGGACATGTTGCGGACTTGTGTCCTGGACTTTGGAGGATCTTGGGAGAGTCACCTGCATTTAGTAGAGTTTGCATACAACAACAGCTTTCAGGCCAGCATTGGGATGTCCCCTTTCAAGGCACTGTACGGGCGTAGATGTCGTATACCCTTGTCTTGGGATGATATTAGGGAGCGAGCTTTATTGGGGCCTGAGATGGTTGTGGATGCAGCAGAGAAGGTGAAGCTCATCAGAAATCGGCTTCGCGTGGCGCAGGACAGACATCGGCATTGGGCCGACAGCCACCGCAGACCTTTGGAGTTTGAGGTACAGCTTAGAGATAGGATTAGAATTAGGTTGTCTTGTTTATGTTTTGTTGACCATGTTTGATTATCATAATTGAGACCTTGTTTGTGATTAGGTTGGAGACCAGGTATTCTTGAGGATATCTCCGACACGTGGCACGATACGTCTTGGTGGAGGTGGGAAGCTTAGCCCGCATTTCATCGGCCCTTTCGTTCACTACCAAATTACAGTACTTTAGCGACGGCCATTTAGCGACGGAAATTTTCCGTCGCTATCACCGTCGGATCCCCGACGGATTTGTGACGGAATACCGATGGAAAGCAGTGGACAATTTTTTTTATTTTTTTATGTCCATATCCGTCGCTATGCCGTCGATAGGTAGTCGGCCATGTAGCGACGGTTTTATATCCGTCGCTAGAACGTCGCATATTTTGGCGGCAAAAGCCTAAAATATTGGCGCGAAATTTACTGACGACTTAGCGACGGAATAATCCGTCGCTACTCGTGCGAGATTTACTGACGCATTAGCGACGGAATAATCCGTCGCTACTCCGTCGCTAAATTTACGTTCCAGACTTAAGTTGAAACGACGGGGGGAACTTTTTCATTCCCCCCAAATTTTACTCTCTCTCCTCTCTCTCTCTCTCCCGCGGTGATCGATCGGCGACCCCCTCTCCTCTCTCTCCCGCGGCGGTGATCGGCGACCCCCTCTCCTCTCTCTCTCCCAAAGGTATTCCCCTCTCCCTCTCCCTCTCTCTCTCTCTCTCTCTCTCTCTCTCTCTCTCTCTCTCTCTCTTCTCGCTCTCTCTCTCTCGCGCGCGCGCGCGGTGGTCATGGGTGCAGCGGACCGGGGGCGTCGGGGGCTGCGGGGGCGGCGTCGACTGCGGGGGGCGGCTGTGGCGGCGGTGGCGGGGGGTGTGGAGGGGCGGTGGGAGGGGGCGGGAAGCGTTGGAGGGATGGGGGCGCGCGGGGGCTGGCCGCGGGGTGCGGGGGGTTGCGGAGGGGGGCTGGCCGTGCGCGGGGGGCGGGGGGTGTGGAGGGGGCGGTGGGATCGAGGGGGCGGGCAGTGTTGGGGGGGTACGATGGGGGCGGGGGCTGGCCGCGGGGTGCGGGGGGGGGGTATGTGTGGAGGGGGGCTGGCCGCGGGTGGCGGAGGGTGTGGAGGGGCGGCGGTGGGAGGGGGCGGGGGGTGTGGAGGGGGCGGTGGGAGGGGGCGGGCAGCTGCCTCCTCCTCTCCCACAGACACACACACACACGGACAAACACACACACACGGACACACACACACGGACACACACACACACACACACGGACACACGGACACACAGACACACACACCCACAGACACACACACACACACACACGGACACACACGGACACAAACACACGGATACACACACACACACAGACATATATATATATATATATATATATATATATATATATATATATATAGGCATAATTTTAAGTAATTTATTAATAATATATATATATATATATATATATATATATATATATATATATATATATATATATATATATATATATATATATATATATATATATACACACACACAGACACACGTCGTGAAGTCTAGTATATATATTTGATTAGCTAAGGTAGAAGTTTAGCCTAATTAAGATTAGTTTTGACAGAGTTGACTTGGACTCCTAATTTGACCTAGAACTAGCCTAGTTAAGGGGGCCGGGCATTGTTGGGGTGGCTTACTGCATCCATATTGCACCTGCCCAGCTCATCATCCCTTGTGTGCAGTCAGATGATACCCCTACACAAATAAGTACTTATCAAAAATCTGTTGTTTTCTGTGTATGGAGTGTTTTTTTGGCATGGGATGATGGCTTTCGAATTACATTGGACTAAAAACTGAGAATTAGTACATTGTTTGTGTTTACTGATTTAAGGATGATTAAATCATTAGGTTTAATCCTATGTCATGTCTGGGTTTAAGTTATATGTTATGATTCATGTTGGCATGGGGATTTTGGTTTTTGAATTTGAGACCGGGAGTTCTAGTCATCCAGCACCGGTAGCTAGTAATGTCGAGAGTGCTTTTGATGCAGTCCTGGCAAGGGACGACACCTCTCCTCGCACCAAAAATCTCGCTTTTCGGAGGTGGTTGCGTGAAAGTATCACTGAGCGTTTGCGTAAGCAGCGTGGCAAGCATTAGCTATTAGTACTTATTTGTATTGGACTATTTTTATTGGGTTGTTTTTGTTTTAGACTATTTGTATTGGACTACATATATGAATTAGAACTGTGTCAATCTCTGGATTATATTGGACTACGACACCACGGTAACATAGTTCCTGCAGCCATTCGACTGGCGAGGCAGAAACTATGTATCCGTAGATAAAGTGGACTGTCCTCCGACCCTCATCCCTCGGCAATGATGATACGACAACCAACCGGAGAGGATACTCCGAGAGATCCATCTGGGTAGGACGTATACTCTGAGAGATCACCCTTACAGAAATGATATCAGTAGTGGGATCGAATGTTGGAGAAGATATTATCACAGTATACGTCCTCTCCTCCACGATGGCTCTAGACCCATCTGCTCGTCCCTGCTTCCATTCTTCTTATTTGACTCTCTCAGCCACACATGATATCCAGCTCAAGTGTAGAGTAGGCGAAAAAGAAGGGGACAGGAATAGGATGGGGAAGCAGCACAGCCGGCGGCATGACCCGGAGGAAGTACATAGGTTTTCTTCAACATACGTAGGAGGACTATAAGGATTTATCTTTTCACAATATGTCATCTTGTCAAAGACCCTTAATGTGACAACCATGTTACCGTGGTGTCGGAAGACTAACATGTCATAATTTTTTAAGCCGTGTGTTTTGACATAATCATCCCAACTCTTTCCTCCTGTGTCATAATCTCGCATTATTACATAGAACTGAAATCCGGTTGGGAGGATTATGTCAAAACACACGGCTTATAAAATTATGACATGTTAGTCTTCCGACACCGCGGTAACATGGTTGTCACATTTAGGGTCTTTGACAAGATATGTTGTGTTTACATATATCCTTATAGTTCTCCTACGTATGTTGAAGAAAACCTCTGTACTTCCTCCGGGTCATGCCGCCGGCTATGCTGCTTCCCCCTCCTATTCCTGCCCCCTTCTTTTCTGCCTACTCTACACTTGAGCTGGATATCATGTGTGGCTGAGAGAGTCAAACAAGAAGAATGGAAGCAGGGACGAGCAGATGGGTCTAGAGCCATCGTGGAGGAGAGGACGTATACTGTGATAATATCTTCTCCAACATTCGATCCCACTACTGATATCATTTCTGTAAGGGTGATCTCTCAGAGTATACGTCCTACTCAGATGTATCTCTTGGAGTATCCTCTCCGGTTGGGTTGTCTTCTGAGCCATCCGTTCTCACACTTAAAATACAGGGATTGGATTCTGTGTTTCGTATTTTCGGCGAACCCAGGGATTGGATTCTGTATTTTGTTTTTTGGTTTCTGTATTTTGTTTCCAGCTCCATTTGCATTAATCTACGGTACGACATGGTGATCAGGACATATATAGTCCCTGCAGCCATTCGACTGGCGAGGCAGAAACTATGTAGCCGTAGATAAAGTTGACTGTCCTCCGACCCTCATCCCTCGGCAATGATGATACGACAACCAACCGGAGAGGATACTCCGAGAGATCCATCTGGGTAGGACGTATACTCTGAGAGATCATCCTTACAGAAATGATATCAGTAGTGGTATCGAATGTTGGAGAAGATATTATCACAGTATACGTCCTCTCCTCTACGATGGCTCTAGACCCATCTGCTCGTCCCTGCTTCCATTCTTCTTATTTGACTCTCTCAGCCACACATGATATCCAGCTCAAATGTAGAGTAGGCGGAAAAGAAGGGGACAGGAATAGGAGGGGGAAGCAGCACACCGGCGGCATGACTCGGAGGAAGTACAGAGATTTTCTTCAACATACGTAGGAGAACTATAAGGATATATCTTTTCACAATATGTCATCTTGTCAAAGACCCTTAATGTGACAACCATGTTATCGCGGTGTCGGAAGACTAACATGTCATAATTTTCTAAGCCGTGTGTTTTGACATAATCATCCCAACTCTTTCCTCCTGTGTCGTAATCTCGCATTATTACATAGAACTGAAATCCGGTTGGAAGGATTATGTCAAAACACACGGCTTATAAAATTATGACATGTTAGTCTTCCGACACCGCGGTAACATGGTTGTCACATTTAGGGTCTTTGACAAGGTGATATGTTGTGTTTACATATATCCTTATAGTTCTCCTACGTATGTTGAAGAAAACCTCTGTACTTCCTCTGGGTCATGCCGCCGGTGTGCTGCTTTCCCCTCCTATTCCTGTCCCCTTCTTTTCCGCCTACTCTACACTTGAGCTGGATATCATGTGTGGCTGAGAGAGTCAAACAAGAAGAATGGAAGCAGGGACGAGCAGATGGGTCTAGAGCCATCGTGGAGGAGAGGACGTATACTGTGATAATATCTTCTCCAATATTCGATACCACTACTGATATCATTTCTGTAAGGGTGATCTCTCAGAGTATACGTCCTACTCAGATGTATCTCTTGGAGTATCCTCTCCGGTTTGGTTGTCTTCTGAGCCATCCGTTCTCACACTTAAAATACAGGGATTGGATTCTGTGTTTTGTATTTTCGGCGAACCCAGGGATTGGATTCTGTATTTTGTTTTTTGGTTTCTGTATTTTGTTTCCAGCTCCATTTGCATTAATCTACGGTACGACATGGTGATCAGGACATATATAGTCCCTGCAGCCATTCGACTGGCGAGGCAGAAACTATGTAGCCGTAGATAAGTTGACTGTCCTCCGACCCTCATCCCTCGGCAATGATGATACGACAACCTATCACTATATCTTATATGGTAGTAGATGATGTCTTAGTATTACATTATGTGAGTTCATCTTGATTCTGTTGCGTTCTTCAAATACTATATACGATAAGATCATATACTACACCATATGTACAGAACATAGATGATTCACACTAATGTATGCTAGAATGAATTTTGGGTTGTGTATTCTGAGCCATCCGTTCTCACACTTGAAGATAAATTTTCAGTATAACGACGGATATTAGGTTACTCTTCAGTATAATTGATGTCTTTTCTTGGATAATTGGTGTGCATTAAATTCGTATGTGCATATTTCGTCTATGTGATTTTTGGATATATACCTACGCTGGGTTATAAGCGATGATCTGATATACAAAGGAGGTGCTGCCGAAATTTTTGTAGACATTTGGATACATTGTATGTTCGGATATTTTTTTTATGTTTGGATAATTTAATGTAGGATATTGGATATATTGTGTTGGTAATATTTTGTTGGATATTGGATACGTTGGATATTGGTGTCGGATATGGATATTTTGCATATGGATATATGGTGTTGGATATTGGATACGTTGGATATTCGTGTTGGATATGGATATATGGTGTTGTATATGGATATTTTGCATGTTTGATATTGTGTTGGATGTGTTGTACAAACAGGAAAGAGTCTGTTTGCAGTATTTTTTTTCAAAAATTAGAAGTTAGCGACGGACTGGCGACCACTCAGCGATGGATAGTCCGTCGCTAACTGGAGAAACTGAGTTTAGCGACGGAGTGGCGATGGAAAAAACCGTCGCTACCTGGAGCATTTCAATAAAGCGACGGATTGGCGACGGACCATCCGTCGCTATCTGTAGGAGTTTAATGTATCGACGGATTGGCGACGTAATATCCGTCGCTACCTGGAGAATTTTACATTGAGCGACGGTTTAGCGATGGAATGTCCGTCGACCTAGTTCTGTTTGATGTCCATAAATTTTGCTGTTAGCGACGGATGTTTTGTCGCTAATACGCTTTTACCGACAAATTTACGACGGATTAGCGACGGATATTGCGTATCAGAAAATCACTGATACAGTTTTTCCGACTCTTTAGCGACGGAGTATTCCGTCGCTAAACCTATATCTTGATACATGTTTTGACGAAAGCTAGTCGGTAATCCGTCGCTATATATATTTAAATGAGCCGACGGTATTCCGTCGCTAAGTCGTCGCTGAGCGACGGAGTAGCGACGGATATGTTTTAGCGACGAGGTTATTCCCGACGGCTGTTTTACCAAAATATCCGTCGGTAATCCGTCGGTATTTATTTTTGGCGACGGAATACCGACGGATAAGGCCATCGGTAAATCCATGTATTTTGGTAGTGGTTATCAGCGGGAGAGTCGGTGACGTGTCTTACAGGCTAGACTTACCACCAGCATTGGTAGGAGTCCACAACGTATTTCACGTGTCGCAGTTGAGACGGTACGTGGCAGATCCTAGCCATGTACTTGATAATTCCGAGATCGAGGTGGGTCCTACTCTTCGTTTTCCAGAGCAGCCTGTTGAGATTCTGGATCGACGGGAGAAGGCATTGAGGAACCAGATGATACCATTGGTTCGTGTCGCATGGAGGCATCATTCTCCAGGAGAGTCCACCTGGGAGCGGGAGGATGAGATGCGCGAGCGATACCCTTATCTATTTGTACCTTGAGGTATGATTTTCTATCCTTCTCATCAGTTTCAGTTTCGTCTTTAAATTTCGAGGACGAAATTATTTTAAGGAGGGTAGACTTGTAACACCAAATTTTTTGAAATTGGGGTATTTTTGAAAATTTATTATTTTTATTATTTATTAATGGTGTTTTAGTCATGATATAATTTTTGGTGATTATTAGTGTAATTAAAATTATTTTCTAAGTCATGACTTATGACTTTGTGATTTTACTAGGATAACCCTAGTGTAAACCCTAGTTATTCCTTACCCTAGAAGTTGCCATGACCATGTGAGCCTAGCCATAGGCTTAGAACATTAATTAGTGATTTTAGCCTAAAAGGGTATTTTGGTAATTTACAAGATTTTATTTGGAATTATGTGTTTTTAATATTATTTAATTATTGTTAAGTACCATGATTGTTCCTAACCTAGTTTACCCTAATCTAGAGATTAGTTACTAACCTAGAATGCTAAGGGGATAGATATTACTTTTAGTCAATGGGTGGAAATATCTTAGATTACTTTATTAGATATTTTTTCCATGAAATCCTCAAAATATGTCAACCTTGGCACCAAAGTCTTTGCTTTCTCCTTGAAGGAAGGTCAAGGACACCCCCCCTTGCCATGGCCGGCCAAGGACACCCCCCCTAGCAGCCACACCATTCTATATAACCTCATCAAATCATTCATGAACATTTTACATGAATTTTAATCCTACAAAATCCTATTTCCTTCAAACCTACACAACTTGATCATTTTTGATCCAAATCACCTCTAGTCTTTTGCATTGGGACCCTACAACATTAAGGGTGCTAAGGGAGGCTAGCAATCCAGATTTCATGAGCTTTGGACATCACCAAGTGGAAGGAAGCACACCCCCTCTTTATTGATTTTCCCTTGAAATTGCACAAATAGGCAAATACCCATAAACCTTGCTAATATTCTATTTTTTCTTCATAAATGCATGCATATAGGTCTACCCTAACTGTGGATCAAGTTTGGTAAAATTTAGGGTTGGTTTGGTGTCCGTATCGGACACGTATCCTAGGCTATTAAACCTTGTTTGATGAAATGCCTCAAAGAAATGGTTTTTGTGTTTTTGTAAAACTAATTGCATTTTCTTGTAGCCCTAGGCTAGTAGATTATATACCTACTTGACTGAACACGACACAGTATCATTTTCGTGTCAAAAATTGACCCGGACACGCTGTGACAGGTGCACGCACAGTGCCCTGCTACCACACTGTTCGTGCTCACTGCACAGAGCACTAGGACACGTGAAAATTGACATGGACACGGGGACAATGTCTGCGAACATGCTCCCAAAGTCTCATGACTTCTCGTGTCGTGTCGTGTGAGAAAACTCACTCGCACTGGACACGCACTGACAGTGCACACGCGTGCGGGGGCCAACTTCGCGCGTGTCGTGTCGCACGGACACGACACTTGGACACCTCATGGTTGCACGAGTGTGTAGCCCAACATGTGGGCTACACGTGGACATGACCACATAGCCCCACGTGGCGTGTGTCGTGTCCACGAGACACTAGAACACACGCACGACACTGTCTGAAACAGTGTGTATCAGTCGAGTTTTCTCGACTGATACGGTGTTCGTGTCGTATCCTAGAGTATCGAGGACACGGGGCAGGCACTTGGACACGTGCACAACCCCCAGGCACACCTTCGTGCACGAGCACGAGACACGTATGTGTGTGTGTCGTGTCCTAGACTGAGTTGCACGCGTGTACGACGCTGCGTGTGTGTGTGTGTATCAGTATTTACCCGATTGGGTTTTTGTGAGTTTGGACACATCAAATCGTGTCGTGGTGTCGTGTCAGGCACCTAGGACACTAGAGGACACTTGGGGCATCACTTACCAACCCTTGGGTTCAAACCTTAGTTGGGTTTTGGACACGAAATTGGGTTTACCCAGTTTACCTATGCACAGTCCCATATTTCCAGATTTGGGATATTTTTTCAGTTTTTAAAATCGAAATTCAAAACTATTTTTATTATGATTTATACATGTATATGTATATTTTCAGTGTATGTATAAGTAGTGTATGTATGTCTGTGTGTGTAGGTGAGAATTGAGGATATACATATGTGTATATATGTAGTTATGTATATATATACATATATATGTATATAGGTGTATTGTGTGTGTGTGTGGGGGACTAATTCCTGGTTCCAGAAATCTGGAAAACCCCCCTTGCTGTGTCCAGCATTCCCTCTCTCCCTCACTGTTCTCACCTCACTCTAAGTCACTCTCTCTCTCACTCTATTTTACTCTCTCTCTATATATATGTTTATATATAGGTTTGTCTATATATATATATATATATATATATATATATATATATATATATGATATATATATATATATTTGTATAGATCATATATAGTGTCATTGTATATATATGTGAGTGAGTTGTATTATATATATAGTATATTCATATATTGATATATAGGTAGTAGGTAGACTGTGTATATCTATATATATATATATATATATATATATATATATATATATATATATATATATATATATATATATATATATACGTGACTTTCTAGGTATAGTTTTATTTGGAAACCTATAAGTTATCTAGCCTATGGCCTAAGTTACTAGCCTATGGCATTAGGGGCTAACCCCAATTGACCTAATGACTTAAACACTAACTAGTTGACCCTTGTTGACTAAGGGTTGACCAAAGTCAACCTTAGGTCAAATTTGATCTAGTTAACCTAGAATTGACTAGGATTGACCTAAAATGACTAGTTTAACTAGTTTGACTAAAACCCTAACTAGTTTGACTATGGTTGACCTAACTTTGACTAGTTTGACTTTAGAGTTGACCAGAGTTGACCAAGAGTTGACTTTTGACCAGATTGACCTAGAATCATGTAGTATGCATAGTAAACTTCATTTTTACTATTTAGAATACATTGTGACTTGTGTTGCTCTGATCAGGAGCCAGACACCTCTCCTCAGACAGTATATTTTCTACAGACATTCATACATCAGGCGAGTACATTCTCTGACCGTTTCATACTTGTTCAGGCTTTACTTTCTCGCTCTAGATTACTTTACTTGATGTTGTCACGTTGGTAACACGGATTGGTACTATATGGATCTTTACATGAGATGTTATCCCCCTCGGGAGCATCAGATACTTCATGTTACGTGTGTTTCACTTTCATCATGTACTCCTATGCTTCCATCATGCATGTGCACTCATGTGATCATGTACTCTCATGATTCACTGAGCCCTCATGTATAACTTCACGTATACTCATTTATGAACCTCATGTGAAGTAATGTATAATAACGTAACTTGTCAAGATCCTTGTGTATTGATTGGGGAAACGGAGAAGTAGAAGTAGACATGTGAATAATTCCAAAGTAGTGTAATCATGTATAAACTCAGTAGTGTAATCTTGTATAAATTCTAGCCATTCACATGCCTATCTTATACTCTACATCACTAGTCACTTACAGTTCTCTATATACAGTAGATATTTCCTTTACAGCTATCTCTTTTACAGCGTATATTTCCTTTCAGCACTTTCTGTATTTTACTCTATTGCCTGTATAGTATTTCCTAACCTGATATGAACTGTGTGAGATGTATTGTGCTCGTTCCTGTCCTGACTGGACCTGTTAAAAATATTACAGAGGATGAGGATGAGGCATGGGTGACTACATATTATGGAGCAGGACTAGATGACACTTGTGTTGAGGACCCTCAGCAGGATCCACCTGCAGCTGAGGATGTTGCTCCAGTAGTCTAGACCAGTTTAGCTAGATAGTCTTTTCTACTTGTATTTTATCTCACATTCTGAGTTGTATTTTGAGATGTTGAGATGTATAGACCTTTAGACTTATTGTATTATGAGTTGACATTCTGGATGTTATGTATCCTAGACACTTAGACTTATTTCATCTATGCTACTGTTCTCTTTGAGTTACTATCTATCTATCTGTCTTTCATTCTTCTACCTTAGATGTGATTGAGACTGTATATTATGATGTCACCTCCATTCGGAGAGTATAAACTGTACAGGTACCTTTATATTGTTAGATGATTGACCTAGGACAGCGTTCTACCGCCGACACTGCGGCGTAGGCTGGATGTACCCACGTCTCGTGCCCTTACTCTAGGGTGCAGGTCGTGACAAGGACGATCACTCCTACGTGAGCGGGGCATGACATAATGGTATCAGAGCACGGCTTTACGTCCTTGGATTATCGATTGAATTCTTTAACTCCGTTGTTTCTGCAAACTCTGAATCGTTGCTTCTACAAAGTTGATATCGTTGGTGCGCACTCTCTCAAATGTCCCACGGGATGTCTATACAATAAGTTTAACTATTTTGCAAAACATAGAAGAACAATTTTTGTCAAAACGAAAAGATGGTTCGCGTAAGCACGGTTGGCTAAGTCGGGCTGGGCATATACACCAAGGATCGTATCGACCTTAGCAAAGTTGAATATTGGATCCGTAATGTTTCAAGCACGAGATGGGTTAGACTTGATTGAGTAAGTGGGATGACTATCGATGGGGATGCTATCGAGCGACGATATCGTCGATGCGTTATAGATGAGCGTGCTTGGAATTAGAGGAATGGTTCGAACGGGATTGAAGAAGTCAATTTAGATTTAAATGATAGTTTTGAGGATTTGTTGAATGACTTCATTCCTGAGTGGTGTATGCGATAGTCTCAGGAATGTCGATCGATCGATTGAGGATTCGGGGTGTCGATGAGTCTGTTAGCAAGCGTCGCGTTATGCAAAGCCGTAGATTGAGTATCGCTGAATAAGTTGTAGTCTTGAGATTTGATAAGTTGATTCGAACGACTTAGA
This sequence comes from Iris pallida, assembly GCA_029216955.1. Taxonomy (NCBI): domain Eukaryota; kingdom Viridiplantae; phylum Streptophyta; class Magnoliopsida; order Asparagales; family Iridaceae; genus Iris; species Iris pallida. Next base: position 4,054,357 of record JANAVB010006396.1, on the reverse strand, counting down.
GATTGACATGCACGGAACGTGCACGGGATTGAAGATTGCGTAAGTATGAAACGCGAAAATGATAGAGTAGGCAAATCAAATCGAGGAAAAGTTAAGCTGTGCGAATGGATGACTTGATCGAGGAAATCGATAAGAATCATATACAAAAAATTAGCACGACAGGTAGATAACGTGCTTGAAAGGTTTGATTTTAAATTTACGCAAATGACTCTAAGGATTGGATCGAATGTTAGTCGATGATTTGAGTTAGCCAGAAATGATACAAATTGAGGAAATACGTTGGTCGATGACTTAAGATAGACGGATGAACAATACGTGAAATTGGTTTGAGAAAATTGATGTTGTGAATGATTCGAGCGATAATGATCGAAATTGATTTTGAATGTCGAGGAGATTATCCAGTCGGACGATGGCATCATTCGTACGACTCGAATTTGGTTGCAAAGGAAGATCGTCAGGTTATGCATATCGTCGACGGTATTGAGGCGTATCAAAGATCGATATGCGATAACTCGGGATTACTCTGACTCGGCGAATGACGATTGTGCAAGTGTTATTGTTAGGTTGGATGCTATACTTAGGATTTTGATCGAGATGAATGTTGGATGAAAATGATTGTGTCTTGATGGTTACGCGGATAACCACAACATCGATGATCTTATCTTGTACGAGCACAACTCTAGCCTCGCACATACGTTGCGTCGGATTTGGGGCGATCGTTTCGCGTGAGCGTTGACATGGTGATTCATGTCGCAGAAATGATCGAACTGGAAAAATCAGGACGCGGAAATTTTGATTGTCTCAACTTGTTGGCTTGATGCGAAGGTGAACTCGAGGATTTGTAGGACTTATGATTGATGAATGAATGAAACTTGAGGATTGAGTAGGTCCAATCCGCGCATCGAGAATGAATTAGTCTGGACACAAAACAAGAGTTACGTCCCAATGAGAATGATTATCTCGCGGGAGCGTGCATGGTGATTCTTGCCCACCGTGGATAATCTGACTCGCGTAAGATTGGGCACAACATATTGTTAAGTCGGACGACCTTGTGATCGATTACGTGAATTAGAATAAATGACTTAGGGAGTATGAAATGTGAATTATGGTTTAGAAATAAATCTGTCGTAGCGAGTTTGACTTGAGAAGGATTGATAGGCGTATTATGTCGAACGTGTTCGAAGAAATAGACTATGCGAAATGGCTTGATGAACGAAGTGATATTGATATGTCAAAGAATTGATTGAAACGTGAGTTATCGTAGGATGACTTTGCTGAATGACTCAGATCCCGTGCGTCGAATATTGGGATGTGTGTAGGAAATCTATGCTAGAAGTTTAAAAATCGGAGTGATGCGAGCTTGGGTAAAAAAAACCTTGTACTATCAACTTGGTTTGACCTTAGGATGGGGTCAGTGTTGATATTGTTGTTTGGGAACTATAATTTCAATACTGACGGAAAGACATAGCCTAGCGGTTAGGCAGATATTCCGGTACGGAGAGATAGGAATTGTGGAGGCACCACTCGCGAGTATCGGTTGACATGCATGTATATCAGGGACGCCCGAATATGTACACGATTCGGCTCGAGTGGTGATGGAGGATTCTCTATCATGAGGCTTGGCTGAAATATATGTATTTTGGGGACGCCTAGAATATGTGCACGATCCAACTAAGTGATACGTTGAATTCAAGTAAGATTTGAGGAACGGAAAAGTGTCGAAGATTTTGAGATTGTAAGTTTTGAAAAAAAGATTGTGGGTAGCACGAGCGTGGCTCGGATTTGAGGGAACGCATAAGAAAAGTGTGTGCGAGAGTCCTTGAATGTTGAGTAAAGTGATAAGTCGATAAGTGTACTCAGTTAGTTTCGAGGGCAAAACTTTTTCTGAGTGGTGTATGATGTAGTGTCCCGTCCCGCTCAATCAATCGGAGGAATAGGAATGCTAACGGCGTTCAGACTTAGCCTTGCAACGGCTGCTCGAAGACATCGCTCGGTCGAGGCGACCGCTTGCTCAGGTGGGGTAGTTTCGGTGAACTTGTCTCATCTTAGCCTTCACATAATAAATCACATATTTTCAACTCGCACAAGTAGGCTTGATAATAAAAGAGACGAATCCACATTGCTAAAGGGAATAATCCCGATAGGTCGAATTGAGTTAGAATATTGAAAGGTCCAACGGTCGGTTTAAAGTTGGTGCACGGCGTGCTTTGAAAATGACACTCGGTCCTTCGTCCCGTGGCTTGGAAGAAGGAAAGTTGGTTGGGTAGGCGAAGTTATGATCGTAGCCTAAGTCATAGGCGTCGCCCGCATGAATGCTTCATAAAGCATGCACGGTCCCATCACCCAAGGCTTGGCATAGCCTTGGCTTGCCTATGAGTTAAGTTGCGTTGAGCGGCTTGTGACCTAAGTCTAGGCACCCGAGTGACTTGGTCGTTCAAGTCGAATGCGTGTACGGCACGATCTATTAAGGCAAGCTTGACGCAGCATTTGCTCGTTAAGTTGTTGCAAAGTTAAGTTAGGTAAAGATATGTCGGTCAACCTAAGACATTACAAGTACTGTCCCACTTTTTTACGGTTTGTTAAAGTTAAGTAGTCCCACGATCTCAAGGCCCGTCGACTTGGGCAGGAGTGTTGCATCGAAAACGGTTGGCTTAAGGCACAATGCACAGACTTAGTGTTTAAGGCACGAGCTACAGTTGGTTTCAAGTCGAGTTTTGAAAAAAGAGCTATCAAATGGGCATTCCTAAGTTGAGTAAAAAGGATACAGCATCAAGGAAGAAGGCTCGCGACCATGGGTCGTCGAGGGATCTCGAGGATAGAAGTCTTGAACATGGTTTTGAAAGAGAGAGTAACACTGAAAGAAGGATGACTGTGTGAGACGTTAATTTGAGTCGAGTCTTGCATGGTCATGGACAACTTGTCGACAAGGGCAAAGTTTTTTCGATCGGCAACCCTGCGCCATGGGACCGACTCGGTCTGGGAGGAAACATGGTATAGTCGTGCATAAGGTTTTTCCACGGGTTAAAGCGGGGGCTTGCAACGGAGCTAGCTACTTGCGTTGAAAGGTCCCCGATTTAACCAAGCTATACGTGTCAGGCTAGCTTGTGATGCTAGTGGCCAAGTTCATATAGATGTCGGTAAATAGCGGCTATCCGTGTGTATGTCTTTGGATTGAGTCGAGTTGAATGTGTGTACAGTTAGAATATAAAATTTGGGCCTAAGATTGGGTTTCAACATAGGCGTCGTGCTTCAGCACGAGACGTGGCATCGAGTCTCGAGTGTTGACATGTGAGTTATATATGTTGGGTTTGAGTTGTTCGAGTTTAAGTCAGGAAACGCCGCAAGGCAAGTTGGTTAAGTGACACTAAGTTCACAATTCTCGATTGGTTCAGTTGGTGATCAAAGTAGCAAGGGCCGCTTGGCGGCAAGGGCCGCGAGGCGGCGATATGGTTAAATCTCACTGAGTTACGAGGCACGGCCTCAGTAAGGGTTTGTAGCACGGTCATACGGGAATGGAGTCTTATCGTGTAGTTGCGTCTCTGATTTTGGTCGTGAGGCAAGCACGACTTGATAGGTTAACGTTGTTGAGTCGACGTTGTTGTGACAAGCACGGGATGGTCTAGAGACACAAAATAGGCCAAGGCGTCGGTCCAAAAACTGATCTTAAGGCAAGACTAGAAAGACTATCATAAAAGGGACTATGTCACACACAAAGTAAATTAACGTGTTGGTTTTGTATGGGTGGGCGAGGAGCTCATTCTACCAGTACAGTTGAGTACTGACACCCACATAGTTTTCATGTGCAGGCACAGATAGAAGCTCGTGGCGCGGAGCTCGCTTGGATGTGTCGAGGCACGGAGTTCCTTGGCGATTCGAAGCGTGCGGCCGCATGGAGTCAAGACTTATACGGGACATAATGTATGGACGTCGCCATCCAAAGTATCCACTGGCTCAAGAAATGTATTGAGAGATGAGAGAGAGAGCTGAGTGACTTGTAATGTGAGATGAGTAAGCTTGAGTGAGCTTGAGAGACTTGTAGTCTTGCCCTTGCGCCCTAGTGTAACTTTTGTTTCAATATCAATAAAGAGCTTCTTTGAATAACTTGTGTTTTTTTTTCTTAATTTCCGCTGCTATTATTCAATGTCTCTGCTTGGGACTTCTGTGCGACGACCCCGTCGCAGCCGCTAAAATCGGCTGTTATGGAACCCGCCTTGCACGAGCGCAATCTAGGCTCGTGCGGCATCACGTCTTAGCAAGGACGATCGCTCCTACGGGAGCGGGGCGTGACAGTTCCGGGACTGGAGTGTTCCTTGAAAGTATACCAGGATACATTGGGTGTCGGTATTGTTGTTGCTTCTTAGCTTGCACTCTTAATCTTTAAATTGCTTATTAGCAATTGCTTAGTTCTTGATTATTTAGCTTGACCCTATTCACCCCCTCTCTAGGGTGCTTTCACAAAGAATGAATACTTCTTCTCTTTTTCTATCAGAATTCAATATAAATACAAAAATCGATGAAGGCTAGCAAGAAAATCTATCAAAAACATCCACAAAAATGTATTCATAAAACCAACATCAAAAGTATCACCAAAAATGAACAGTAAAAAGGTTTGATGAAAAGACTCTTATATAAAGTTCTTCTCCAAGGCACGATTCACTACATCTAGAACTTAATTTCAAAGAAGTCAATACATAGATAGGAAATATCTCAATTTAATTTGTCCAATGAATCAATACTGATAGGATTTGGGGCATTACAAGTGGATGTTCACTGATAACAAAAACATTGGAAAATGATAATGTAGCGACAAAAAAGACGTCTTTGCAGCTTTTAGCGACATAAAGTACGTCACTAATTGAGCGACGTTATGTATGTTGCTACTCGTTGTGAAAAAAACTACTATAGTAACGTTGTCTACTTATTTTAGCAATGTCTTTGCTGACATGACAAAGTCTGTCATGTTAGCATTTTTGCGACGAACATGCGACGTTTAGCAACGACACATTTTCAAATTAACGACGTACGAAGAGTCGATAAATGTCGCTAAAACTGCCAGATTATATCCCATGTAGCGACAAAGTAGCGACGTTTGGATATATTTTAGCAATGTATATATTGCATCGCTAAACATTACTAAACATCGCTAAAACAAGATTTTGAAAAAAATATTGCAGGTTCATTATCACAGAATAGGAACCTGTACAGAATATATCACAAAATATATCGAATAGAATATATCAGAGAATAAAATAACCAAAAAAATAATAAGAGCAAGTAAAAGATGTCTCGACTTAACGTAATGACATATTAGTGTAGCATCTCCTCTTGTTCTACTTTCTTTGATTATTATGTATGATTTTCTCGACCTCTCTTCATCATTATATATATATATATGGGATATTTTGTAAAACCTCCCCTAAATAATGGGCTAATTTGCGAAATACCCCCTAAAGATCTCGAATTGGTAAAACCCCATTTCCGTCAAGACGCTGTTTGATTTTGGGTGACGTGGCAATCCGTGTGTGTTATTAAGTAAAAAAATAAAAGTTAGACGAAAATACCCCTGTAAATTAGTCCATTATTTAGGGGAGGTTTTGCAAAATATCCCAAAAATATACGCAGGGGTATTCTCTCTCTCTCTAATTAGGGCATGTTCTCGGTGGTGACGCCGTGGACGTTGGGCTCCGACTACAAGGGGCGCATGGCGCGGTTCGCGGAGACGGCGCACGTGTTCACGCTGGCGCGGGACCGGGGGTCGGGCACCGTGGGCCCCCGCGGGCACGTAAGCTACCGGATGGAGGGCTCCGACGAGGAGAGCCTGAGGAGGGGGACGGAGAGGACGCTGAGGATACTGGCCGCGGCGGGCGCGGCGGAGGTCGGGACGCACCACCGCAGCGGGGACAGGCTGGACGTGAAGGCCGCGAGCTCGCACGAGTTCGAGAGGTTCGTGAGGGAGGCGGGCGGCAGGGAGATGGGGAACGGGCTGTCAACCTTCTTTTACATATAAACTCTCATCTCCAAAAAAGGAAAAAAACAAGGGTTTTGCTGAGGTTTTTCCATTGAGTCCACTCTATCCATTCCTCCTCCAAGAGACCCAGCCATGGCTTCTTCAGCAGCTTCTCTTCTTCCTCCCATCCCTCTATGGAGGACCCCCCACAAAAGAGGGACATCAAGAAGCCCCTCGAGTTCCAGAGTGGCTGCGCTCTACTCCTCCTCCTCCGACCCATCGGAGCCCTCCGTCGACACCAAGTCCCCCGTCGTCGCCTTCTCCCACCTCCACTCGCCCTTCCTCCTCAAGCCCCTCCCCCCCTCCCCGTGGGAGTCCCTCGAGATGGCCTTCCTCAAGGACCCGGAGACGTCGGCGGTGGACCCGAACGGGGAGACGTGGGAGGTGGAAGGGCTGTACGTCGCGGACGCCAGCGTGTTCCCCACGGCGCTCGGCGTCAACCCGATGGTCACGGTCCAGGCGATCGCTTACTGCACCGCCCAGTCCGTTCTGGAGGTGCTACGTAGGAAGATTAAGAGAAGAAGGAGAAGGAGAAGAAGCTCTGTCTGAAAAATGTTCTTGTAAGTAAAAATCCGTGTGTGGCTCGGAGATTTCGGGCTCGCGAGGCTGTACGTCCACGTACTGGCCGGGCAGCTCGGGAGCTTCCCTACGATACTCTTCTTCCCCAAGTACGCGGCGAAGCCGATCAAGTACCCGTCGGAGAAGAGGGACGTGGACTCTCTACGCAGGGGTATTTTCGTCTGTCTCTTTTTTTTTAACTTAATAACACACACGGATTGCCTCGTCACCCAAAACTAACAGCGTCTTGACGGAAAGGGGGTTTTACCAATTCGAGATCTCTAGGGGGTATTTCGCAAATTAGCCCATTATTTAGGGGAGGTTTTACAAAATACCCCTATATATATATATATATATATATATATATATATATATATATATATGTGTGTGTGTGTGTGTGTGTGTGTGTGTGTGTGTGTGTGTGTTTGTTTCTTGATCTTCTCGGGTCCTGGCACGGTCATCTAGCCAATCCGAGCGGAGTGAGGTCTACAACCCAGTGCTCGACAGGTAAATTTTTATTTATCAAAATCATAGAATCCTCTGAATTGCTAACACATCTCAAAGCTTCATTCTGTTCCCATTGGAAGACTCCTCATGTTGAAAATGAGAATTAACATTAAATTGTAAAGGTACAAGCTCTATTCCATATGTTTTAAAATTAAGCCGCAACAAAATACCTCTGTAGAAAAATATGGATATTTTCTCTCAAGATAGATATAGTGACGTTACAACTAACATAGGCCAGCTTGTCTATATTTCCGCAGGAAATTGTAAGCCCAGCCCAATCTAACCACCTAAACAAGCTGCAAACATTAGAAGCCCAAGCCCTCGTGACCCTCTATCAACACCGGTCAACCCCAACTCCAAGTACCAGCCAACAGCAGCTGCCAATCCAATTTTTTTTTCTTTTTTTTTTCTTTTTTTTTTTTTTTTTTTTTTTTTTTTTTTTGGCGGAGTTTCGGTCTGAGACGCAGGATGATAATATTTGAGAAATCAACTGATATCTATTTTTTTTTTAGCAGAGTTTCGGATAATGTATGTGTCAACCCAACAAAAACTGCCAATTTGTATCGTTTGTATTGGTATTCAGTATCGGCTGATTTTTATAACCTTGCTCGTGATACCTTCTCTTCCTCCTCTGGTCTCTATATTGATCCGATCTAGTCCTAATATGTTGTATGAATACTGCTACAGATACAGAAAAAGGGACACGATACTGTATAATCACTATGTCGTATGAAAAGATACATATAAGATACAAATACGGACATTATTTTTTGTGTTCGTGCAACATAGATGACCATCTACTATTTAGAAATGTCTGTGTCCATCTCGAGCATGACAAGATCAGAGCTCGAGCATGACTAGCAACTCCATCATCTCGACAACCATGATCCAAGGTACACATTGTCGTTCGATACCGATAGGTATCTTATTGATTCTGACATGTCCGATTGAATACTAACCAGTGTGGATATGGAAATTAGGCATATGGGCCAATTAGCAACGGAAAAAATTAAAAAAAAATATGACCTAAATAAATAAATAAATTGATACACTAATTTGATCATTGCCAACAGGGTTGGAATGGATTATAGCGGATTCAGGTGGCCTAGAGGTGGCATATATATATATATATATATATATATATATATATATATATATATATATATATATATATATATATAGGGCGATGATGAGTCTGGCCTGTGCGATACGGGGCATCCACAACGTCGGAGGACTGACGAAAAATGATCACGATCTGAGCTGGCGTGGGACAGAAGGGGACGTCCCGTGCATGAAAACTCATCGGCTAGGACATCGCGCGGGCGATCGAGGACCGGCACCATTCTACCACGGGTATAAACGACGGCTGACCACGCGGCCCGTCGTGCGGGCGCCCAATGGACGTCGGAAAGACGTCGTAAGGACGTCGTGCGCATAGAACGGATGGCTGGACGGAACCGGCTGTCGTAGGCATCGTGAAGACGTTGGGAGCGCCTTCGGCGTCGTGAAGACGTCGGGAGCGCTTTCGACGTCGTGGGCTAAGCGTGTCGTTGAGTTGCTGGCGTCGAATGACGTCGGCCGTCCCGTGAGGCTCTGGAGCGCGTGGAGTGCGCGAGACGTACGTGCCGGACGATAATGAAAAAACCAGTGCGGATAGGATCCGCACGAAGAGTCCGAAGCGACATGACGACCAGCTAAAAATCGGGTGCGGGGAGACACGATTTAACTGAGCTCGCACGTGCTGGAAGAAGAAGAAATATATATATATTACGAATTAGAGTGAGGGGGATTTTTGGGGGGTTTCTCTAAGGGGGGCTTTTGATCCGCTCCCTATATATATATATATCTATATATAATATATTATATATATATATATATATATATATATATATATATAGATATATATAACAAAAATTTCATGTAGGGGAAAAAAGTTCAACGTATTTACGCAAAAAGTGAGAAGTTAGTGAAATTTTCAATTTAGAGAACTGGCGCCAGTTGAACTGGCGCCCAATTAAAAAAATTAAATAAATAAAGCTGCGCCAGTTAAACTGGCGCCTAATATATATATATATTTTAAATATACCTGGCGCCAGTTAAACTGGCGCCAAAAAAAAAAAAAATTTAAAAAAATCCTGGCTCCAGTTGAACTGGCGCCAGGTTGGGAAGAGGGGGGGGGGGGGGGGGGGGGGGGGGGGG